>VYZM01015048.1:519581-601417 GCA_013398915.1 Dromas ardeola | reverse complement strand
GGGGAATTCATTTTCTCTCTGTGGGATGTTTATTGTTTTTTCTGCTCTCAGCGGTCCAAGGTCTCTGTCGTTTTACGTGGTATTTTATAATGGGAACGGTTCTCATAGGCACCAATGAGTTCATCTGCAGAGAGGCGCGGAGCCTGGAGATTTAAATTTATACCTCCCTGACGCCGCTGTAATTGGGACTCCCGGGAGAGGAAACCCTGACAAGTGACACAAATAAACCCTGCCAGACCCTTTTCAAGACCTGTAGCAGCGGTAACCCCAGGAGGACTCCCATGATCAAATTACCCTTAAACAAATGCTTCTGCGGTAACTAAGGATGTAACTGCTGAAGGTCAACAAGGTGTTTGTAGGAGATGTTTACCGGGTTTATTTCCCATCGCCTGCTCCCATTCAAAGACCACGAGTTGCCACACTGGCAAAACGGAACTGGAAGAAGCTGCAAACCTAATTAAAACTCGTTACTGCAATTGTCTAGGAATACAATTATTTAGGCCTTCCCTACCCCTGTAGCTATTCAGGCATAATTACACCAGCGCTGGTTCCCTGAATATAAATGAATAATGTAAAGTAGACTCGTTTTCTCTCCTGTGAACTGAAATTTGGCAATGCCTGTGACATTTGTTTGGGGAGCTCATGAAAACATTTTGAAGATGTCTGCATCTCAGTGGAAAAGAGGAGGTTAAGAAAGATTGATAGACAGGCAGATAGATACGGGTATACAGAAATACCCATGGATATAGATATATAGAAGTGATTTACAGTTTGCTTCCTTTCTCCCACCCTTTTGCAGTCAGTACCTGGTTTTGGTGGGGGGAACTGCAGCGCATTGATGTGATCAGATTTTGACAGCCAAAGCAACAGTGATCTTTAAATTCAGCCTGTGCCTCAGGAAACCTTATTTCTGTCCCCCTTGTGATGCCAAACTGTGTGACTGGGTCAGCCCTTAACTGCTTGTTCCTGGTTTTTTATTCCTTTTTTCTTTTTCTGTATCAGATTGTAAGCTTTTTAGGGAAACGACCTATTGTATAAATATATGTTATTTCCACGTAGGAGGAAAAATAATTAATACTGATGTAATTGTCATTTAAACAGCTGGGAGGGAATGCACTTCAGGTGCTGCACTGCTTTAACTGTCGGTTAAAAGAAGAAAAGTCCCCATAACTGACTCACAAACTGTGCTGGTGTAAAAATTCTGTATTGACCTTCTACAAACCACGAATAGCTCCTTCTGATAAAAATGGTAAGGCAGACAGAAATTACAGGCGTAATACAAAAATCATGGGATGTAATTCTTAGACTGGATTATGTAGGAAGTTCAAACCAACAGGGCTCGTAAGTGTCTTTTATTCTGGATTTCCTCCCAGAGGCTGCTGGGTTTGAAACATAAACTTACTTCTTGGTTAGCGCAGAGCTTTGTTGTAAGCCCAACGCCTGACAGGATCTGTAAGTTCAGTGAAAGCCTGGTGAGACCCAGGAACTTTAGCAAGACTTTCATAGAAAGAATTAGTCATGGTGTCAAGGGGCTCCTTCATTCCTTGCTCATTGTTATCACTTAGTCATTAACTAAAGCTGATATTCCTGCATCTAGCCCTGTTGACAACTCATCCCTTGGGTTTTTGTTGCGATACAGGCCATGTCCTGGCCCTGAATCTCCCTGGCATGTTCTAGTCATGCTCCATACTCCATACGCCATACTGCCACGCAGCTGGAGGAACAGCTTGTGCCAACAGGTTGGCATTCCCAGGAGCAGAGCATGGCCAGCACATGTCCCGTTCAGGACTCAGCTGCCTGCCGCTGTTCATATTCCTGCAGTAAAGGAGGAAGCCCAGGGATCTTTTCTTGAATGCTGGCCCTACATCCTAGGGGGTGGGAAAAAGGTCTCCAGCCTTGGTCCAGGCCATGTATCTCAGCGCAAGGAGATGTCCAAAGGCACTTTTCAAGGTTTTGACCAGTCTAAACTGCCCCGGTAGGTGTAGCCGTATTGCCATGCCATACACAGCCTGCCCAGTAGCTCACCAACTCACGCGTTTCCCGTCATGCCGAAGTTTTCCTAATATCCCAGTTACTCCGTGCCCCAGGTCATTCTGTGCTGGTGGTAAAAATTACAATCACAGAACCGGACTCTTGTGTTTCCCTCAGCTCACAATCACCAGAAGATGATTTAATTGCATGAGAAAATGTTCTCTTTAATCTCCTAGAATTAGTCATCTCTTCCTCAGTCATCTCTCTATATTTTTGGTTAGAGAGACTGAAAATCTTAATATATCAGTGACATTTATAACACATGTTAATATTATAAAACGTCAGTGCTCTATTTGCAGAAATGAATACTGATGTGATGGGAGTGTTTTATTATGTCAATGACTTTTATTATAAATATGATAAAACTGTGTCATCTTCTTTTTTTCCAAATAAAATAATAAAACCACCTAATCATTTATCTCAAGGTTACTGCTCCGCTACCTGGTTAATTTATTCAATAGTGATGTTAAAGAAAAAATATACCCTGCAATGGATTTTCACATTGTGTAGTCGTTTGATGGATGTTATGATTTACCTGCGTGTTTGGTTAGGATTAGAGTGTGACAATGAGCACAGAAATAGGGTTTAAATGGTGGCTTCCTATGGACACAAAGCCGGGAGATGAAATCTAGCTCTAAGTGAATAATTAATCATCACCAGAGAGTGAAAGGTGGTTGATATCATGGCATCTCCGTTGCTCTCTCCAGGGCTACTGGTTACTGAAACAGCCATGCCTCAATCCCACCAGCCCTGTCTGCAGATGATGCTTTCGAGAGGGTTCCCTGCCTGATGCTCCCTTAGCCCTCCGGTTTATTGCCAGACCCACAGAGATCTAGAGACTCTGGATGGTATCTTGAACGAGCCCATGGTGGGGGCAATGATACCATCCTGCCAATTAATCTTCATTACTACAGCCAGTATTTACTGTTGTGAGTAAGCTGAACCGTTCACAATAGATAGTTGCACTTCCAACCCCAATAATAAGGTGGCAGATTCACAAAAAATCAAGAGCTCGTTATAAGGATAACGATATTTTATGGAAAGGATTAGTAAATAATTAGTGTTTGTAGACATTTCTGCTCTGTCTCTTTGTCTGTTTAAATTTCCTTACTAATTTTTGAAAATTGCAGACCAATAGCCATCTTTACAAGAAATAAAATACGAATTTATTTAAAAGAGAGAATGAGAAAACTTGATTTGATTCATAGAAAATATCATGACTCCAAGGGCTGGGATTTTTCAGAATAGCCAGAAATATTATGAAAGTCCCTCCAAAGTTAGAAGCAGCCGCCATAATGAATCGGCACATTCTTGGTCCCTGAGTTAACACACAACACCGATGAGGAATCTGTTCCCCTGGGGAGAAAGCGCGGGGAGGACAGAGACTGCAGCATTAAGATCATGCTGTTGCTATGGTTAGTAGTGTGCAGGACTTCGGGATTATTATTTTTTTTACTTTTAACTTTTTTTCCCCTCCCTTCCCTTCTGTCTGCGTGCTAGTGATACTGAGAAGGGAAACCCAGGATTACAGTCCTCGTAAGAAAGACATTTGTTTTGGTTGTCAGCTTGAAGGAGGTCAGGAACAGGCTGTTGAAGATGACTGTCATACAGTAGATAATAAATCCAGGGCGAAATTTAATGAGTGGGTGTTTTTAATGGTAGGCATCTAAAATGTCTAGAGGGACGCTCAGTTTGTTCTTTCAGGAGACCTCTCTACCGCTGCTGAGACCCGGCAGTATCATTGCATGCATGGGAGGAGCTGGCCAGAGGCGTCTGCAGGGAGCGTAAAGGGGCCGTGGGGAATGAGGGAAAAGCCGAGGAGCCAGAGCGACGGGAGCCTCTTCAGATGCTCCAAACAGCAGCACAGGGCAGCGAAGCTCCCGTAGCTGCTACTTGAATGAAAAATATCTGTAAGCTGACTCTGCTCGAGGGCTCGGTAATTTGATGCCTTGAGGGAAGAGAAATAACTTTCTGCTGGTGTCCAATTCGGAGCTCTCACGAAGGTGAAAACATGAAGTGACCATCCCTTGGGGCACTGTCGATGGGAGGTGGTGGGCTGTATCCCGGCTGTGCCAGGACCATCCCCTTCCCATGCAGCAGGAGGATTGCTGAAATGCTGCCTGGGTTATTAGGCTGTCTCAACAGTGTGCTTACGATGCTTCCCCAAGGACTGCAGTCTGAAGTAGCATAGTCACACAGCCGTAGAAGGCTTCTCCCTCCCAGAAGTGAGCTACAACAGCACTTTAGCTGGAGACAGAAGAACAGCTCTTTAAAAGAAAATGCTGCAGCTTCTCTTTTAAATGTTCCGCTGGGCTCTTGAGGAGGTTCACAGATGTCTGCGAGGCTCTGAATGCTAAAGGATGCAGTAATGAGCCCTACTAATTCACAGCGCTGCCCAGTGAGTCTCGTACCAGCAGTAGGAGAGTGCAAGGTGTCCTGTGGTTGCAAAGCAGGACACGGGAAGCGGCTCTTTTCGTAGTTTTCTTTACTTTCTTTCCATGTTCTCAAGACTTAACGGGGAAGAGGGGGTATTCACCTTCCTCCCCTGGGTTGGCAAGAGCTATGGGTAAACTCAAAGTACGGAAATCATGCCAAGTTATTTACCCCTTGAGGAAATGCCATGTTGAAGAAACATAAATCAGGGTTTATTCAGAAGATTTCCTAATTAGACCTACAGGAAAGTCTGTTCTCCTTCTATTTATACTGCTCTCAAACAAGCTGCTCCTGATATCATATTGGTGTGAATGAATTGCTCTCACTGTAGACTTTTATAGGGGTCTTGGTATGGGTGTTTAACCTACCTTTAAAGCGAGGTCTATAGAAACATCCTTCTGTATAGCACCACATTGCACTCAGGATTTTAAAGGCCCATAGGAAATAAGACTGGAAATAATGTCTCCTGAGAGATTTTTAAGTCCCCAGAAATTCACTGTCACTTACGCTGTTGAGATCTGGTTATGGATCTGGTTGCAGATCTTCCTGTTCTTGGACCCCAGCAAAAGACAGTATTGATGCAAAAGGGTGGGAGAAAGGAAGAGAATTTATATATAATTTTTGTATATCTGTATCTATCAATACATCTAGATGCCCATATCTGCCTGCCTAGCAATCTGTCTGTCTGTCTATCTATCTATCTATGTATCAGTGCATTTCCTTGCAATCCCCCTCTGGATACTTGTCTGACTTCTGTCCTTCAGCTGGTCCTGGTGCTCACTCATACAACAGCTGGGTGAATGCCAGTCGTGTCCTGACCTGGGCCGGGTTGGTTTTTTTTTTTGCATTTCTCCTGAAAGTGAGTTTTTACAACTTCCATTTCCTCTAATCTCATGCTTCAGGAGCTGGCCTCTGGGAGACAGATCGCGTGAGGCAAGAAACTCCCTTATGTATGCGCTGGGATTTCAAAACGCAGCGTGGATGGTGCACTGGAGAGCAAAGCTGACTGGAGGTCGCCCAGGAGATGCCTTTAGTGAGTTCCAGAGAGAAAAGCATGGCGTGATGGTGCATATAATACCAGCAAACCAGTGGACCCTGAAGCAGAAGAGTGTCTCCAAGCCGATGTTACTCTGGAATATAGAAAAGACTGAGTCTGAATGGCTAAAAAGGGGAAAGGTACGGCAAGGGGCAGCTTGTGGAGGGAGGAGGGTGGGCTAAAAGTGAAGGGGAGCCTGTGTGAGATGACAATGGGGAAGAAACCATTATAATGACAGAAAAGAGAATCAGGGGGTTAAATGCGCAATCAGAGGGAATGTCTGAAGGGCCTTAATGCAAAGGCAAAACTGCCAAATCCGTGATGTTGCTGGTAAACACGAGTAATGTAGGGAAGGAATGGGGCATCTTGGGGACGGAGAGGAGGACTGGAAGTGAGGATTTGGAAGAAAGAAAAGCTGCACAGAGATGCTAGAGAAAACCAGAAGCATTGGCCTGAGGCAGAGAAGAGCGATACGGGATGTAGGACCGAAGCACAAAGATGCGAGATTGATTTGTGGAGAGAGGAGAGCCTGGAAGAGGAGGACAGACAAGGGGAAACACTGGCAAGAAGAATTCACTTGAGGGAGGAGTAATGCCATGGACAGGGACAGCCTGCCAGATCTTGGTACTCTCTTCGTCTGAGTTTGTCACTTCGCTGTAATTTCACCTCCATCTATCCCTTCCACCACCACCTTGCTGAGTTTCTTAAGGTTGACTCATTAAAAGAAAAAAAAAGAAAAAACAAGAAAAAAAAAAGCAATAGCCACCTATTTCTGATCTAAAAAGAAAAGGCAAGCTGTGTTTTCTATTCGGGCTAGAAAATGCCTTTCAGAGCTCAGCTGGCATTTAATTTGTTTATTCTTTCTCAGGACTCTCGCTTGCCTCTTTCTGCTCATGTTTTTCACAGTTGCTACCCAGTGGATGGTAAAGCCAATAATGGCCAGGTTGGAGGTGAACTTTCAAACCCACAATATTGGAGCAGGTTCAGAAGGAAACAAATGGAGGCTGCTCAGGCATAATTTAGGAAATGGCTGGAGACAGATGGGCATTTGGCGCTGAAACAAGAACAGGAAGACCATGAACTCTGGGGCAGCAGGAGGACTCTATGCTAGTTCAAAGAAGCCAACAGTGCTGTCTCGGGGATAAAGAGGGGTGCTAACAACATCCCCAGCTGTGGGATGGAGCCCAGGTGAAACTGGCCTTCCCCTTCCTGGAGACATGACCTCGGCACTGTGGTGGCAGTGGGTGGCAGTTAATGATGACAGCTTTATGAGCTTATCTGTAACGATGAGGCTTAGCTCCTGAACAGCTCCAAATGGGACTTTTAAAGGCTATTAAACCAGCTGTGCAGTATTTTCTGTTTCACAAGAACAGCAGTGGCAAGGTCTGTGCCAATTTTCAATGTGGGGATGTGCGTGGGGCCATGCATGTGTCTGTCTGTGAGCAAAAACTGGAAGGATCACAGTCCAGTAAAGCCCTCCCTGCTTCCTAAGGCTACTTTCTCATTTCAGGTCTGATCTGAGGAGGAAGGGAGCTGGAAACACAATGTCCTTTGGAAGAGGAGCATAACTCCTGCTGGCCTTGTCCATAGAGATGGAGACACTGAGGTAAAAAAGACAGACGTTGCATGGCCTCCTTCCCTAGTTCATGCTGCCCTCTCCCTGTCCCAGACACTCCAACTGCTTCCCCATGTCCTGGAGTAACTTTTTTTCCTTGAGCACTCACGGATGCTATTTTTCTCTTGGATAAGGAGTTTCTGATTACTTAAACTAGAGGTCAACAGATCAGCAGGGCCTTATGGCAGGTTGTAGTGGGGGAAACCAGGCATAGATGAGTGATTATGAGGACAGGTTAATCAAGAAAGCAGCTAAGAGAAGCAAAGGGATGTCAACCTTTGACACTGCAGCAGATCACTTAAAGGTGAAAAAAACACTTAAAGATGGAAAATAAGTGTAAAATATCTCCATGTTTCACTTGGACAAATTCAATTTGAGAAAGGATATGACTGGAGAAATCAAAGGAATGCCGTCGATGTGCGACTCCTGGGAGGCACTTCAAAAGCCAGGTGTCTCTGATATCCCACCCATCTGTCTTCTTCCCAGCCTGAGTTTTGGGAGTCACCCATCACTTAGCCAAGCTAAGCCCGGCTAAACCACGCTGTCGCTTCTGGCAGAGAACTCTCTACTCTGTCTTGTCCTTGTCTTGTCTCTGCCTGCCTCGTAGCACGAGTCTCTGCAGAGTAGCCAGACCGCCAGTATCTCTTTCACTTTGGGTTTGCGCAGCCTTTCCTTGGGATCCAGGGGACTTGTTTGTATTAACGTAATTGGCAAACACATTGTTCAAATATTAGCAGTGGCAGCAAAACCATTGTGCGGGACTAGTCAAGGCAAGCGGTCCCTTCACTCGCAACAGTTAAAACCTGGACGCTGTTGCCAGGCATGTTTGGCGCTGAACAGGATCCAGAAAAGCCGTCCAGCTCTGTGGCTGGCTGAGCCGCTCCAATCTTAGTCATTATTAATTTGACTGGGGATAAAACTACATAGAAAGGCCACTTTCTGGAATTGAAAGCAAGTGACAAAGCATTTGGTATTATGTTCAGCTGCCTCTGGTGCGGGGAGGGAGTGAGGCAGTCCTGGGGCAGGAGCAGGATTAAGGGGGCCGTGCTGAAGGAGCCTCCCCATGTCTCATGCTGGGTCCATCGCACCCTCCCCTTCCCCAATTCCAGCCCTGTCGCCCAGGAAGAGGTGAAGCAGGAGGGTTGCGTAAGGCTGGAGAGAGGTTTGAATCAGCAGCTTCAACACCACGGGAAAATGCCCTAATGGCTTTGCCACCACGCCGTGATAATGCGAGATGGGAGAAAGGAGGTTTTTCCAAATACTTTGTTGAATAGGGCTTCATGGGAGGTGTTCATTGCAGTGAGCCAAATTCCACAACGCCACTGAAATCAATGGCATTTTATGCCAGGTATGAACTGGGTCAATATGTTTATGATGATGCCTTCACTGATACGCCGTTTGCCTAAAAAAATGGAATTGAAGTGATCATAAAGCTCAGTTTATGCTTAAACATATGGACATGTGAATAATGCAGTTCCTATGTGACAGTAAAAGGGATGGGAGGAAGATCTTTTGAATTCTTTATTGATGAATTTAATGTAGCGGACAATACCAAGTCGATGACATGATGAAGGGGCTGGGGTTGCCAGGTCCGTGTCTCCGATTTGGGCCAGCCCAATGGTTAATGAAAGTAAGAATTTGGGTCATTAACTATTCATCTCCCTTCTGAGGCCATGAAAAGGAGATGTGCCAATAAGATCACCGAGATCTCCCGCTTACTTTCATGTAAAACGGAGTGCCAACAAGAGGAAGCTGGCGAAAGCATCCATGATACTGAGGATTAATAGGAATATACTTATATATCACTGCCCTGTATACAAAAATCCCAGACATCTCCTCCTTCACCCCACTGTCCAAAGGTACCAGCTTTCTTTGGTCTTTCAGGTAAATCCCCAGTTCTTGGAGACAATGATTAAGGAATACTCATTTTTTTGGGTGTAAGAAAACAGGCAGTGCTTTTTTTTCTGTAGATGCAGTTGGAAAAACAAAAACACAGCTCCCCTACCCCATGATCCCAGCATATCCTAAAGATTTAAAATAGAGAAGACACATAAACAAGAATTCAAAATGTGCTTATAAAAACCTCATGCATTTTTTCAGGTATTCTCATGCTGTTTGAACACGGAAAGCTGGGCATACTCTGCGTACAGTCAATGTATCTCCTACTATAACTCTGTTGGAGTTGAGATGAGCTACATAAGCAGACAATTTGGCCCATAATTTTTCTCGCGATCAGCGATTTAAAAAATAATCTCTGAAGGCAGTGGGTGTTTGAACACTGTTATCTCTGCTCATGCTGACACTTTCCCTTGCCGCTCCATCCTGAACCAAACCGTGCGTGCTGATTGAAGCCTTGGCAATAGTGCAGCCTGGAGATGGAGTGGCTCTCCACCTTGTCAGACCATCCAGACCATGCTTCTGCTCAACTAGGCTGAGACTAGACTACGATAGGGATAAATCCCTCCAGGCCTGTCCTCTCACTTCCCCAAAAATCTGATATTTGAAAGAAAAAATCCATCCAAAGTTACCTCTACTTCCGGTATTTCACAGGACTGCCACGTCTTCCCTTCTATGGGTAAACTGAGGTATGGAGGGAAGACCTGTTTTGCTGTACATAAAAAAAAGGATCTATAATAGCAATAGAGATTTCCACCCCAAACAACAAATCCTGCTCATTGGAATAATTTTCTTTGTAAACGCAATCTTATTCTTTAACTGAAAGTCTGTCGTTAAAAGAGAAGAGAGAAAACCTGTGGTTTCAGCAAAGTGTTTCTGTTAGAACTGGAAAACCCTGGAGCTTTAGGTACATTATTGTGTTCATTTAAAATTTGTTAAAATTAATGGGGAAAAATAAGAAAAAATCATTAAAGGAAGCTTTTTCTTTTAATACGTGTAAACTCAAAGATTGATGAACTGATTTTTCATTTTTTTACACAACTGTTTTGTTAATGAAGTATTTTGTTGTTTATTTACCTTTACAAATATCCAAGGACAGCTTCACAGCAGGGTTTATGTAATTCCCCAGGAAGCAGAAAGTTTGTGGGTTTAGGGAAATATTTTTATTTAACATTTATAAGAGAATACAGATCTGATTCACGTGCAGAATTTTCTCCCACTAAGACATTTCAATATATCAATAGGATTGATAGCAGAAAAAGTTAAACATGAACATAATTTTATTGCAAAATAGTTAAAGGATGGGTGAAAATGATAAACACTTTATTTTAAGTTAAAATCCTCCAGATACCTCTATTTGCCTCAGGATAGTGATATTTTGGGGCACATTATTCTCTTCCACAAGCTTCAGAGTAGGGCTTATCCCTGTCTACTTCAAAGGAAAATTTGAAGCAATTTCTCTGATGCTGATATCTTTGAGTTGATTTTTTTAAAAAAATTGATAGAAACCAAATACTTCTTTGCAAATATTTTGATGGAAAATCTCTAGCAATTTCCCACAATTCCGTGAACTCAATTGGATTCTTTAAACGGTCCACATTCCATGGAAGCCAGCATCCCAAAGCTGTGTCCAAGGGAAATCTGTATACATTTTTCAGTGGGTTTATTATGTTTGGATCTTCCTTGGTTGTGTCCTTGTGCCCCTTCTGATATCTGCTGTTCCCACAGGTGATTGAGCACTGTTATAATTTTGATTGCTCCCCATTTGAGTGTGTCGTGGCTGCTTGTTACATCCTGTAGACAGTGACCTGGAGGGGTGCAGGGAAGTGGGAGAAGAGGAAGGATGCCTTCTGAGGAGCATCATTTCAGATCCATGGCAAGCTTTTGTGACCACCCAGCCTTAAAATGGCATTTGTCTCCCATTTCCCCATCCCTGAACAAGTGCTGAGAGCAGTCATATTCACTGCTAGCAGGTTGTCACTCATCTTTCCAGCCTGTATATACTGATATACCCGTGACAAACACAGGAACAGGAGATCTTCAGATGCAGCTGCAGTTCCTGGACCGTTTGAGATGTTATCAACAGGCTCCTTTTATTGTCTCTACAACCTCACTTCTTTGCTACCAAAAACTGACCAACCATGAAATAGCTGGTTCAGCCACATGAAATTGAACACATCTCACTCTTTTTTTTTTGCCCCTGTGGTTGTATTTCATACTGAGTTTTGATGAGCCTTAGGGGTATGTGCCCTTGTATGATCCAAAGTTAATAAAATAACACTGAGATCCCAAAAGTACTGATAAGATAATATATGGTGGGAAAAAGGTACTGGAGATAAAAAAGAAGCAAGAGACAATATGAAGAAAAGGTGAGGGAAAACAGGGGAAAAAGATGAAAAGAGGGTCAGGAGCAAAAATGAAAAAAAATAGAGTAATGCAAAAACAGAAACAGGGGGAAGGATAAAAGGAAAAAAGTGCAGATGGAGAAGACAAAATGGAGAAGATGAATGGGTGGGCTGAGGGAAGGCAAAGGAAGGGAAAAGCTGAGTAAGGAGTGATGAAAGAACTCCAGAGTGATCAGTTTTGCAGGTGCATCTCAGCAGGTTGCCTCTGATCGGCTCTCTCAGGGACACAGCATGTTACCTGGACTAATTTATAAAGGAAATGAAAAGGAAATGGACTTGTTATAATGAACACCATTAATTCACCTCTTCAGACTTCACTGTTTGAACAGAGAGTATCAAACTACTCAATTGTCATTTGTCTGTTCCATTCTTCTCTGTTGCCTGTTGGAAATGACTGGTGAGCACATACGCCCCCGAATGGCTGCACAGCCGCTAATTAGCATATATATTGTTTGTCCTGGTACAAATTTATAGCAAACAGCAATATTTTACACTCCAGTAAAGTTAATAAATGAGGCTTTAGGCTATAAAAATTTCATGTGCTTTTGTGCAAAGGTCAATTATAAATAGTTAAGCACATATTCATCCAAAAGCTCTGGGCTTCAGCTCTGGAAGAATAAAATGTATTTTGGTCAGTCTGTTTGCCAGCTGGACAAATGCCTCTCATACAGCCTCTGAGACACCTCTCTCCAAAAGACCACTCAGTTGTAGAGCGCTTTTGGCTGTGAGGTGACTAATGTCCCATTTTAGCTTAGAGGAGAAAGATGCTCTGAGGTGTTAGAGGTACAACAGGATCACACTGGGCCAGGCTAGGGGAGACTCTAATGATTAGAGCTGTCTTCTCTGAGTAGTAGTTCTGCGATTAGAAAGTCAGATGCATTCACTTAGCAGCTCCAATGATGCTACTATGGACAAGAACACAGGAAGAAGATAAAACTAAGTAATATGAAAGCCCTTGCTCATTTTCAAGATAGAAGGAAATCTAGGTTTATAGATACCTTTAATTTGCATTACGGAAACGCGTAGGAGCTACATTGTGCTCAACACTATAAATATATAAAAGAGAGGAGGCCTATGTTTGAAAGGGCATCATCTGCATATGAGTGATGGAAGGAGAGGTTTGGCAGTTATGCGCATTATTACTAATATTACTCCTTTCTAATGCAGTTACAACACTAAGACTAGATCCTGTTATATGAGGTCATACGTGAACATATAAAGATAGACATCTCTCCTCAAGACTCAGCGCTTATAAGGTAGGGGATCAATGATACATGGATATATCTTCTTTCTAGTGCGGGGGGAGAGGGGAAAAATCATTGATCTTTCCTGCAACAGCCTTCTTCAGAACGGAGGCATTAAATTATGGAAATTTTTTTGAGGGATCCTGGGGAAGCTGGTCTGTAACAATGTGGCAAGGCAATTCAATTGGAGGACGTTGGACACGACAGGACAGACTAGACCGAGCGTAGGATGCAGGAGAGTAGTTACTGGAGAGAGGTGCTTTGAACAAGAGCATCTGAAGGCTTGACACTGCAGGAGGTTAGGAATGGAGAAGGCTGGAGCCCAGATCACGGAGGAAGCTGCGTTAAGTAAACTGTCATCCAGCATTTGTCATCACTCTTAACCTGGTAACCAGGCAACTGAGAGATATGTAAGAAGCTCACTGCATCATCCAGAGTGAAGGGATGTGTTTGGAAGGGATGAGAAAGGGCTTAAGAGCTCTGTGATTCATGGGATCAGCAACCCGTCACCAGGGGCTGTCAGGTTGGCAACTCAGGGGACACACACAGGCACACACAGAATTCATAGGATAGATCAAGGGGGGAGCAGGAAAGCGCGGAAAAGAAAGGAAGAAAACAGCACAGATGGGGGCTGTACTGAAGACCCCAATCTGCAATTATTGCCATCACTAGCTACCTCTGAGCAATTCCTGCAGTTGCCCCAAATGCAGTTTTTCACTTTGGTTTTATGCTTTCCCTCTCCAGGGCTGTGCATCCAGTGTGTTTCTGTGGAGCTTCATTCTCAGCTACAGGTCATATTCAGGCACACATATCATCCCTCCACTGCCCAGAGACCGTGCAAGATACCACCAGCTCCAACAAAGGGAAGGAGAGCCACTGGACT
Source organism: Dromas ardeola (assembly GCA_013398915.1). Classification (NCBI taxonomy): domain Eukaryota; kingdom Metazoa; phylum Chordata; class Aves; order Charadriiformes; family Dromadidae; genus Dromas; species Dromas ardeola. The sequence goes on along the minus strand of VYZM01015048.1, from coordinate 587,874 downwards.
ACAATGAGCTTCCCCACAGCAACGGGTAAGGATGGAGGAATAAAGTTGTTGAGATGGACTGTTGACATCCTAAGACTGGCATGTCTGCAGATTGGAGCAAGGAGACCTTCCAGTTGGAATGGTTTCATACAGGGAATGGTTTGAAGTTCGTATTCAAGAAGTTTGGCAGGGAACAGAAGGCCATGCAGAGGAGAGATAAAATCAGGAAAGCCTGGCACATGGAGAGATGTAGAAAGGTTTTGGGACAAAGGAGGGAGTACGGAGAAGGGGTAGGAGGAAGGGAGTGATATATCATGCCACTGGAAGTATTGTTCACGCTCTGCATGCATCCAGAAAGGAGAACTCAGCAGTCAAAGCTTGGCTTTCCCACTCACCCTGCTTTTTCCTGGGTAACTAGGAAGCTGGCCATGTGAACGGAGGAGGTGCAGAGTTACCAGTTCTCAGCTCTCCGTGAGGAGGAGCAGTGAGGAGGCACCCTGGACACCACAGGTTTCTGTTACGTGCTTAATGGTAAAGCTGACTAGCTAAACCATGAAGCTAAACCATTTCCATCATAATAGCCTGTGAATTTATTTCCCTACATTTGCACCCGATCCATTTTTTCTGCTTGACATCAGGGAGGCTCTCTAGTAGCAGGCAATCCAGCGGAGAGTGATAACGGGACTGGAAAGAAGCAGCAGTCACCCAAGGTCAGCAGAAGCCTTCGGCTGCTTAGTGCCGGGGTGGCTCAGCAAAGGTCACCACAAATGGGCAGAGACGTGTGTTCTGCAAAAGGCTGGTTGGCATAAAAAAGAGGCCAGGCCTGAGCTGGGCTGGTCGGGAGGTTTTAAAGATGCATGTGGCACCCAGAAAGGGAAAGGATGCTGATGTCTGCATTTGGTCAGAAGGAGACAAAGCTCAGCAAAGACGACAGTCCAGCTGTGGCTGTCATGTTGGCTGTGCTTCATTTATGGCACCTGTTAATTACACAAGGTTCATGTTGGGAACAGCTGGCAAGGTTCTTCCTTCTGTCCTGCTTCTGCATGAGCTGGTTTGGTTGTGTTCTTCTCAGGATTTCAGTCCCAGGTTCTGGAGGGATTTATTAATTGACTGACTGTCTCAAAGGTGACCCAAATCAGACTCAGGAGGTCCAAGAAGCAGGATGCTGGTCGTCTTCTGTCTTCCTGTGTCCAGGCACCAGTTCTTATTGAGCTGTGAAACAATCTCTTTCCATTTCAAACCATCAATGCTGACACACACACAAAAAAATAGCAACTCTTGTGCTTGGATGTTTTCATGGCCCCTGCATTCTTCAAATTATAGGGGCTCCTAGGCCCATAGAAGTGTCCCTTTGTGAGACAAAGCCCCTTTCAATGGTCCCTAGTTTCAACTGAGGTGTCTTTAAACTTGCCACTGATGGTGTGGGTCGAATCTCTCTCCTGATATTACAGAAATCATCTGGTTTCCAAAATATTGAGTGCTGGACACTGTGCTGTAGCAACGGCAGGATGAGAGAGGCATCAGCCGAGGACGAGATACTAGAAGAGAGCACACTTATTCTAGAGCACAGCCAGCTCTGCTGCTGCTATTTCCACCTAGGAAGTGGGGACACAGGTCCACACAGGGGGCTGGAAGGAGCCTAAGGAGTGTGAGAGGGGATGTCCTGTGATCCGCAGCATCTCCTCTAGCTCCGGCTGTGGTGATCTGAGTGGTTGATCGATACAGGTTAGTTGTCCACTCTCTCACCTGGGTATATTAACCCCTCAGGAGTTCAAAAACTCATATAGATTCAGAAATTTGGAAGCTCAGGCTGGTCTCATCAAAGCTTTCAATGTTATTATCTCTGCTAGTCAGAAGCAGATTCCAAACACCCTCAGGAATTCACCTTTAATAAACAGTCGTGGGGCGAAGGGGTGGAGAGCATCCAGCAAGGCCCCTGTTATTATATTTTCCCCTTGTTCAGTGCCGCTCTCACTCAAATATCTCTGAGCCGTAGGGGGCTGCTGGTGGTGATGGGGATCTTATTGCAATTCATTTCTCATCCAAATTAAAATCAGCGCCCTCAGTTCACCTTGCTGTGCTGACTGAGTGCTTTTGCCGGAGCAGAGCAAGGCCGGTGGTCCTTGGCAGTGACAAAGGTGGGAGGTGGACACTGCAGACTCGCTACCCGAGAAGATGAAGGATCACTGAGCTATTGCAAAATTAAAGCCAGCCCACATTGCCCCCTCCTGTTTCCACTGAAGTCAATAGTCAGGCTTTGAAAGCAGCAAGATTGCCTTCAGGCCACAGGCTTCTGCAGATGTGATGTAGCAAGTGTCATCTACATCTGCGGAAGGCTGAAGCAAAAAAAAAAAAATACTAGTCCTATGTCAGTTGGCAATAGGAACGGCCACCTGAGAGACAGAGCTAGGCTGGGCCCCTGAGATGTTGGTGAAACCACTTTTCTCCTGGCAACAACCATCCTCTGGGAGCTGGGTCTGCTCCGGGTCTCCCCTCAGACTCTGCAGTCCCTCCTCCAGCAGGCCGTACGAGAAGCAGTCGTTCTCAAGCTTATTCCCAAAGCTTCTATCACCATCATCCTCTGTCACAGAGGAATACAGCCTCGGCATCTTCACTGGGAAAGAGTCAGTAGCGGGGCTGCTCTTCACTGCTGCGCAGAAATCTAAATTACAAATGCTTCCGTTTGAAATCTCCTTTCACTTGGGAGTAGAGGCATGGGCTCCAGGGTTTATTTTATGTTTTACTATTTTATTCCCATTCTTTCTTTCTTGTCTTCAAAAGGTGCTTCTCACAATGCAGAGGGAGGATCTATTTCTTAGTTTAAGAGGGAAAAAAGTAAATGTGGAACAATACTTGACAAAATAAGCCTATAAGGGAAAATCTTCCAGCAGTTTTGCTTTTTATTGCAAGTTGTTATATACACCCCCTGCTCTGACATTATTTTATAATCTAAAATACTGCCACGCAGTAAAAAAAAATTAAATACAAATATATTATTACCTCTTTGCCTGGCTTAATGCTGGACACCTTGGGTAGGTTTACCCACAAGGTATAAGCAGCTGGTGTCCCTGTTGCTTTCAGCAACTGCTCTTGTCCCCTGCTCTGACTCTGTCACCTCATTTCTATATGCTGCAGCATCTATCTACTTGGCCAAGAGCCGGGACCTCCCAACTGAGGGAGGAATTTGAGCCTATGAAGCTATTTATTGTCATATATATACAACCTCTGAGATCAATTTCATTTCTTGTTTTTATTGACCCATTTCGCGCTTCTGAAGTCAATTTTCAAAGCCGGTTAGGGGCAGGTGTGCTCCCATGTCCTTGTTAAATCGCCACAGTCTTTGGAGATCCCGAAGAGCCAACCGAGCAGCATCGCTTTACATCCAGCGCTCAAACTCCTGGTGTCAGCTGCTGCACACCTCTTCCCTGGAGCCCAGGAGTGGGACAGCCCTGAAGCCACGCAGAGAAAAGCTGTGAGAGGCAGAGAGGAGGGGGAAGGACTGGAAGAGACTCAAGAAAAAGGAATGAAAATAAGAGAATAGCAGGAGAATGTGATTTGCCATGACAGATCAGGATGGAAAGCAGTAAGACAGAAGAACAGGAGGATAAGATGATGTTAACATAAAAGGGTGGTGGGGGGAGATGGAGGTGGAAGAGCAAAGGTTTGTGGGAAGAAAGGAGAAAAGACAGAAGGCAAGAAGAAAGAAAGATGGAAAAGTATAGCAAAAAGACTTTGTATTTGGTGGATAAACATTCTGCGACTGTGTTTTAGAGGCTTTTCTCACTCCATACAGGAGTGTCAACCCTACTGATGGTGGCCTGCTAAGAGGACACTACAACAAGAATGGAGTGGTCCCCACCAAAAAGGTGCATTTCTTCCAAGGGCGTGTTTCTCTTTTCCAGGGCAATCCAGGAGATCTCTCTGAGTGTGCATGAGATTCATCTTGGGCTTTTCTACGCTGTCAGTCACACCCCTGCCTCAGGGCAAATACCTTTCGTCCACCTTTGGGTCTTACCAGCCACGGCCACGTGATTCATCTTCATAAGGTTCAGCCCTGCAAACTGCTGGCCCACTTGCATTTGCTCAAGGCAAAGTGCTTCACAGGACATTCAGAGCTGAGGAGATACTTAAGTACTGCACAGAATTGGGGCCAACATGCCCAGTACCTCACAGGATCAATCCCTGCCAAAGCAACGCCTTAAGTTTTCATGTACTGGCTTGTGGTAGCTATTTTTCTGTTACAGACATTGTGAATCTCACAAGTAAAACAAAAATGTAATTGAGGAAGCAGCAGGGATGGAGGGAGAGGCTTTAAAAACTGCTTGCTAAATTCTGCCATTATTACCCTGTTACTGAGGCAAAACTGGCAGGAAGTTTCTGAGGAAAATACATCAGCCTATTTCAGCGCCTTTTAGCAGAATTGGATCCGTGGATACACTCATTCCTGGCCCTTGAGAGCTCGAAGCCAGCTAGGGCTGGGCAGAGACTACAACCTTCTCCTGCATCCTCACTTGAAATCCTTACCTGCCGCCTTCCGAACTGCTGAAATATGCTCTCCACACCTCCGCTGAGCTCCCCACTGTCAGCAGCCTCTTTGGATTTCCAATTTAACTCCTCCAGAGACAGTGTGCCTGGAAGGAAGGAACGTAAGTTTACTAAACGGATCTCTTAATCACTGTCATTTTAGTCCTTTGTAGACAAAACAATGGTGTATTTTTTGCAGACAAATGGAAGTCCAGAAGTGAATTCTCCCTTCATCTGATCACATCCCTATTGAGAAATCTTGTTTGTTGAGCTGATTATACTTTTTTTTTTATATATATAAAGCATACTCCCTTTGATATTTTTATACTCAACAAGGTGAAAATGCCCGTCAAAAAAATGTTTTATTTCTGTGAAGAGAAAAAAATAATGTGTATACCAGGCTTTGATGCCTTCTTGACTAAACATACCCACAGTGTGCTCAGGAGGATGCAAGCCCAGGACATGTGTTGGTAGACCAGGCTGTAACCTGCTGCCAGTTTGGGCTTTTGCCCGTCACCGGTGGTGGGTGCAGACTAAGACTGACGAGCAGAACAGACAGGTTTCCAGTGCAATGCTGATGCAGCCGTACTCCTGATGGCATTAGTGTTGCCCCTAGCTCCCAGTTGGTCAAGATTACGGTGCACCCAATATGAAATATCATAGTAAGACGAACCTGAATGGATAAAGTCTAGTTTGCTCTCCATGTTAAACTATGATAACACATTGAGGGCCCAGGGCGCAGAAGTAACTCATCTTTCTACTCACTGTGAAGCTCACAGGATTTAATCGTGTTCACTTGTGGCCTGGTGACCCCATGCACCCCTTCCGAGTGAACTGCCTGTAGATTTATTGTTGTTCATCTGGGATTGTGGACAAACAACTGGTATTGATACTTTCTCCTCGCTATTAATTGTCCTGGGGTAAGTCTCACCATGAGGGAATAGCTCTGCCTGGGAGAAAGTGATCTTTGAAGAAAAAACTGAAATGAAATAGCAGGAACTCAGCAGCTGCAGTGACATTCCCTGCGTGCCACGCGTAAGAAGGAAAGGTATGGATTGAAAGCTGATCCCTACCTTTCATCCATGTTTCCTACATCTAGAGAACATTATCCCAGATTTGTGATACAAAAGAAATGCAAACAAGTCCCACCGTCCTCTGCTTCCCCCCCCAGCTGGATTAAAATTGTGCATTCAGAAAGCACGCCGAAATGATTCCATTTAATGAATTCTGTTTGAAAGTTGGAAGGAGGTTTGCAGCCAGCAGAGGAGGGAAGCTCTGGAACAGCCTTCAGCAGGAGGAGTGGGTGGCGAGCAGCAGCCTGACTGGTTTTATGATGAAGCTTGATCAGTTTACGAGTGGGATTATGTGGTGCGGTTGCCTGAGATAGCAGGGGACTGGATGCTATGACCTTTGAGATCTCTCTCCATGGCGTGTTCTTCAACTGCAGTGAAGTCATGGGATATAACAGACATAGTTTAATTTTTTTCATGGACGCTACTTTAGTTTACACCAGCTGAGAATCTGCCCTAGTGTGGCCAAAGTCAAGGCTGGCAACCTTTAATCCGTGTAATGTGTGATAACACTTCAGTCCTCTCTGGCCACACCTGGCTTCCTGATAATACCATTGATGCCTTTATTCTGCAATGTCTTTTTCTATTGTAGAGATGTTAGCAATGGCCTATCTGGTGGCCACATTCAAATATATATTTTTCCCTTTGTCTGGTAATAAAAGATACCTTGAAAGAGCAAGAATGGTGGTGAGAGTGTCATGTGGGGTCACGAGGCACAGGCGTTCCACAAAAGGGAACAAAATAACAATGAGAAAATACCACAAAACACTTTCCAGAAATAACAGCCTAATTAATACAGCTTTTGTTTGCTCTGTGGCTGAACCTCCTTTTCCTATGCTTGGGAATGAGTACGGGGGAATATTAGAGGGAACTGGACTTTGTTTCTAAGCTTTACCCCTAACAACCTGCTTTGATAGAGAAATGTGTATGAAATCAGGGGGACAGATACACAGCATGTGAACTCTGGCTTGTGTCAGAACTAACCAGCACAACATGAACATGGGATATAGAGTACTAACAATGTACTGCCTATTTTTTTATTTTATATATATATATGTCACAGGGGGACAGTGTGCCCCTGATCAAAGTGCTAGATGGACTACAAACACAGAGCAAAAAAGACAACCTGCAGAAGCTTACAATTCAACTAAGTTATGACACAGAAAAATAATACCAGGAAAAAAATATTTGGCAAATAAATCCAAAGAATTAATAATCTCGGTTGTAGGAGGATAATTTACAGAAAGGCAAAATGAGTCTAATAAATTAGAAAGAAGCAAAATTAGACTAATAAACCTTTGGCTAGAAGTTAATCACTGCAGTGCACAGGTACAATGTAACTTCCCTCTGGGTGACCCCGAGCACGGAGAGTGACTGAGTGTGGATGTACCACTCTGGACATGTCAGAGTTGGGGAAAAAAGTGGGAGCTGAGGGTTTGTTTCATTCCTGTATGGAATTTTTGCAGCCCATCGCTCATGAGATAACAGATGCCTCGGTGTGTACCCAGTCCGTTCCTGATAGGAGGCTGACACCGGGGTTGTAGATCTAGCTGTTAAGCTTTGTAAGACTTCCAGCTTTGTAGGGCTTTTTTCCCAGATTCTGTGGTCAGCCAAAATGGCATCTGTTGTGCTGTTGTTTCCCTAGAGGTCTCTAGATCTGCTGTGCATGCACTGCTAGTGTGAACCGGCAGTGCTGGGCTCAGCCCTATGCATGTGAGGATACCAAAGAAGGAACTAGTTTTATAACCCCATAAAATAAATTTGTCCGAGCTGCACAGGAAAGCAAGCCCAGTCGCATATTTTTTGGATGAATTGATCAAGGGTACAAAAGTTCGTGTTTTCTCTTACTGCCGCTGAGAAGCATCTCTACATTTGACATGGGAATGGCACCGAGATGTCCCCAGACAGATGTCTTCCTCTTGACAGCACGCACAATGGCATGTTTTCTGTGCATCCCTGCTGCTAGTGAGGAAAGACTTGAAGTGCTGTCTAAAACTCCACTTTTAAGAAACCTCAGCAGCTGCCCAAGGACGCTAGTTCGCTTAATTGCTGTATCAGTACATTCAAAGATACTCACTATCTCACTATCGGCCCTAGCGAAACATGTATTATCCATTTGTCCTTGAAACCAGCCGTCCCCTTGCGAAGTGATTAAAGTAGTCTTGTGCCGGATGAACCGCGCACATCTTTTTTTCCTCCGTCTCCCCCAAAAGATATCATCCCCCCTTGCCTTCCTACTAGTCACGACAGAGCTCCTTCCTTGCAATTTATTATGTTTGCGCTCATTTATTTTCCTTCAGACAGTCTTTGAGACTCTGCATCCAGTGACCTCTGGCAAAGGAATGGGAATAGCACACACTTTTATCCTGGCACTAGGCAGCAGCGGTGACAAATTGGTTTACTTTTCTGCCCGACACTGGGGGTTGTGAGTAGGGAAAGGGGGGGGGTTTATTGGCCTGGACTTACTTATGTGTCTGAAATATGCTTTGTAATCTCTCCTCTCTGATGTTACTTAAAATGCCTATTTGGCCATGTCTATTACTGCCTGGGAATGCGGAAAGTTTTGCCTGAATGGATGGAAACTTCTGGTGGGAAATAAACTTGTTATCATGATATGCAGGGATTTTTTTTATTATTTTAACAGCTAAATATACATGTTCAGTTGTGCATGGATGTATTCAGCTATGCTAGGAAAAGGAACAGCAGACACATCCACAGCCACACTTTCCAGCACGAAAATATCCAGCCGTTTACCAGTGAAAAGAGATTAGGAGGCGTGTGCAGCCACAAACACTTCTCAAAGCCTGGGGGAACATTCTGGAAAGAAAGTACTTTTCCCACTTCACTCCTCCTAAACCGAGCAGAAATAGCCTAGCAGATGGGGGGCTCTGGGTGATTCTTGTAAGTGCAAAGTGATAATAACGATGATTTTGGTTTCATTACTGCGTGGTTTGCTAGCATCCCTCCTGCCCCCCAGCGCACATACCCCCATGGGCACATCCACCTTTTGGGGGTGCCCAGCAGGATGGCACAGGCGCTAAAGCAACGGAGATAACTTGTGCGGAATTCAAAATACTGACCCCTTTTGCAAAGCCTATAAGATCTACTGGTGAAAAGCGCCCTCTAACAGGTGGGTATTGTTGCCTTTACTATATTCCTCATTGATTTAAAAATCAAGGAGAGGTTATAACACTTGAGGACTTTTCCGTAAGTCCGCATAGCCATTTCTAAAAGGATACTTGTATTTTTGACTATTCATCTTCCATTCTGGCTGTGCTACTTGCTGTTGTTCTGAGGATGAACCATGCAACATACTGTTATCACAGTTCAGCGCACCATCAGAACAGCATTTTCACTGTTCCCATGTTACTGCTCCTGACCTCAAAGGGACGATCTCAGTGCGGCCCCCTCAGAAAAACCGCCTTTGTGTTCCCTCCTCCGCATTCTTTTTTGTGGCTGATGTTATCTTGTGTTATCTTAATTACACGCTTTAAGGATGCCTGCTGCACAGATCATTGATGGAGTTTGATGTTTGTTAATATCACGTTGCGTTATGAAAATCTGGTACATTAAGACCTTGGTGTCTTTCCAAATTATTCTGAAGATATAAAAAACTTAATAAGCAATCCGCTTTAACTAATGCAGACTAATAGATTGAGAAGGGAGGGGGGTGAGTTTGGGAACGTGTGTATTTGAAGGGCTGTAAGTAAAATGGTTTAAAGAGCCCTTGATCAGGACTTGCTATTCAAGGTCAAGATTTAGTGTCAAAATTAGGGTTAGTACCGAGGGGCGATAGTAGGTATCAATTTGTCGTCAGATCAAGTCAACCTACATGCTTGTATTTAATTTTTCCCCAACCAGCAATTTGTCTTTAAATGCAAACACTTAGCTAAATCAGGTGCAGATGGTTGTTTTTTATCAAATGAATGCTGTTTTATCACTTTAAAAGCTTTTGTTTTTAGTCAAGTGAAGGAAGTGGGCAGCACTCCCTTGTTTTTGAAAGAAGAGGAGCATATGCTTTTTAATTTGAAATGTAGCACTAATAGCATTATCCACAGGAGGATAGGCTGTGCTATTGTGGATTGCGGATAATGCATTTATGCTCAAATATCCTTTATTCCCTCCTGAGTGAAAGAATTTAACAGCATATTGTATCACCATGGCATGGAAAATATAGTTTACTTTAAGATTTTTTGACAGTATCAACTCTGGTTTTGTTTTTGTTTTGTTAATTTTTAGGGAAATTCTTGGTGAATTTGCAATGTTCTTATAACACTGTTGAAAAAAAAAACCCTCAGCCTACCATGAACAATGAAAAAATACTGTAGAGGGGAGATCTGGAGATAATGCAGACAAGAGCCAGAGACAGTTTCAAAAATAGCTTTACTGACACATCCTTTTTTTTTTTTTTTTTTTTGCATTTCTCAGTCTCTGCTCTCTTCTCACCAGAAGTTGGTGCTCACGCTACAACGGTGCCAAGGTGGGGATGCAATGAGACAGAAGCAGGCTTGAGACAAGCAAACTCAGTCCACTTGTGACTTTCTGTAGCAAACTCCTTTTCCCCAGGGCTGTAAGACAAATGGTTTAATAACCCAGAATGCTGTGCTCTTTGCTTCAGCAAAGTTGACTTCGGCATTCAGCCTTATTCACAGGTATCTCCAACAACCTCCTGGGAAAATGCTGAACAAACGGAGATCACGGCTTGGAGGCCCAGGGCTGGCCTTGCATTGTTTGCTTTTCATTGTAAGGCTTATCTTGCTGTGTCATATGGTTAAAAACTGGAGCCTTGGCTCCAAGATAGCAGGGGGAAGGCAAGAAAAGCTTGCGCGCATTTGTCTTCAGGTCAGTTTTATAAATGAATGTACTGATGCTGCCTTCAACAAAAATGCAAGGGAGAAACTATGAGCAAGAGAGAACAAGAACAAGTCCTAACTTCTTTTCTGTCGTGTGTTTTTCTGGAAATGAAAAATTTGAACACTGCTCTCATGCTCTCTCGCCAGAGAACTGGCTGCGCCCCGATAACTGTGTGAAGTGCTGGGCTTCCACTCCGGGACAGCGAGCACGGCCATAGCTAGCCTAGCTGGAGGTACGTTTGGAAAATTAAACCAGGTTTTGTACTCAGTTCCCATCTGTCCCAGGATCTTGGGATGTCCTGGTAGTGTCAGGGACAGTAAGCCAAGCCTGTTAGAGATATCGAAATAGAATCAGGTGACTAAGGATGAGAAGCTCAGAAGGCACCACAGGGTGCAATGTCCAAGTGGGGTGGCAAAAGAGAGGGAAGAGGTTTTTGAAAGCAAGCTGGACTCTGAGTGCTTACCCACTATTTGGTAGCAAGAAACACAAGAAGAATTCCTGTCGTCTCCCAGGAGAATTCACTGAGGCCACAGCTTGAACCTGAGCTGACTCACCGCTGGGCAGCAATTACTTCAGACCTGTTTCAGACAAGACAGAAGGTCCATCCTGCAGCTCCACTCACAGGATCACAGAGCAACAGCGGTTTGGTGTTCATCACAGTGCTTTATTGTGAAGCATGGTAATATCTGTGTCTTCTTCAACAATGCGAACATTACTTTTACCCAGTTTTAGGCATGTAAAAGTTTAGATGTCTAAGCCAGTGATGTAGCCCTTCTCTACAGGCTGTGAAGAGAAAGGGAGACATCTCCAGAGAATGAGTCACTTCTTCCTATGTACAGTGTCTAAAGTGGGTGGGATGATTCATCCTCCAAAGGTAACAGTTTGTCTTTCTATGGCTTACATGAGTACTTTCAACTGAAAGCCTAACTTTTTGGTGGCAGAATTTAGCCATCTTCACTGTTACCCACATTTGTCTCAAGTTATTTTCAGAATTCCGAGTGAGGTGAGAAGGCTTGCTTCTCCTTAGATAGCCCCTTCAGAGGACCATTTTGTGCTTTCTCCTGGGATCTGCGCATCTTGGTCCTTCAAAAATGGCACTGAAATGGTTTGCTCAAGTTTCATGGAGTCAGAGAAAATAAAGTCTGTTGGAAACACAAAGAGAAGCCACTTGACCCATCCCAAATCCACAGGCAGAAAGCTGCGGTTAAGTTTTGTTTTCCTTAATGTTTCCTCCTTTCAACAATATCTTCCAACAGTCAGTAAGAAAATTTCAGTTGTCTTCAATGGGCTTTCATCCAAGGCTGCAGAGAGAGCAATAGAGAAAATTCAGTTGCAGAGGCAAATCAAAAGAGGGGGAAGGTAATGACACGAGAGAGCTAAAAGACGTAATCGTGAGGGGGAGGAGAGAGGGAAACAAAGAGAGGTGCTTTAAAAGACTGAGAATTGCAGGAACACAGAGACATCGCTCAGTGGAGAGGAGATCTGGGCAAGGGGAGAGGGACAAACTCATACCCTTGAAATACGCATCTCTCCAACACTGCGGCATCACATCCATTTGAAAATGCCTAACTGCTCTTCAGTTTAATCATTGCTGCACTTCTGGGTATAAGACGAATGATTAAGCCTGGGAGTAGAATACAGCAAGTGTTAATAGGGCAGAAGGTACTGCAAAGTCCTTATGAAAAGCTGTGCTTGCAGCACAAAGTGGCTGCTGTTCTCTGCATCCCCAATCACAAAGTGAGGAGCATGAAAGTACTAAATTAAATGAAGTGCATCTGTATCCATTCTGCGGGACTTTTTTTCCCCCTGCGCTTGATAACTATTGCTTGCTAAATAATACCCCATCTCTAGCAAAGGATGAAAAACATTATTCTAAATCTTTCTTCCAAATCAAACCAGGACAGACATCCCGCAGAGCCTCCCATGCCTACCCCTGCGGGCTCCCACAAGCTTAGTCTTCTCCCTTACATAAGTCAATGTTTAAAGAAAATGTCTGGTGCCTGAGAGACAATTCAGTCTGAAGCGGCACTGTTATGGAGCTCATCCTCTTTGATGAGTTCAAGATTGCTTCCTGTTGCTTTCAGACAAAAAAATGAAGAAATAAATGCCCACTTCAAACCATGAGAGGCAACAATTAAACAATGTCTAAGGAGACACTGGGCCAGCAACACTGCCCAGGCACCTTGGCAGTCCTGGAGTTTGCGTGTAGCTAGCTATACAAGAGAAGATACAGCAAGGAAATGCTGTAACAGGAATAAGGTGCAGCCGTTTATCCATGTACAATGCAAGTTATTGCAGTTTGCCGCTCTGTCTACTGTTTTCCCCTCAATCTTAAGTGTCTCTCCTCCCCTGAGCACACTTCTTCCTCCTGACTGTGGACCACCGGCACAAAATAGAAGTAGCTCAAAAGGGAGCAGTTCGCATTTGAAGCACCCAAAACCTATTTGTGGACAGTGTGCAAGGAGCGGTGTTCATTCCTGCGCGAGACCAGACTGGGTGTCACGCTAAACAGCGAATGCAGAGCTCCTCTTTTAGGGCTTCGTTTTCCGCGTGCACCCAATTAAACAGAGCTGTACAAACTAATCAAATTAGGCTGGGAAGGAAGAAAGACAGATTGTTATTTTTAAATACCTGGGAGACGTTTGGGAATGGGAGGTCATAAAGGCAAAGAGGGAGGTCAATAAATAGAAAGGAGGAAATTATTTTTAACCATTGCAGATAAGGTATTTTTAGAGCAATCACCTGAAAGCTCCCTGAACTACACAGAACGATAAGCACCTCTCAACACAGCAGCAGTAATGGGAGCTGAGCCGCAGCCTGGCTCAGACCCGCGGTCCCTTGCTTCTTTCAAGTGAGTTTTCAATGTAATGATTTTTTTTTCCCCCTTTTCCTTTTTCTCCCACCTCCTGCCTTTACTGCTATCACTGAGGGTACCTCAGAGAGTCTGGCTCTCCTATGGACATTTGAGGAGGTTTTCAGTTGTTGCTAAGTGGGTGTTTTTTCCCCCTCTTTGGTTTGTTTTTCATCCTTTTCTTTTGCCTGCTCTCCTCTCACCTCCGCACTCAGTGGAAGAGATGAAGAGCTGAGCCTCCACAGGCAGGCGGGTGCGAAAAGAAACCAGAGGTTGACTTCCAGAAAGGGCTGGAGGACCTGGGGGCCGGGGGGAGACATCTTTGGCTGAAACACCATCGAGGGATGCCACAGGCAGGGCAGGGGCCGGGGGTGCTGCCCCATCAGAGTCCTTTGCAACAAGGAGGCAGCAGACGCGGGCAGAGCTGCCTGAGGAGTCTCCGTGTGTTTGCCTGCGGTGGGAGGGAGAGAGGGAGGGAGGGAGGGAGAGACACCACTGCATTTTTAATTTCACTTTTGGCCCTTTTTGCACACTATCCCACACAGTTTCACCAATTATCTATATCAGACTTAGTCAGCAAAGAGACAGGCTCAACACCTTCGTTTTTCATAGTCTGGACAATGGTCCAGGAAAATTTAGGTGAAGGAAAACACCTTTGGACCAGGATGGATTTCGAATGTGCCTCCCACGGACATTCCCCGCTAATGCTGCAGACAAAAGCATGGGATGCACTGACCACACTGCGTAGAAAAAAACATTTTTAAAAATCTCTACTCTTCTTAGAAAGGCCTAGATCTTCAAGATGATTCAGCATAAATAAGGCTGTGCCATAACGCATAAGCTGTGAATTTAAAACGGATGTTTTCAAAGGTAAGGGAAGATGTCTGTGTGTCTTCCTCAACCTGAATTAGTATTTTTCCCTCCTGGATGCCAGGCTCTTGAATGTGTCAGTATGTTGATGTTGCCACAATTTGGGGAAAACAGCTGTTTCGGAGCCATCTTCCTACCTGCTATCTTAAGTCTATCGTCTCACTGCACCTTCCCTGGCCACTCCTCTGCCTCCGTGTTTTTCCACAGCGAGGGCAATGAGAAGGGATTTTTCTTTCCTTCAAGGACCAAAGCAAAACAGAGAAGATGCCAAATGATAAATATTTGACTTTGAAACACGAAAAAAAAGAGGAAGAGCAGCACCAAGGGAATAAATCTCTTGGGGTGTCCTGTAGTCTGAATGTACATTTTGTATTGCTAAGATAGGAGTTGTGGATGCTGTGTGTAAATATGTGGGTTTTACAAGAAAATAGAATCAGCCAGGAGACCTCTGGGAAATCACAGAATGTGTGTACGCTTTATGGTTTGTATAAAATTAAATGATTTTTTTTTTCTTAGAGATATTGATCCTTGTTCTTTTATTATTATTATTATTATTATTTATTTTTCCACCCTTATTTCATTGTCCGTAGCCCTGTCTTTCAGGTCCCTTGTTTGAATTGGTCCTATTTATGTGAAACAGGTTGATAACTCTCATCTCTCCTGTCTTTTGCTCTCAATAATTATAGGTCTCCTAGGAAAGCTGGCCTTCAGTAGAAATTTTGTAAAGGTTTTGAAAGATTTTATTAGAAAAGATTTGGATCCTGCACAATTATCAGTTCTGAAAGGTGCTTTGCCCACCTCCTCCAGTGGAAGTGCTATTGATCATCTCACAAAAGGAAGGCATGTACTTACAGAGAGAAAAGTTGAGGTCTGGTTACTTTTTCAACATCAATGACAAAATTGCATCTAATGTTCACCTCATTCACCTTAACTCCACTGGTCTGCACTAATTAAGGTGGAGCAAGCAGTGCCGGTTAATAAAGAACACTGTAATTCAGCTTGTGCTGGCCAGTGATTGCAACAAGAGAAAAAAACCCCAATAACTGATTCAAAAGATGGGCTTTGATTAACAGAAATATCTGGGGCTTCTGTTCACTGATTGTACAGCACACCCTGTCAGACCCTGCCACTATCAATGGCTCAGATGGAAGACTCAAAATACCTTCTCTCCCTTTTAAGTTGGGCTCTAACTTGCAAAGTCCTGCTTTAAAATATTGCAGATGATCATCATAATTCTGCCTTCTGTTTTGTCAAAATACGCTTCTACTTGGCCATGTGTACCACCGTATTGCTCCAAGGTCCTATACCCAGGGCAATCACATCCCACCCGACAGCTGACTCCTTTTGGAACAATCACCTTGTTTCCTTGTAAGTCAAACACCAGTGCAGTTTACAGAATATTTTGATCCTGGGACTATTTTAGATACCCACATATATAACGAGTTTGGTTCTCTCTGTCCAGGACAGTTCTTCACCACTACCAGAACAGACTTTGCTCCTTCACATCACTACCAGCCATCCTCACAGCATGTCCCGCAGTAGAAGCATGTTCTCTGTGCCATGCCAGCAGACCTGCAACGCAACTCTTTTGCTACCTCTGGCACTTTGAGGTGAAAAAGCATACACACACACAGAATAATTTTCTGGGGAGATGGGTAGCCACACAAGGGCAAGAGACAATTTGGGTGCTGTGTGATTCCTTCCCATCACAGCTGATTCCCTCTATGGAGGGAGCCATGGTAAGTGTGAGAGACACCAGCTTTTGCAGACCGGCGTGAAGATCGGGGTGGGAGCTGTAAGCACATGGGGCAAACCCACGGGCTTCTCCAGCCCTGTCTGGATCATCACATCACAGCCGTGCAGACAGGAGACAGTGTGATCAGGGATCACTCCTTCCTCCGAGGCCTCTCAGGAGCAGTAAGAAAGGTCTACGCGTACTCA
This sequence comes from Dromas ardeola, assembly GCA_013398915.1. NCBI lineage: Eukaryota > Metazoa > Chordata > Aves > Charadriiformes > Dromadidae > Dromas > Dromas ardeola. The sequence goes on along the minus strand of VYZM01015048.1, from coordinate 571,785 downwards.
GTGAGGCCAACTTTTCACACCCCATTAGCCCAGATGTGATGAACTTGACTTCCCATAACCAGCTCTGCTGATAGAGCTGACCAATTTTTTTTTTCCCCAGCTGAACAGTTTTCTCTTACAGAAATGTGAATTCAGCAAAATATAATTTTTGTTGACATTTTTAATGGGAAATTATTGAAACACTTCATTTCCATTTTAGCATTTGGCCAGTTCTGTCTCATCTGGCGTGAAATCCAGGAGAGAAGCCCTTGCCTCTTTCAATCATTTACCAGTTTCCCTTCAAGAAGGCTGTCCGGAGATTCCTGAGCTGAAATATGATGGGATGTTGCCTTTCACTCTAAACTTTGAGAATGGCACTTTCCATTTAACTTTATAACTTTCCTTCTCAGAATGAAAACATTGTTCCAGAAAGCTGCATTTCTAGGGAGGAAAGGTGTCTCGCACCAGCTGAATCATAGAAAGGATGGTTTGACTCAAGGCTTTTAAAGAATTAACAGTTGCCACAACAGGACTCCCTCTTATGCAGCCAAGGCGGTGCGGAGAGGAGTTGGTACAGGGAGCCCTGCGTGGTTTAGGCTTTTTATAGTGACAGATTTCTTTGCATAATGCATTTTGGGTGAAGCTTCAGGTTTATTTTGTACTTATCTGATGTCAGAAAAGTATATATTAAGTCTTCAAAAAAAAAAAAAAGGCAGGTTTTTTAATCAGCTTATTACAGCCTTTTATGTATAATAAAGGAGTTATATGGCAGTAAACCTGGAATCCTACAGGAGTTTGTTGTAAAGTGACAGATTCAGGTCAGAGCTGTTAATGAACAGCCAGATTGATGTGTGATGCATAATGATGGGAGAAATGGCATTATTGTTTTACAGGAGAGTGCAGAAAGTTAGGATGTGCCAGGTTCATAAGAACAACTGGGGACCCTGGAGTTTCATACCTTGCTTCTGGCCAATACCTGATATTTCAGAGAAATTACAGCTATTCTACAACTGGTGAATAAAGTAGCCACACATTAGACATGTGGTTTTGTCTCCTTACCTTCCTTCACCCCAGCAAGAAACCCTAAATTTCCCAGTTGACTCTTGCTTTATAGGTACAGACTTTGAAGACCACTGAAATGAGCTGGGTATGACCCAAACAGTGCTGTAAAAAGTCCATTTTTTTTCTTCCTTTGTTTCTGCCACTGACCAATTATGTGACCACAGGGAACTCTTTCAACATCTGCTTCCGCCGTCTTTCTTGTTTTAAACAAATATTTTTTGGAGTATGAGTTTCTTATGCCCATGTCATCTGGTTGGCTTTTATTCTATTTCTTGTTCTAAATTTGCTGGTCTTTATTTTCATTAAGTGGATATAAATATAATAAATGCGCCAGTAATGCTGACCTGAAGGAAATGCTCTTCACCTTATAAAGACTATCAGAGAGCTAAAAAAACACTTTATGAATGGGAATATATGCAGAGTGGCAAAAGAATCATAGAATAGTTTGGGTTGGAAGGGACCTTTAAAGGCCACCTTGTCCAACCCCCCTGCAATGAGCAGGGCCATCTTCAACTAGATCAGGTTGCTCAGAGCCCCGTCCAACCTGACCGTGAATGTTTCCAGGGATGGGGCATCTCACACCTCTCTGGGCAACCTGGGGCAGTGTTTCACTATCCTCATTGTAAAAAATTTCTTCCTTGTGTTTAGCCTAAATCTACGCTCTTTTAGTTTAAAATCATCACCCCCTGTCCTATCGCAAAAGGCCCTGCTTAAGTTTGTCCCCATCTTTCCGGTAGGCCCCCTTCAAGTACTGAAAGGCCACAATAACGTCTCCCCAGAGCCTTCTCTTCTCCAGGCTGAAAAAGCAATGGCTCCTGTTCAACATTTCCTGGGAAGAGAGGGCAGCAAAAAAACACCCTAAAAAACAGATGAAGGACTGGTCCACCTTTATGGGACTGACCCTTGAAAACCCACTGGGAACTTCAGCTGGTGCCACATGCATCTTCCTCTTAATTAGTGCTCTTCTGAGAAGCTATTTGAAACCAGATCTCCTTTTTATTATGTCTCAGTAAAATGCCAGCTCCTCTGGGGTCTTGGTGCATGACTGAGGTCCCCCAGTGCTACATCAGAGATATTAATTCTCATTAAGCAGTGATGCAATTGGTGTTCATGTGGACACGCGTTGTGCACTTCACTGGCTGCGCCAGGGTGCAATGTAGGCGTTCATCTGGGTCTAAGAGGCTCTGTGTGTGCTCCGTCGCAGCTGCCTAGGCTTACTGAACCCAACACAGCCACTGAGATTAAAAAAGTAATTCAGGCTAAAAAGTTGGGTTTTGATCTTAGGAATCCTGGGCCTTGACAGTCCTGAGATCTGGGATTCCCCCAGAGCTCAACACACATTGCCAGTTATTGAGAACTCTGAATTCGAGCCAGAAAAGTACATGGGCATGATCTTAACTCATATGGTTTTGAATAGTCCCTTTGACTTTCATGCACCTGCCCGCACACATGCAGACACAGTACTGCAATCCACCCTGCTCAGCACCTTGCAGGACTGAGCCCTTCGCTAATCCTTCTAAACCCAAGCCTATTGACTTTCAAAGCAGCCCGCGAGGGTTTCTTATCTACATTTCCTGAACAAGCTGCTAGCTTAGGCTGAGCCTTTTTGCATTAGTCTTCAACCAGAGTTGATTTTGAGCAATGAACATGATTAGATTTTCATATCAAGAGAGACTGAAATTACGGAGATAGTTCCCAAGTATCCTGGAGTAAGTCAGGAGTGAACTCCCTTCATTGAGTAGCTTGTAAAAACACAAAAAGATCAGAATTAGTGCCTAAGTCCAATCCAGCCAATATCCAGGTTTGCTTTCTCATCCTGGAATGAATCTTAACAGAACCCTGAGTCTAAATGTCTTAGGGAAGTTTGAAAACCAGATCTCAGTAGTTAGATGCATGACATTTGTATAATATGATCCTGTCATCACATTGCAGAACAAGATTCAGTCCTAAATTACACCACAGCCCAACTCAGAGAGAGATGCTGCACGCTGTCAAGAAACCTGCCCCAGAAAACAGACTGAAATAAGAATTGCATCATCTCTAGAAAATTTCTTTTACAGGCTTCTCTGCACTTGTACCAGGCAAAGGCAGTTCTTTTGGGCTTGACCTAAGCATTTGGGATGTCACGAGTCTGAAACAAAATCCACATTGTGGTAGCACATCATTATACATCTTTCTCAAGGTCACTATCAATGCCTGTAAGAGTGGGACACTCAGACACCAGGGACTGTTGTTGGGAATAAAAGCACACTTGGAATAACCCTTCCCGCCCTGTCACCTCTCCTCCTCTTCATAGAATGGTCAGTCTTAAGACTGAGACTTGAGACAGACTCTGGTCCCGGTTCAGTGCAGATTTTGCCATAGCAAGCCAGTCTCTGACCATCTTGGGCTTCCCCTTCCCACCTGTAAAAGTCAGGCCAGCCCTAAACTGCTCATGTCTATGTAAGTGACAAGCTTGAATTAATTCTGTGCATGCCCAGGACCAAACACAATGAGACCTGGGTTGCAGTCAAGACTTCAAAATATAGATTAATAGATATCTATTAATAAATTAAAAGATATCTAATATAAATATATCAAAACTTAACTAAATACATACCCATATATAGAAATACAAAAGGTGTAAGTTGTGTTTCCGTCTTACCTATGTCACGTTATCTCTCTTGGCTTCCTCACTTGAATTTGGCAGCATCATAATCCCGGCGCGCTATCCTCTCTTCCTGGCAGCATCTTTGAGAACTCTTGACCTTCAGCTCCCCTTGGCACACCCTGTTCAAGGAGATTTGCGAGCACCTTGGAAAATCATCCCAGTTGAATTTCTTTTTCCTATTTAGACAAATCTATGTTCTAGACAACGTGACGGACTATTAAAAAACAGGGGTAGCTCAGATACTCAAAACCTACTATCTATCCCACGCGTTTCAATGAGAAAATCTTGACTTTAAATTTCTCTTTTTTAGACCTTTTTTAGAATTTTAGACCTAAATTTCAGTCAAAATAAGTCAGTTGGACATTTTCTACCAGAAGCTGTTATGTTGTTAAAAACTACGGCATCTCACAGCAATTTATCACTGGCAAAAGCATCTCTAATAAAGAGAATGAGTCTGCGTGCTTTTCCCATTTCATTTTGCTTCTTTGTTCAGTTCAATTTGGTTGACTTTTTCTGTGGCATTAAAATATTATTTTAAGCTGCACTTACATGATGTGTGTTATATATAATATCTAATGGGCTGGTTTTGTTCATTACTGAGCCAAAACTGAAAAGAGGAGACGATGAGACACAGGACGGGTCTGGGGAGAGAAAGGAGTCCTCCCTGAGCGGTGAGGTCAGTAATCCAATTTCTTTTGTGCCTGCCTGTATCTGTTCAGGGTCACCTAAGCAGATCTCGCTCCTCCACAGGTTCTACTGCCGTGATTATTTTTTCTAGCAATACCTTTTGCAGTTCTCCTGGGGAGGGACCCATGGCTTATTTTTTCTAGGTCTCTACGCAAGGTCAAATTTGCTTCTTGTCTGAAAAGCGAGTACTGGAACCACACAGTGATTGCAGTGCTGCACAGATAAACAATAAAGATGGGGACACAAAATAGTGGACCTGGGGCTGTTCCTGTAGATGTCTTTAATAAGCCTAAAAGCCATTAAGATGTTTAGCTAGCTACATCCCACCTCATGTGTCCTGCTAAACTTAATCCAGCTCAGACTGGGAAGATACTGCCATTGTGAGACCCAGTCTCACCGCAGTGTTCGGTGGCATCTTTGTCAGTATTTGTCTGAGCAGCCGCAGAGTCGGTGGGCTGGGGAGTACCGCTGCTCGCTGTTTCTTGCGGTCAGGATTCACATGGACAGTCCTGTATGTGACAAGGTTTGTTTTGCATACCCAGGGGGCATAGACTGGTACTGGTTTTTTGTGTTTCTTTTTTCTTGTCACACAAAAGGAAAGTCATATTTATACCAAGCACCCATCTTTTGTCAGTTGAAAATTCAGGAGGAAGGACTGAAATTTCCAGCAAGGTTTTTATAGAGCTATTAGTACTCACTGTTTTCCATAGTTATTTCATTTACAGAAGAAGAATAATCCTGATGACATTAAGAGAAGGTAGTTTTAGATTATGGGAAAAAAGATTACTGGAAGAAGTCACAAAGGAAATATGAAGGGGTGTTAATTGAAATGTGGATTAGAAAAAGTATCATCTTGGACAAGAAGGTCTATAATCTGACTGGGTCCAGCATGTCTAATGTATAATTTCAAACTTTCCAGGATAGAAAGAACATGGAAGTGTCTCCCTCATGACCTCCTTATGCCTTATCTCATCTATATCCTTTCTGCCTCTCCCCTAACACACACCACTGACCAACCTCCTTTTCTTCAGACAAGAAACCCCAGCTCCTAATCCTTGGGCCATCTTTTCCTTTCAACAAGCACCCGGGTAGATTCATCAAGGAAGGCCCTTTAGCTGGAGGCAGGAGCACACAGTTTGGATTGCCACTCAGCATTTCTCCTCCAGCACTGGGAAATGAGCAGCCAGGCTGAGGATCTTGCTACACCCTGGCGCAGGAGGTGCCATCTGCCAAATGTCCTCCTGAGTGGTGTTTTAGCAAGTGGGCTAAAAAGAACATCCTGTACATGGCAGCTGAAGTCCATCACAGCTGTCACAGGAACATACGCACACAGCCTGGGCTGGAGGTGGATTCTGGCTCTGGAGGGAGGCTGGGCAAGTGGCCAATAAGCCTCCCTTACTTGCCCATGTTTCCCTGTGGGGAAAGGGATTCCTGGCTTAGCATGGTCAGCGGTGGCTCTGGGGAGCAGGACAGCACCAGAGAGCACTGGCATTCACCCATCCCAGGTGCAGCTCAGTCACAAAGATGCTAACTCCATTAATTGAGTTTGCCAGGGCCTTGCGGCCAGTGTTGATTTCTTTGAGGCCGCTGGCATGAGTCCCGCTAGCTCAAAAAGAAGCAGATCTCTTGTGTTCTTTTATGCAAAAGCAAACAAGCTTCCTGGGAAGAGGGTAATAAGCGTGGAAATTGTCTCCATCCTTTATTTACTTCCCTGCCTTCTGCCCTTGTCGCACCCTTCCCCTAACTTGTCCACCCACTGCACATGCCTCCAAGAAGACATTTCTGCTCCAGGATGGTGGCGGCTGGAGCTGTGGAGGGGTCACTGGGCCTGTGCCCTTTGCCTCTGAGGAGGGCAAAGCTGCTGAGGTCCAGATTCTTCCTGATGATTTCATGTGATAGCTAATTAATGGCCTCCCCACGTTTCCATGGCAACTCCATGCTGTGCTCTTAGCCCTGATCCAAATGGGCATTCTGTACACTTCTGAAGCTGTAGCATCAGCATATTAATAAGACTTGCTGACGTCCTTTGCTTTCTGCCACATCGGCTGGTTAAGTCTAAATTAGAATAACTTAAAAAAGCACATTTCTTAGTAAGCTCCCAGTGCATTCTCTCATGTGACTTGAAGTAACTGATCCCAGAAGTCTTCTGCATTTGAAGGGAAGAAGCAGGTAGATTCTGCTCTACCTGCCACTCTTTGCCATGCTTTGCCTTTGGGACACCTGGCATCTGGTTTTAATTTTTTTCTCTGGGTTATTTGGAAGCTCCAGCTTTCATGCAGTCTCTAACTTAATTGCAGCAAGGGGCAAGTATCTACGATGTTTTGGTAGGACCTTCTCTGCGTTAGCTGAGCTGGACAATCTCATGGCTTGCTCCCTAACTCCTTTTTCTACAGGGGAAGGAAGATGAGCTTCATTCTCATACAGTCAGAGAATGATTACTCATATTTCAAAGTATGAAGGTCCCTTTTATCATTAAACTCTATAACAATACCTACTGATCATGCAATGCAGTGAATCTGGTTTTATGGGTGAAGGGATTCTCTGGGCCCTGCCTAATTCTCCTCTATTAATTCCCCTCCATTCTAGTCATTGTCTTGTTAAACAGCTTTTTTCTGACCAAGTGGAAGACTTGGACATAATTTCCTCAGAAGCCCATTAACACCCCTGTAGGACTGCTGTGGCCTCTCTAGGGTGATATGAACTACTTTCTCTTATCGAGACAGCGGTATGCCAGATGCCTCCACATTTTCTGTTGCCTGCAGAACAAATACCCTAAAACAAACCTCTGGGATCTGGTTCTGAACTTGGGTGTTTCAGGCTGACCCCTTACCTGGGGAAGGGCTTATGGGACTGAGCAGTGAAAGCAGAGCATGTGCCCTGTCTGTGGCAGACATTTCTTTTCCAGCATCAAAAGCAGAGTGTAGCACAGTCCAGGCCACATTTGATTGAGTTGTTTGGTTTGATTTTTCCTTTTTCTCTCTGACATAAACTTTGAGCCCAAAATGCTGGCTGAGCTGCTAGATAGCTTCGTTTTCCCCTACCCTGAAGGACAAGGAGATTTCTTCTTCACATTTTTGGCTTCCTTCCATCACAAAATTTTACCTAGCCATGTTGGAACATGACGTCAGATGGTTGTGTCGATGTGCCATCATACCTGGTGCCATGTTGCACCATCAGGTACTCCCAAGATAAGTTCCATACACTGACAGCATATCTATGCCAAACTTTCTTCTAACTCCCTACACTGGTTTTCTACATTCCAGCTTCATCTCTCCCAGCCATGGTGGAAACGCTAGCTCATGTTAGACAATGCCTCGTTAACTCCACGGCTGTCTACCATTGCTTGGGTCTGAAACGGACAGCAGTGATTTAATGTACTGTTGGTGCCCAATGCCTTGCTTTAGGTTTGCGGTGTTGCCCCCCTTTCTGAAGCCCAGTAATACTGGGGGCTGACCATCCCAAGGCGTCATCAAAGATACATGAGAGCAATTGATTTGATCCCTAACAGTCCCACAAAATCAAGATTTAGCTAATGTGTTGCTAGTTACCCACGAGATCTGAGATGTAATTGGAACTTCTTTGGCTTCTGGTCACTAGAGCTGGATACTTATCTCATAGGAAAGCAATTTATCAAATTAGTTTCACTTTGTGTCAGCACATTCACTATTCCCAGCCTTGAACAAATCCCACCATTGAATGCAGACTGCATCTCAGGCTGTAGGTTGCTCATAAGCAGTATTCAGTATTTTTAGAGCAACAACTATAGTTCTTTTCAGTGTCAGCTCGCTGGGTCATACGTGTAAATTGAACAGTACATTTCTATTCCCTGCTTGGATGGATGTAACTGTCAGGAACATTATTTCTAGTCATAATTACAAATTTGACATTCATTTCCCATGAATACTCTCTACTATTTGCTTAAAACTAACTTCCATGCATACTACTGCTGGTGAATTTTCTCTTATCAGAAAGCTGACACGGGAATGTCATAACTATAAAGAAACCTCTTTGAATGGTGGGGTCTATGGGCATGAACCTCTACTACACAAAGACCAATCAAATGAAAAACAAACAAATGAACAAACTCGGAAAAGTAGGTAACTTTGCATCCTCTTGAATGGACTGGCCAGTAAAGATAGAAAGAGATCTTAATGCAATTTAGGGAAGACATAAAGTTACTACTAACAGAAATCGATGGATCTCCCTAGGAACATCTTTGTTGTTTAATTTACCCAGCTCTTGTTCAGCTGCATGCACTTCCTCACCTTTTGGTAGGCAGACAGAAACTGATGTGTGCTTTTGTAACTAGGACTCCTTTTTGTTTTCTTACTAACTACCCGGAGAGTTTCTCTTATGCCATCAATTGCTAGTTCAGATGCATATTTTCCTTAAGGTATCCAATTCCTTCTCAGTTTGGATGGCCATCAACCAAATCCACACAAATTAAGCTAAACCTGAAGCCAGACTTAATTGTGTAAGTCCCTGGTGTCACATGAATAACACCACAATGCATTTAGCTCTTTCCAGAAGAACTGATGTTATTCTCAGAATCTGAGTCAAAATCTCCAAATAAGAAAGTCAAAATTTCTACAAGACTATTTTGAAATTGATTGAATCAACACGTTGAATCTCGAGCCAGATCTGAATCTTGGACTTTGGATCAGGACCGTCCCTCCTGCTCAGGCCTGTTTTTCCCCAGGATACTCCTCCAGCTCTAGAAGCCGGCAGGATTAGAGATTTATTTCTCCCTTCTAGGAAGGAAGAAACTCTAGTTTCTCACTAGCACTTCTCACAATCAACTTCAGCTAAAAACCAATGAGATTAAGAGAAACCCACCAGTACTCACCTCCTACTGTGTTCAGGCCTCATCACCCAGCTCAGTTGATCCTACGTTCATACATTCCATTCAATGTATTTTTTTTTTAAATCCAAACACACATGAACACACACGCGCCACAAAATTTTACCCACCTTTTAGTTATTTTCTTCATAACTCAAACTCAGGGTAGATTTTGTTATTGTGCTCTTCCCTCCCACCCCTCCCTTTTACTGCTTTTGTGGATATTTTAATAAAATTTTCTCATCTGTTTTCTGTAATTGTTTTTTTTTTGTGGACAAAGAAAGTGTAAGGGAAACAAGGATATTATTCACAGCCACAGAAACATAAGAAAGTAAAGGATTTTTTCCTTTCCCCAAAGAAAAAAATTGGCATGTGTACCCCTCTGTGTTTCAGGTTTCCTTGGAAATGTACTTTCTTGGATTGTGCTTTGGTTTTTGTGGTGACAAGGGTTCCCCAGTGTTATTGGGAAACCCAGAACCTGAGGCAAAAAGCTAAACTCAGGTTTGCCTTTAAGTCTAGGTTTATCAAAGCAGCATATGATTTTGGCTTCCTCTTTTTTAGGGACTCTGTTGAAGTACCTTAAAGATGAACAATTGTGGATTTACAGGTGCTGATCCTCAAGGTGTTAACCTCTGACATCACTGAAGGCAACAGCGGTCTGATGCAGGGCATGGACTCCAGTTCAGCGAAGTAGCCAAAGGGACCTGACATGTCCCATTCTCAGCAGGTGCTGAGACTCTGCCTCTGGTGAAAAGTCTTCCAAGGTGGAAATCCCAAAGTGAAGACACCTGAGACCTGCACCCACCCATCACCTCTTATGTGTCTGCTCACCAAAAGGGAATTGGTTTTATTCTCAAAGGACTGCCATCACCTTCTGTCCTCCAGCAAAGCTCAGCACAGGCTGTGTGAATAACTCAACGTAAAGCTGGCATAAATCTCAACAGAAGAAATATCTTTTATCTTTAACCATTTACTCCCACTATAGGAATAATGGCAGTTCTTTTACATTTACAGATAACTCTTATTTGTTTGTTTTCTTTGATTTTTTTTTTTTGTCTCTTTGTCTTGGCACCTGCATAGCAGAAAACTTTACAGTTCATTACAGAAGTTTGCCCCTCTCTCTGCTCCTCCCTTTATTTACTCCGCTGCCGCTGAGGACTAGCAAGCAACACCCCCAAGGTCAAGAGAGAGTAAGGTGTTACCCTTTTATGACGGATTATAGAAATAACAAACATGCCTGACAGTTTTATACAGCTGCTAGCACGGGTTTAGTTTTCAACAAATGAAGAATTTCCTCTTTTTTTTCTCTTTTGTATATTAATTACATTTTACAAATCTTGTTTATCCCCCCGTTCTTTACTTTCCCCCCACTTTTCTTTCTTTCTTTCTTTTTACTTTTTTCTCTTTTTTTTTTTCTCTTTTATTTTTTTACAGCAAAAGGATCAATCACCAACATGTCCACTGAAAAGTCCGGGTTAGCAGAGTTTGGCTGTCATCTGGTCCGACTGTTTGAGGATCTCGGTGTTGTACAGGTCTAGAGCGTGGTTCACGCGGATGATCTCGCTGTTGGTGAGTTTCAGGCGGTGCTTGAGCATACAAGAGAACAGATCCAGCTGGGGCTTCCCTGGGGCCACGGGAGGCGCCAGTCTATTGATTCGGTCCCGAATATCCAGCAGCAAGAGCATGACGGAGGAGGAAGAATAGAACTGCCCGCCTTGTGTGTACGACTGGTTGACCTGTTGCACAGCACTGCGCAGTAGGTCAGCATTAAAACGCAGGCTGTAGCCGTACACCTGCACGTCTGAGATCTTGATGTAGAACTGACGCTTGGTGGGGTCAGAAAGGTCCACGGGCCCTTGGCCAGTCTCATTACGCAGCAGGGAGGGCAGCCGAGTCCGGCTGCGTAGGTAGATGTGGACGGTCTCGAAAAAGGTTTTCCACCGGTTGCCCAGTAGCAGGGTCCAGTTGTAGCACTGGCTGTTTTGGAGGCGGATTTTCTCCCAGCGCGGGTAGCCGTACTCCCCAAAGGGCATGTTCCAGCCCTCAGAGTGACTCCCGCTGAACGGGTTGACGTAGACAAAGAACATAGGGTCCAGGCTGCTGTTGCGCATCTGGCAGATTCGCATGGAGATCCCGATCACCATGTGGATGAAGTCCATCCGGTTCTTGTTGCTCTTCAAGGTGAGGGACATGCGTTTGCGCCACCTGGGGTCGAAGAAGGTGTCCAGGCGGATCTCGTTGCTGATGAAGGTGGTGTGCACATACAGGCGAGAGTCCATTTTCTGCAGCAGGTACTTCAGTTCTAGGTCCTGGAAGTCCAAGTCCGTCTCAAAGCTGATGAACTGCTCACTCCGCTCCGAGTCTACGTTCTGAGGCTCGCAGCGACCCCGGTAAAGCTTATAGCCCTTGTTGCATGAGCCGCAGAGAGAGATGTTGGCAAGGCTGCACATGGCACAGCTGTTGTTGCCCCCGATGATGCAGGGGATGGGGCGCTGGCACAGGCTGGTGCCACCATGGCAAACGCAGCTCCGTTGACTTTCTAGAAAGGTCCCCCAGAACCCATTCTCATTGCAGTAGAGCAGGGACTGGACCCGAGTAAGCCATTCCTGTATTGTCCTGCGGGTAGGAAGAAGAAAGCATTAGCATTGTAGAGCCTCACAGAGTCTTTGGTGTTGGCATCTTACTGGAGCCACAGCGTTTTCAGGGATATATCTGAGGCAGAGCTCTCAGAACATTTGTGCCCTGCCGTGGCACCTGGGAGCTATTCCAGCCTATTTGTAGACTGAATCTTTCTTATGTTGTTTACTCCTTTGGTGGAGAACAAAAGCCCTCTAAGAAATAGCTAGATGTTAGGACTGATCACCTGAAGTCTCTCTCTTCACACTGTTCTAGGAGCTGAGACTGGCACAGTCTGCTGCCAAGGATCCCATCAGTGCCACAGTGACAAAGTTCAACCATGGGAATGGAGCTGATAAAGCCATGCCAGAGGCTGGGGTGCTATCAGACACTGCAGGTCAGCATAACTTCTAGGCTAGCAGGAGAAATCTCTTCTCCATGTCATTGGTAATTCCCCCCACTCTCCAAAACCAGACCTGTAATGGGATAAGGCAAAGCCAGTAGTAACCTCTGCTTATGGCGCAGAGCTCAGTAACAGCAGAAAAGAGGGTGGAAGTCAGGGTGCATAGAGGCAAACCTGCTAGAACAGCTTCTCCTTTAAAAAATCTGCTGCTAATTAACCTCCTTTTACAGCCTCTCCCCTTAACAAGCAGCCACACTTGCCCATTCCCAAGCCTCACCACTCCCATAATTGCTATATCAGCACCCTCACCTCCACGTCCTGCAGCCCTGGAATGACTCCTAATGAATGACACCGTAACCCACGTTTGCTTTTTGTTTAACCCACTTTTGCAACGCTGCCTTGCTGCCTCCTCTCCCCCCCCCCCCCCCCCAACTCCTCCCCGGGAAACCTCAGCACAGCAACTCCTTTCTCAGCAGCCTTCAGCAGAACGCCTTGTTCAGCCGCCTGCTCCCTCCCCTCCGCCTTCCCCCCAGCTAATGAATACTTCATTGTCTCCTCTGGGCAAAAAGTTCTTGGGAGCGCTGCAGTGAGAGGACTGGCTAATGACAAATTAGGATTCAGCCCCTGTAGAACGGGAGGAGTGATTATGGACAGAGGCTCTCAGAGCTGGATTAGCGAAATTCATGGCACCTGCATCGCCTGACCTCCGAATAATCATTAAGCTGTAGGCTGTATCAAAGAAGGCATTAAATGATACAGCAGCAAAGAACAGCAAGATGATTAGGGGGAGGGAGAGAGTGGAGGGATGAGAGTATGAAATAGGAAAGCGCTGGAAGGAAAGAAATAATCAAGGAGCAGAAGAGAAAGGCTAGAAGAAGAAAGAAGGGGAAAATGTGCAGGTAAAAGGAAAAATGAGAGAGAATGCAGTGGGCAGGAAGAATAGGGATGGAGAAAAGGGAAAACTGAAACAACAGCAACAACTGAAAAACAGAAGGCAGGCAGGAATGAAAAGAAGCAGGAAGAAACTGAGTGAAAGGAGGAAAAAAATGAGACAGAGTGAGGCAAAAGGAAGTGCATTAGTAGGAAAATTCTGAAGCCTTGGATGTGGGAAGAGACAATTTTCACATTCCTCCTGTGGTACGGGGTGACAAGGTCTCTTTCCCCGGTTCACAGCTAACAGGAGATCTCCTGCCAGTGGAAAAGACAAGGCTGGCTTGGGAGCAAGGCAGTGACCTCTATAAATATCTGCCATAGAGGGAGATGGTGACAGCCCTGGTCTCTAGAAGTGCACCGGGCTCCTCCTGGTTTCCAGGACAGCTCTGCTTGGGAGGGGAGGGAACAGCACAGCGTGGCTGCAAAACATGTTGCTGACAGCAACAAGCACTCTCAAAACCATCCCCTGGGGACTGAGTCTGCCTTCTGCTCAGAAGTGAATTTTTCCTTGCTTTTTCAGCAATACAAATATTTTTTACCCCATCTGAAGCCTTGCGGTTCCTGTTTAGAAAGCCAGCCAAATGCACTTGAATTTAGCAAGGCTCCCAGATTCCAGGTTTCAGTCTCCCTCAGGGGCTGCGAGTCCACCTTCATTCCTCCGTGCACCTCCTTGAAAGCTTCTTGCTTTACTTCTAACCGCTAATCTAAGCATGAAGCTGAGGGATGATGAGCAAGTGAAGGACGAACTAAAACCAAAGCAACCCCCCAGTATGCGCACGCTGGCTGTGGGGTTCACTGGGCTGGGGGAACTGCTGATGGGAAGCACAAGGCTCCTGCGTGCTGCCTCTTCCCACGATTGGGCTTGAGGACGGTGGTGAAAATCAGAGGTTGCTTTGAAGGGAGTTATCTCCTGCAGCCCCAAGCTTTGTCCCTGGCTCCCGCTGTAATTTCTACCAAGACAAGGACAGGGAGAAGCCCAGTAGCACAAAGAAAATGAAAGGCTGAGGCAGCAGGCTGGTGGCAGATAGATGGTAAATGTCCAGCTCCACCAGGTAGCCTCTCAGCATCCCTACCCCTGTCCATGAGGTGAGGACGGTATTTCCCTGATTTCCACAGCTCTCTCCATGGTCACATTTGTTGCTTTTTGTGGGACTGGGCTTCCAGATGAGGTAGTAATGGTTGCCCGTAGGACTAAAGGTGGTTTCCTCATGCACAGAATTCCCGCTGTATTTGTGCAGCGCTGGCTCGATGCTTTACACAGGTTTTACACATTGAAAATGCCGTTGAGTTCATGGGACAAAGACTGCCAGGCTACACAGCGGGGGACATGATAAAAATTAGTCAGATGACCATATCCTGGCTGTCTTCGGTGTGATCTGTCTTAGAAAAAAAAATAAAAAAAATGCTGTCCTTCCGTCCTTCTCTTGTACTAACAGTTGGCAGAGCAAAATGAGAAAGGCGTCTCATCTGATATCTTCCCGTTCCCCGGATCAACTTTGTAGAGGAAGGATGGGAGATCAGGAGAAAGAGGGTTGTTTTTTTTTTTTGGCGGGGTGGGGGGTATATGTCTTAGCATTTAGCAGAGACACAAGTAGGACAAAAAAAAAAAACAAAACAAAACACACAAAAGGAAAATAAGAAGGCTACCCACCATCTGCTGATGGCAGCAATAAAGGACGTAATTACACGAAAATGCAGAACCCAGGGCAGAGCTGGGCATCGGCTACAAACATGACAATGGGAAGTGTGAGAGAGAGGAAACGCGATATAGATTAGCCCATTTTGTCTCGCAACTGGGCCAGGATAAGAATATACGCGGGACCAGTCACAGCCCTTCAGCTGACAGGAGGCAACTTCTTAAAACACCCCCCCGTGATGGCTCAGGCTCACGCCAATATAACCAAGAGATGTCAGGGCACAAGGAGGCTGAAAAAACCCACTGTTTAAAAGCTGAAAGCCAGTAGCAGAGTAGCCATTGGGTTTCATTTTAATTATTTTCTCTTTCATTAAGGAGTCATAGTTTACCTTTCTCTCTCTCAATATCATCGCAAAAGTTATTTTGCCTAGTGTTTGCTACCTCTGCCAGTTCAAAGTATTAAGTACGAGAGCATGTGAAATTAAAAAAAGGAAAACTATGTCTCCAAAGGTCACCGCCAAGCAATTTTGCATGCGACTTTAATATCTTACACTCCAAACTAAAATGAGAAAAAAAATGACAGCCAGGCAAAGCTGTGGGCGAGAGTTATTTCGCAGTGTTTTCTTGCTGTTTTGCACGGGAGACGCGCAGTCCCCTGGCAGTGCTGGGAACGGGGCGCCAGGTAATCGCGCAGGGCTGTTTCACCATTTCAAACCTATCTCTTGTGACAAAAAAAAACCCCCACGTTTTACAGGACGGCGTTGGGCGTTCAGATCAGAAGCGGAGGTCAGGTTATGCAGAAAGGTGATGAATAATTTTCTTTCCTCCTGACTTGTCGTCTTTCAGGATTAATCAGCTCTGGGGAGGGGAAGAGGCTGATGGGTGTCCCTTGAGACGAAGAAACAGCCTTGTTGTGGATGGTGTCTGAGATGATTAGAGAACCATACCAAAACAAAAACCAACCAAACCAAACAAAAAAACCCAAACAATCAAACCCACAATCCGGCAGGACAGATTCTTTTTTTTTTTTTTTTTAATTGCAAGAAAAAAGATAGGGAATTAACAAGTTCTCCTTTGCAAACTCATCTTTCACTTTCCAACTGGCACTAGCTCCTGTGGAGGTACTTTTGGGCTTTCGGTATGGAACAGTGAAGTAAAAAATGCTATTTTTATTCTCAGCAGCTGCAAGATGTATTCTTAACTAATGACAATTTGGCTGGAGCCCAGAACATGTATTCCCCCTCCCCCGCCCCGGATGTTATTTATATTTTCCATCCAGAGGTTTAAAATGCAACTATAGGTACTCATTCAACGGTGAAGCTTTAACAAGTGAGGAGTGCTTTCTTTTTCAAACCAATGAACCTGCCTGCAAAGAGGGGGTTTTTAAGCAAAAGCAGTGCAGAGCAAATATATACATATATAAAAATATGTGTGTGTGTGTATATATATATATAGGAGTGTAATGATAGGACACAAGGTAATGGCCTCAAATTGAAAGAGGGTAGATTTAGATTGGATATCAGGAAAAAATTCTTTATGGTAAGGGTGATGAGGCACTGGAACAGGTTGCCCAGGGAAGTTGTCAATGCCCCATCCCTGGAGGGTTCAAGGCCAGGCTGGATGAGGCTTTGAGCAGCTTGGTCTGGTGGGAGGTGTCCCTGCCCAGGGCAGGGGGGTTGGAACTAGGTGATCTTTAAGGTCTCTTCCAACCCAAACCATTCTGTGATTCTGTGATATATATATATTTCCTTCTTAGCTATTGCAAAAAGTCATGAAGAATCAGCCTGATTGCCAAGATGCCTACTCTTTCTTTCTTTTGGTAACACCACCTCTTCCTTTCCCTGAGGACAATCAGCAGCAATCCTATTTCTTTTTTTTACACTGCTTTGGAATATATAAAGTAGGCTTACTATTATGTGTATTAAAGAGAGAGAGAGGCTTGCTCTTAATAGAACCTTTCCATCCTTTCAAAGCCACTGGCATGCTTGATAAGCGTCTGTCGTTCTGTACAGTAACAATTAGAAAATTAGAGTATTTCTGAGTCCTATAAAAGCAGGATGAAATGCATACCTCTTCCACTACACATCTGTCTACCGAGCCCCTCCCCTGCCTCCCTACAAATGCAGAATGACAAATAAGAAAAGAAATGATAATATGCCTGGTGGTGTTGACTTAAAACAAATCAAGCACATCAGTCAGTTAAAACCCCAGCTGCCATCATCCCATTTCGTCCGCCTTCCCCCAGATTTTATAGTATTAGTCGGAGGCTTCCTTTCTGCGTGGCTGACTTTTTAAAATAGACGAGAAATGCTAAAGATGTATTTCTCTCAATGCTTTGCAGCAACATGGTTGGCTGGATATTTGCTCGCTGCTACTTCACTTCATTGTTGCTGTTGTGGCACAACTCAAAATAATGCCTGGACAAGCTTGTGACTCCTCCACCAGTTGGCTTCTTTATAGCAGCTCAGGCAATTGGCAGGAACGGGCCAATTTTAGGAAGTTCTCCAGACTTTTTTTTCATAATCTCTTAAACTTAATAGATATTTCGCCTCATCCCTACTAAGGCCATCAAGTCTTTGTCCAGAAACATGAGATTTCTTGGTAATTAAAGAGATGTTAAGCCCTGGAAGAGTTTGCTGAGCTGCAGAGTAGTGAAATGAAAACTCAGTGTGCTCAGCAGCCAGGGGGCTGGATGATAACAGGAGACAGCAGTCAATCAGTTTATTTCCTCTTGAGACTAAATATTTAGGTTATGAAGGAGGTAAAAAACAAGTTCCTCTACAAATATTAACTTGGTCTGACCCTTCCATGAGAAACATGGAAGAAAAGGCACTTGGACTCATTTTTTCCAGTGTTACTTCACTCCAGACAAAGTAGAAAGAAACAGCAAGAAATGTTTATTAAATTCCATGGATGCAAGTCTCCAAAAATGATTGGAAGCTAACTTAAACTCAGCCATAGGTCAGGGCTGAAAGGAGCCAGCAGGAGGTGACGATTGGATATCAATAGCTGCTGTAGCTGTAATGGAAAATCTGCTCTCTCCATCTGTAATAATATTGCTGGGCTTCTGGTCAGTGCAGGTTTGCAGGTTCACTCTGCGTTTTGTAGAAGAGATGTGATCTATTCCAAGGGAAACTAAAGCTTCTCTTTCACTCCGGCTTTATTCATTGAGGAGCACAACTCAAAAATGGGCTGAAGCATCTTGTGCTCCGTATGGCCACTTTAACAACAAATAGAGGCTTAAAGCTTGCCTCCGGTACGCGAGGCAGGATGGTTTAAAAAGCAGCTTAGTCTGCTTGGCTGTCTGATGCCAGCCCTGCCATAGTCTTGCAGAACACTACAGAATAAGTGGCTGCCTTTCACCTGGGTAGGTAAGACCTCACAGAAGGGATGGGAATATGCTTAGGTATGTTATAAGGGTTACTTACGCCTCCAGAAATTTCAGCCCACTCCCAAACTTCACCATTTTCCCCCAAACCTGCATGTTAGCATACCCCATACCCAAACAGGCTGCTGGATTTAGGTCCACGGCCAGGCTCAGCTCCACCAGTCACCCATCCCAGCACAACCCATCCCCAACGAAGGATGAAGGTACCTTTCTCTAGGCAGCTGGTGGTTAGGATTGTGCCGACACCGGACACTGAGGCCAAAGAGTTTGCGGGCAGTGCGCTGGATCTTCTGGCGCTGGGCTTCCAGGGAGCTCTGCAGCAGCTTGTAGCGGTTCTGCAGATCCCAGTCGTTCCCCCAGTGCTGGTGGATGCTCCCAATGGTCAGGAAGTGGTTGCTAGGTAGCCTTTTCATGAAGGATTTAAACTCATCTGGAACACAGAAAAAACGTGGGGAAATACAGAGGTTTCTAAACTATAACAAAGTTACGAAGCTTTTCATTAGCAGGATGGAGAAACAGCAGTGATGTATGAGGCCATCAGTGCGCTGCTAAAGGAAGGTGATGTCCATTAATTCACTGGTCTGTCATTCTGCCCCAGGAAGCTCAGTAATTCCATGGCTGTTGCTGCTCCCGTATGGGAAATGAAACCTGGAGAGTATTAGGGTGAAACAGTACGGTTAATGCGTACAGGGTGGAGAAAAAAAGAGAGCAAATTCCCTGCAGCATGGGTTATGAACAAAAAGCGAGGAGTTGTAATCATTGTCAGCTAAAGAGTTCTCATTTAAATTGTTTTTCGGCTGCTCCTAAAATGCCTTTTGTTGTTGAACTCAAATCACTTTGGCTGTGTTGTTAAAAAAAAAAAAAAAAGAGGAAAAAAAAGCTTTAAAAAACCCCCAGAGGAAGGGTTTGGATTGTGTTAAAATGTCCTGCTTTCTCATTTTTTAAAAAGAGCATTCTGATTCTTTTTTTCTCATTTAACTTCATTTGAAGTTAAATGAGTTGCTTTATGTAACTATGAAAATAAAATAAAATAGTTTGCAGGGCTAAAGTCAGAACAAAATGTGTCAATTTTAGCCAAAGGAAAAAAATCGAATTGATCCAAAAATATGTTGTTAAATGTTGTTTTGTGATCACTTTATTTCCATTTGATTTTGTTTGATAATAAAAAAAACATTATGTAGGGTTTGAGATTTTTTTCATCACAAAACAGAAAATCTGATACGTTTTCTGTTTATGACCACCCCTTTCCTCCTAACTGAGAAGCAGAGTTTGCTTAGACTCTGATTACCAGGCTGGGACATCCTCATATGGAAAAAACAGATGGTTCCAACTTTCTCAGTAGAAAATAACCCAATTTTTGATAACAGAAAAATGCATTTGACACACTGAGACCTTCAGAAATGCGAGGAGTGAGCCAGCAAAAACCCTATAAAGTGCAATAAAGACGAGAACAAAGCTCTGTACCAGGGCAAGAACAACCCCACACACCAGTATAGACTTGGAAAGAACCAGTTGAATAACAGTTGCTAGAGAGGCCCTGGGGGTTATGGTGGGCACCATGCTGAAGGTGGGTCAACACTATGTTCTCACTGGAAACAACACAAACTGCATAGTGGGCTAAATCTAGTAGGTTGGGGAAGTTAACGTTCAACTCTTCTTGGCAATATTGGGGCTGCACCTGCATTTCTCTGCCCAGCTTTAGGGACACGCAATTAGTGTTGGGAAGGGCACAGCTGAGGGCTGCCAAGGTGGTCAAGTGCCTGGAGCCCAAGACCTGCAAGGTCACGTGGAGGGAGCCGCACTTGTTTAATCTGGTGAAGAAGAGGCCAAGGGGCAATCTAATTACAGCCTACAACTGCTTAAAAGGTACTTACAAATTCGAAGGAGAGAAACTCTTCTTATTAGAGACAGATGATATAACAAGGAGTAATAGACAGTTTGCAGCTTGAGAAGTTCAAATGATTTATTGAAACGCTTCTTCACTTGGAGGTAATGAAGCACTGGAACACGCTGCCCAGAGATGTAGAAGAATCTCTCCTTTTAGACTCTGCTAAACAAAACCATGGCTGACCTGATCTAGTGCTGGTGGTAGTTCTGCTGCTAGAGCGAGGTGGACTAGAACCCTGCCATAAACCCCACAAAGTATCCAACAAGAACTGCAGACATCTTTTCCTGTAAATTATCTACATTATTTTTCTTCCTTTCCTTATTTTTTTTTTAATTCCTTCATCCCATTTTCAGAAGGAAGAGGACAATAGAAAAAAAAAAAAAGAATAGGCAAAAAATGAAATCTTGTAAAGGCTGATATCTTTTCAAAAAAAAGAAATAATCCATAGAACTATTGGAGAAAATCAGACCAGATAATTTACAACTTATTCTACAAAGCTTATATATATTTGCATAGCAGATTTCCTATTATTCGGCAACTTGCAGTTCATGCTTAACTGCCTAACACAGAATATCTATGCATTAGTCAGTACCATCATTATATAGACGGTAAATGGACGTTCATGTCCTACTCGTCACATGGTGAAACCGAGCACCTAATAAAAATAATTATCACCATTGCACTATCAAGATCCACGGGACGTCTGCTTGTTTCCTTTCTTCCCCAAAGATAACGGAGAGATTTCTTTTTAATCATCTCTCAGGTTTTCACTCCATTTGTAACGCTGCTTTCAGTGCCCTTCTCCACCCCAAAAATGATTCTCTCCTGTTCAGTGGTCCTCTGAAACTATCATCACGTATAATTGCTTCTGTTGACCATGCTGATTACTCCTGGTACCTTTCAGCAGTAAAAGCCTTGCATTTGCTTCCCGCCCCTTATAAATCAATTTCCTCAAAAGCCTGTTTGTGCAAAAGACCAAGCTTTTTTTTTTTTTTCCCCCCTCCGATGATGAATGTGCTACATTTTTCAGAGAGACGGGTAAGGGAGAAATTTCAGTGCAGTGTGCACATTTTGATACTGCAGTGCAACGTTGGGGGAAAAACAAATGAGCAAAATAAAAGCTGGATGGGGTTTTTTTTGGTTTTTTTTTGTTTGTTTGTTTGTTTGTTTTTAAAAAAAGGGGTGAAAAAATACTTTCCAAAAAGAATAGCTGCTTCATTATTTATTTATAACTATCCCTGGAGGCCCCAACTTAGCCTACGGGTGCGTTGTGCTAAGCCTTGTATCTTTCTGGGAATAGTTCATTCTTAACCCTGAGAATTTCCAATTAACTAACGAGACTGTTTGCATTTGGTTTTATTTTATTTATCTGCAGAGAAAATGTTGATGGTGGCTAGGACTACATCTCCCATAATGCAACATGCCCCCCCCTCCCCTTTTGCAGAGTCACCCAGTCCCTGCAGGCAGTCCCCTGGCAATGACTGTCACCGCAGGTGGCGCGGGGCAGAGGGTCCAGCCTCTGAAGAAGAATGGTGGCATCGCCGCAAAATGGCCATGTCAAACAGCTCTTTCAAAGATGAAATTTTCATTTTTCCAGTGCTTGTCTTTGCAGTTAAAAAGAAATATCACATTTTCATCAGAAAGCAACAGTACTGCAAAAAAAACCCCATGACTTTTAATCAAAATGCTGTTCTAAGATCCAGAATCACAGTCCTGACACAGAATTTTTTGGCCAGCCATACTAAAATGCCAAGGATCAGGCAGTGTTATTTTTCTCAATTTACACATGAGCAATGAAGCACAGGACTAAGAGAGAGCTCCTGAGCTGATTTAAAGCAGCATCAGTTCACCGCGGCCTCCTTGACTTTGAAGATGCTCTCCCAAATCACACCAACTCTTGATTTGCCCCACATGATTTTTTTTTTTTCAAATTGACATAGGAATCCAACACAGATCAGAAACAGAATATAGATCTTTTAGGCTATCAGCAGCTTCCTGTGCAAATGGCATTTGCTTTCAGAGCACTCATGTGCCTTTCAGCCCGCTTTATTGGAAAAATCTTCAGATGTCATTAGAGATTTCTTTTCTGCTGTTCATTATGGAGAAAATCCTCTAGTTATTGGGAATATGTATTAAAACAAAGAAGCAAAATACTAATACTACATTCTTTTGTGATAGCAACTTTCATCTCAAAGGATAAGTTCACGCATGATGCAACAAAGTGATGAATGAGATGCAGCGGCTTCAAACATAAAGATAATCACTCCATCTAGCCCCGAAAAGCCTCCAGCCCTGGGTGGAATGTGGCTAGAGCAGAGCAGAGAATTGCACTGCAATGTGTCACTTTAACATGGCAAATGAAAAACACCTTCCTCTGTTGAAATCTCAAGGGAAGGGAGACTGAATATAATTATCTACCGCAGTCTTTGCTTAGATCAAGTGCAACAAGTACAGAATGTAACAGTAAAACAATCACTGTGGGACTGTAATTCTTCTCTCTCCACAGGGCTCTCACCTTCTAAGTGTCTGGGTTAGATCCCCTGGGAATGTAAAGGGGTTTGATGAGTGGTGGCCAACATGTGGCTCTTGAGCATCTTGTGTGAAGATCCTCTGCCAGAACTAGCAACTACTAACACTTAACTAGTGGCAGAGCTGTGCCAGCAGGCACTGCCAGTAACCCTAATTGGTGTAGCACTGAGCTAGCAGAAGCTTCTGAAACCCACTTTTCAGGTTTGCCCGGGTGTGCCCACCCCATCCATGAATCTATAGAAACTTCCAGAAAGCCACTGACCTCTTCAGCAAGTGACCTGCTTCTGGAACTGCCCCAGCCTTGTGGCTCCCCACAGTATGTGGGGGGGTTTCTTGTCAAGATGGTCATCAGCCTTGGGTCATTAACTACCATCTGACCTTGCTCAGCTGAGCACCAAGTTGACAGGGTGAGTTGGACGTAAGAATCTGTTCAACAGGAGACACACCAGCAGGGTCCACATATTGAAGTAAGCAGCAGTCCTCAACAGCCCGTTGAGAAAACATCATGGGCTGCTTCATTTCAATCGTTAAGGAGATTAAGAGGATCTTCAACATGAAGAAAGAAATTGCTACTGGGAAGACTTCTGAAGAAGAACTCTTCAGTGCCTTGAATGAAGCTAGATGGTCCTTTCCTCATGTTTTTCTTTCCTAATGTGGAGACCTGGACAGTTATTACAACAATCATTAAAGAAAACGTGTTGGAAAGTAACCGGCTAACACTAAGAGAGGAGAGGCAGCGCAGGGATAGGTTCTTGATGAAGTTCTGCTTCGTGTCCGTGTGGCTGCAGGGCAGGCAGACCACTTCCTAAAGGAAAGGATGTAATTGCACTGATAACATTGCTCTCTTTCCTACCTCAAGCCCTTGAGAGTGATGTTGCACACTTACTATGGGTGTTACCAGCATCAATGTGGAACAAACTCTGCTGACACCCCCAGCGTCACACTGGGAGAAAGTGAAGGGAGAAGAGAAATATTCACACCAGCAGACATCGGCACTGTAGGAGAAAAGTCATTTTCCCTCCTCCTCTCTATCTCAAATGAGGTGTCATCTGGCCTGTGCTCTCTCTCTGTGAATTGCCTTTCACCAAAGCAGAATAAATCATTCATGCAAATCTGAAAAGCCATTTCTGCATCATTCATATTGTGGAAGTTTCTCTGTAGAACTATTAAAGACAGATTCTGAGCTGGTTTAGTATGAAAAATCAGATTTTTAATCAAACTCTTCCGTGGAAAATATTCCCTTATACATAGAATTACGTGTGGTGGGTGTTTTTGTCTGTACGTGTATAGAGAAAAAAAGGCACTCCCTCAAGACTAAGATCACATTTTTAGATTCAATATCCTCTATTTTTTATCCAAACTGGAACATTATATTAAGGGAAGAAAAGATTATTAACTGGTATAATCTGACATGTTTTGTTTGAAATAAATCAATCAGAAAATACGTTTTGCCCAGTTACCTGAATTCTCCAGATCTTTATAGGCTTCTGTCCAGGTCTTGGCCATGTTTGCTAGTGTGTACTCCATGATCTGGATGTCGGTGATGGGGCAGTTGCACTGCGGGAACTCCTCGGCACACTGGCAGCCGCACTGGCTGTTCCGGCAGATGTACTCCCCCTCCCCATTGCACATGATGTAACTCAAGGCAGACTGGACAAACTTCTCTTGTAAATACTGAGGAAAGATGATCTGGAGACCTGGCATGGAAATAAGAGACAGGGATGTAAGAGGGGGAAAAAAAAAAAAAAAAAGAAAAAAAAAGAAAAAAAAAAGTCGTCATTTCAGGTATCTCCTCTTCTTTTCAAAACCTGTTTCATTAACAGCTTGGGAAAGTGATGCTGGGATATTAAGAGCTGCTGGGAGATTTCTCTCGGAGCTGTCATGAGTCAGGAAGGTGGGGTACAAATTTCATGCCTTCAGCACAAGTAGTGAGTTAGCTGAGAGCATCTGCTCTATGAAAGGATGACAAGTAAATCCCCCTCCCAACACCCAGTGCACCCCCTTCATCCCAGACCTGGATCCCAGAACAGTAGACAGCATCTGAATGCAAAGCCTCCCTTATGCCCAGGTGTGGGATTTTGATTTTGGGGTTGTTTGGTTTTTCTTTTGTGATACTTCACAACCAAGTGCTAGTTCAGAAGCGATGAGCATTATACTGTTCTGAGCTGTTTTGAGAGAGACTAAATAGGTTTGGTGCCACAGAAACAAGGAAACTACACACTGAAAGAGAAAACAAGAAAGGAAAGAAAACAGAAGAAAGGACAATAATGCAAGGAAGAATTTATAAAAGAGCCTTGCAGAGTTAAGTGCCCAGTTCCCACAGTATAAATACAGGAGCTGGGTACCTGAGTCTTTTCAGCTCGCTCCCTGCTAGGAAGGCTACTTGCCAAATCCTATAAAAGTGCAAATGGATTTAGTGGCAATGATTTCAGTGGTGCTCTGAAGATTTACATTAGCTGAGAGATCTATCCCCATATCTCTTTCTCCATAGCAAGTGTTTGTGTACCCATCCGTCTGCGCAGGCGTTAGTGCAGGTGTACGCTTGCTCGGGTACCAGAGGATGTGATAACAGTTTAAGTGTTTGCCCTGTGTACAGTGTATGTGTTTTTCCATCCTGTTCTTCTCCAGCCCCTGTCTCCAGGCTCCCTACGGATGTCCCTGAGGATTCACAGCTGTTTTCTTCTACCTGGCGAGTCCTGCTTGTCAGACTGGGTCAGCATCTGCGGCGCAGGAGGCAGAGAGGACAGTAACTCTGAGCCAGGGTGTCGGGGGAAGCCCGGCCCGCTCGCCTTGCTCATAAACGGCCCAGGGATTTCGGAGTGGCAGATAAAGGAGTTTATGGCTTGAACAGCAGCGCTGAACTCCAGTGTAATGAAGGCACGCGGGTCAATTACCCATCTGTTTGTGTTTCTATTGTGCTGAATTACTGTATCCGTGGCTGACAGCTCATTGGAGTGGAATGAAAATAAGACAATAATTCAGAGGATGAGTGCGTGCAGAAAGGGCTGTGACTCCTTTCAGGAGTTCAGGCCCATCTCTGTCACGGGTCATGTTCACCTCAGGCAAAAGAAAAGTGGTGGGCAGTGCCCCAGGGACCCCCATTACCCTTTTGCTTTTAGTTCCACAGAGACACCTCCAGCCTTGACAAGGTCCCTCTGGAAGACCAAGCCTGGGGGGGATCAGGAGGGTATTGAAGGCACGGGGGCCTCCGTTTCCTCTGCCCTCCTGCCATTGCCAGGGCACAGTCTCTGAGAGCACCGTGCCTGGTGGCAGTGCGCTGACCCCTTGTCTGACCTAATTCACAGCCGAGTGAGGAGCAGTGGCAGCCTCCAGGCGGGATGAATGCAGAACAACCTTCAGCTGGAGATGTTTGTGACCCTTGCACAAGGCAGGATTTCAAGCCTGGCATTTGGAGGCACTATGTCGGCACAGATCCTGCTGCCTTTTCTGCAGTGCTGCTGTGGGGAAGGCAGGGAACATGCAAGGAGCTGAACACAGTCTACAGCGTCCCTGTGAACACCTCAAAACTACTCTAACGAGGATCAGCATTTTGAGGTCCCTTTGGTCTTTCCTGAGATGTTTCTTGATAAGAAGCTCAGCTTTCCTCCTGTTGTCTTCAGGAAGGACTGAAGTTCAGTCTCATGTAGGGATTTATCTGAAGCAACCACCGCAGACGAATGGTCCCTTTTCAAGCCTTCACAGTGACGTTAGAGATGGTCCCACCTGCCAGACTCCAAGACTTTCCTTCAGGATGGAAAGAAAATGCAGCACTACTGGAGAACTGAGACCTACAAAACAGGCTTGGAGAGCCTGAAGGCTGCTGTACTCACTGAGCTTGTGAGCACCCAGGAGATGCAGGCTGGACTTCTTGATGAGCATTGACCCTGTTTATTCATGGTCCAAGTCCCATGAATAAATCTTTCCACTCTCTGCTTAGCGGAGGAGCAACCTGCCCTGGTTGCTCCTCCAGCCTTTGAATATGAGACCCAAATACCTGCAGGCGCTTCAGCTCACCATATTGTCTCTTTGAATTTTAACTTGGATAACAGCACTGGCATGCTGTCTGGTCCCAGCTACCAATGATACTGGCTTTGGAGATTTTTTTCTGGAGGGGAAAGGGGTTAAAAAAACAACTACATTTTCAGGGAAAGCACTTCCGATTGCAAGGAACATCCATTGTGTACCTCAGCACATGCAGAAACAGGAATACTCTGCAATCTCCAACACTTAACATGGTCCCATCCTACACTACAGGCTGCCTTATGTGGATGTTTGCTTTTTGTCCATAAAACTCATGGTTTCTAAAAACATTTATAGGATAACCTTCTCTTGTAAGAAATAATCTCATGTTTAGGAGGTAATCAGGCCCCCTGTACACTTAGCAACAATTCAACAAAACACTTTTATAAATCCTTAACTGTAGTCAGGTAAGCAGTTCTGCTGGAATCCAAGCAGTTAATTGTAGCATTTAGCAAGCAGCACATACTCAAATATGTGCTTAGACCAGGAAGAAGTGACACACAAACCCAGCTACTCATGGAAACACGAGTGTACGTACACCAAATGCAAAGCCCTAACTTTAAAACTGCAAACATGCTGTAGGGATTACACGTGACTCGAATCTTCCAACCAGGAATTTCCTTGTGGAAGAAATCAGTTTTAGGGTTACTGAAATATAACCATGCCTGATTTCACATTTGTACTTTGACACATATATATACACATGTAAATACCCACACATTTATCATCATACCCAGACATGGGCAGATTCATATCAATATTTTTGGTTTTGTATTGAGCATCCTGGTGACCAGATCCCACCAAGTACTGGCCCAGCAGCATCTCACTCAGGATGCCCTCCTCCATCAATCACATGTAATTCCGTACCATGCCCAGTGACTAAATATTGCTGAAATTGAATTTATTACAGCTGTCAGTAAAGCAGAGGTGGGATCAATCAGTTTTAAGGTAAGCTTTATAAACACAAAATTGTAAGAAGGCCATTCTGGTTGGGGCCACTGCTCGGGGTGTTTCGGTTGCCACCTTTAAAGCAGGAAAGCTGCAGTTCCAAGGACTGCAAGAGCACACCAGCCCCACAGAGCAGCTTGCAGCTGGCCATGCTGGCTGGGAAAGCCCTACTGCCAGCCACGACCTTAACAAAACATCCCAAGATGCTGTTTTGTTCTCTAAGAAATTTATTTGAATATTGCAAACATTATAAAAAAAATAAATAGATAAATATAGATCATATAAATAAATAAATCAGTGCTGTCTACTGATAAAGCAACCTCATGTCAGCAGCCAAGCAGGGGGGGTAACCTGCTCTTAAAAACTAAGATATTGGATGGTTTTCATAGGGTGAACACCTCAATCCAAGCCAGGGTGAGCAAGGAATGGGTTTATCCTCCTCAGCCTCAGTAGCTGACAATACGTGCAGAAGGTGAGTTTGCTGGTGACAAGTGCTAGGGAGAATATCTTAGTTTTGAAGGTAACTTATTGATCAGGAGGAATTCTGCCACTCCGTAAAGCATAAAGCTCCTCTTTAAAAATTAAGAGCAGCATAGATTCGGTATAAGTTTGTCTTAGATAACTACAGGCAGAATATGAAGAGCCTGACAAGGGAACATGTCCTTAATTCGCCTAGAAAAACTATTAGAGAGAGATGTTTGGATTTGGACTGTATATAAAAGGCTTCCTGCATTAAAAGAGGTAAATTTCCCCGGCTCTAAATTAGAGCTATTTGAAACATTTTCCACAGAAGAGTTCTCTGTTGAAAAAGCAGTTTCATTGAAGCATTTTGTGAGAGCACGTTGACTCCAAAAGCACTTCTTACAGGGAAAGGTCTAAATGTGTATTTCGTACGTCCTCATTTTGTTTCACTGAAAAGCTGAAATGTTTTGTGCGGTCATTACTGCTCTGCCCATCTTGGCGAAGACTTTAATATTAATTGTAATGTAAATGTGAATATTCTATTGCCATATTTGATGTAACAAACTACCTACTGTGCAATATTTCCTGTTTAATGTCACAACGTTTAGACTAGCACAGAAGGATTTTACCTTATTGAAATAGTGCCATGTTGCAATATTGACAGACACTGTCACACTGCCCAAGAGGATATGTCTCTGGAATTTTAATTTCCCAAAACTTTTCAAAATACTGGGTTTTTTCACTCAAATTTTCGAATTTCGGCCTAGGACACTTTTCCAGGGAATACAGATTGCCGTTTCCCACTAGACTGCTGTAGAGCTGTTAGCATCTTCCTCTCTCGTGCTTTGGTTTACTCCTTTTCCAGGCAGCACAGGCAGCTTGAGCATTGGATGCACCAGAGATGGAGGCAGGGAAAGGGATGGTTTTGTGCTGGTGGAAGGGACAGGAGGATATGAAATAAAAATATGCAGTCACCTGTGAGATCCTGGCCCATAACAGGATCTCCCCAGTCCCATGAGGGGAGGCTGCATCACCGCACAGCCCTCCCCATGCACAGGACAGGGAACCTGCCCCCAGGTGGTGCAAGGAAAAAAGGAAACCTTCTGAGCTGCTGTGATAAATGTACCTGTATATGTACCCCAGTGCAGGCGTCTGACACAGATATACACGCATGCTGGGTCCACAGGGATACTGGTTAGTGATGCTTTCCTCACCGCAAAATAGACACTGAGGTGCTGGAGCGTGTCCAGAGCAGGGCAACGGAGCTGGTGAGGGGTCTGGAGCACAAGTCTGGTGAGGAGCGGCTGAGGGAGCTGGGGGTGTTCAGCCTGGAGAAAAGGAGGCTGAGGGGAGACCTTCTCGCTCTCTGCAACTGCCTGAAAGGAGGGTGAAGCCAGGGGGGGTCGGCCTCTGCTCCCAAGGAACAGGCGATGGGACAAGAGGAAACGGCCTCAAGTTGCACCAGGGGAGGTTTAGGATAGATATTAGGGAAAATTTTTACACTGGAAGGGTTATTAAGGCATTGGCACAGGCTGCCCAGGGATGGGGTTGATGCACCATCCCTGGAGGTATTTAACAGACGGGCAGACGTGGTGCTTAGAGATATGGTTTAGTGATGGGTTTTGTCAGAGTTAGGCAGATGGTTGGACTCGATCTGAAAGGTCCCTTCCAACCTGGGCAATTCTATGATTCTATGTAACCACAGGTGGAGAACTGGACACCCAGCACTGTGCATGCATCCAGGTCCTCCCCTAAATCTCCAAGCTGGCTGACCTTCCCAAACCCTACATGCAGGCATGAAGGTAGCTTAGCTCTAGGTCCAGCCATTGCATCTCCTAAAGGGCACGTCTTTAAAACCACGACTCTCAGGGCTGGGCAGCAACAAGCAAGTTCAGACACAGCAATTCTCCCTGTCATGAAGATGCTGCTCTTTTATTGAGCCGGCCTCGGAGACAGAGTGACACGAAGGTAGTAACATGGATTTCTGTCAGCAGCTCATGCTCGGCTGCTAATCAGATCAGAGGAGACTCGGTCACGATCCATTACCTGCATCCCTGTGACTAATTCCTAATGAGGTCTCTCAGAGCACAGGAAGGATCCTGGGTAATTATCCCAAGAACCACACTCCAGATTAGGTGGAAAACACTCAGGTGTAGTTTTAAAGGTCACTTTGTTCTGTTAGGAGGAGCTCTTACCTTCCTCCCTTCCCTCACTGTCTCCCTTGGCTTGGGTCTGGCCTCTCTCTGCACTGGGTTATGCCATCAACCTCCATAAAACCCACGTGTTGTTGATCCCTGGGGTCCTCGGTCTGCTCCCATCAGAAATCACAGCCTCATCCACCTTACATCCCCTTTCTTTCCTAAATTTTCCTTCTTCCTCCACCCTCCTTCCCCCTCCCAGGCATCTTGCCTTTTCTTTTCTCTTGTTGGATCAGATCGCCAATAGAGATCTATTGATTTACCTACTTACCAGTTTGTCTGCCTATAAACTGAGCTGTCTGCTTATTTAGCTCTTTACCTAGTTATCTGATGTGTCATCCTTGGGTTTTCATTACCAACAGTCATCATCACAATATATAAAAAGCCTCAAATTGTTTATTGTTAATTAGGTAAGAACCAGAACTGAGTGATTTAGATAATCACCGGAATAGTGAAAACAACCTTCTTATTATTTTTAAAGGCAAATAATAACAATAATAATATATCCACAACATGACTCAGTAAGTGAAACCCAGTTTCCGTGAAACCAAGATTAAAACAGCACTTGCCAAATAATACTCAAAGCGGAAGATGTAACGTAGCCCATTCATCTGAAAAATTAAAATTTGTGCAAGTACAAGGATTCCACAAATAAAACCATCTGGGCAAACGTGCAATTAAATCCCACATTTCCTTATTTTGTCAAAAACTTGGGAATAACCTTAGTAAATTACACACCCAGTGAATTTCCTCCTTCTACTGAAGTCGACTTCTTGCTAACCAGCATGTATTTATTTATTAATTCAGTCATGACCTCTATCTGTTGACTTCTGGACTAGCTCCCCAACTGGGACTGAAGCCATGGCTTCTAGCATCCAAATAAAACCTCTGTGACTTTTCCCAAAGATTACAGTCATTAGAGAATCCCAAAAGCTGATCTGCAAACCTCTTACGCATATCAGCAATTTGGGAGGGACAGAGAGACATGGACAGAATGCCCCTTCAATATTAATGGAAAAGGTCACGTTTATTTATATCAGCGTATGTATAATACACAGAAGGCCATCAAAATTCAATGGTAGGGCGCACCCAGACACTTCACTGGTGTCCAGTCTGCAGTCCCTTGCACCTTTAGCTCAGTCCCTGTCAAGCCCTGGCTCTGCTGAGCATCATATGAAGCCACCAGAAGCCACTGGTCCCGCTTCAGGGAACTTACAGCGAAGGCGGCAACCACAGCAAATAGAGGAGGGGAAAAGGCTAGAAAAAGGGCCACCCCCTCTCATTTCATCCCCCCCGCTCCGTGCCCCGTATTACCACCTCCCTCTTTCCTGTGCCCTACCTTGCAGGTGGAGTTTGCTCTCAGTGCTTTGCAGAAGGACAGAACTCACAGAGTCCAGATTGTCGTAGCTGTTACAGCCCAGGGGGCCAGTCCGAGTTTCTGTTACCTGTGGAGGATGTAGAAAAGAGAGAGCGTTCCCGTCGATGGCAGCATCACATCTTCCCCAGGCAGGTTCAGACCTTGTAATATAATGACCCCTTGTCACCAGCTGATGCAATCCAAAATAGCTGATGCAATGCAAAACGCATCTTCCCTAATTGGGAAAAAATGCCCCACAGTGGACAGACACGGCTAATGTTTGGCACACTCACAAGCTGAAAAAAAGAGTGAATCGTATCTGCTTTCTTTATGGTACTGCATGTTATTCTGGGCTTGGCAATGAGGTCCTGCAGATTGATGTTTCTCATAGAGGATATCCATTGGAGAACATCAGAAGCCAGTAGAGAAATTATTCCCTGGCTTCTCTTATTGGAAAGCAAGACACAGAGATGGATTGCCAGCCCACAATGGCGCCTAGTGCTCCCACAACATATGTGCGCACCATCCTTGTGCTGAGGATAGATGGAGGCACAGATGACCTGCAGTGCTGTTGCTGCGGTTGTTGCTGTTGGTTTCCAGCCATGGAGGAGAGCTGCCCTTCCTGAATTCACAAAGGGTGATTATCTGCTGTCACTGTTTCAATATCTCAATTCGATTTCCCATCCAGAAGGGAACAGACTCAGCCATGAGACACCACAGAACAATAACAAGAGCTGAAACCTTTCAGAAATGGCTAACAATGACGACTCCATCCACATCGCCTTCCCTGGAGTGAACTCTGCAACAATAAAATCCCTCCCCAGTATAGGATGATTGCTTTCAGAGAAGGCAGCCTTTGTCTGCAGAGACATTTTCCCCTATTTTGTATGCTTTGAGCAGCTCCCCTTCCTTCCTGCTGCAACCCCCAAGCTGTCTCTCAGCCTGTTTCATTCCAGATGCCACACTGAGTTTTTCACCTTTTCTTGTAGTAAATTCATCTGAGACGTGTTTAACAGTCTTACACCCACAAGAGGAAAATACTTCTGGGTTGCGTGGGGTTGTCCACTTCACAGGCCTGCCTTCCCCTTCCAAACTCCATTGCTGAGCTGGATTATCTATTCCGTCTCTCCCTTCCAGAGGTCACTGCCACACATAGTGGAAGTCTCCTACCCTACCTAACCATCACACTGAATGCCCACCCCTTTTCAGATATCACTGACCCTGGGGAAATCAATTCTTCAGTAAGGTCTGCAAGAGAACAATTTACCCTGGGAAATCAGTGCAGAAACAAAACAACTTGTGACGAAAACAGACATCACCCTGGACTGGCAAAGTCCTGCCCCAAATCCCTACAGTGTTGGTACAGACACACAGTCTTCTTTCTCTTCCCAAGGCAAGATACAGTACCTTGATTGCTCCGGTAGAGATCTGGATCTCATGGAGTCTCCTCATGGTGCCATCACGGTCTACAAAGTAGGAGGAAGCGAGCTGGTGCAATGCTTCTACGCTCTGGGTAGCGTTTCCTGACTTTCTGTCGAGGCGGCTTTTGTCCATGTACATGGTCAAGGCCTCCTCTCCTGCAGCAGAAAAAAAAAAAAAAAAAAAAAANAAAAAAAAAAAAGGAGATTTCAGTAAGGCACAGGAGGCTACCACAGAGGGTCATCTCAACAGGAACACACGATGTCACATGTTGCACCTAAAGAAAGGAAAGTCCAACACCTAAAATACTCTTAAATGAAACCACTATTCCTCACCAGTACCAGAATCCCCGTGAAGCGTATATGAACCACCTTCTCTGTTCAGCCAGAAAGGCCAGGTCCACCACACCCTTAGATCAGCTCCACTGAATTGAGCAGATAACATTTTGGACGTTTATTAGCCAGCATAACTTTACCACAACTGTTGGAAAGGATTCAGACCATTTGCCCCACTTGAGGAATGCCTTTCTCTGTGGGCAGTGCCTCTGGAGCGGCGCATACCTGACAGCAAGGTGCCACTTTTATGCAATCATGTCAGACGATTTCTAGAAGGAGCAAATGATGATTTAAGTTGCAAATAGGTGGGTACGGAGGACAAACAAATGCTAGTTGTACCTCTAACTTCCAGTGACCATGCAAAAGGGTAAGGGCAGGGGCGCGAGTGAAGGAGAGCAATCAGAGGAAAGAGCAAATGCAAAAGTGAAGTTAAACCAACGACCCTTTCTGCCTTGTTTTTTTTCCCCTCTCCTAGAGTCTCATCCCATGAAAATCTTTTCATCGGAAAATATTGTGCAAGGTAAGAGACAAGAGGCGATTTTGAGCCAGTAATCACCGAGAATCTGGGAGTGAAGCAGTTAAGACCTGGTAGCAGCAAACATCCTAACACTAGCAGAAATCTGAATCTAACAAAAGATAAATGAAAAGGATGCGTAGCTGAGAAGTAATATTTGCCTAAATTTCAATTTGTGCTGTATGAACCAGATTAGAATCCAGTTCATTCTTAACATAAGGCTGGCATTGCAGAAAGAGTAAAAGGGTAGAATACCCTCCTGCATGCTTAACATCTGAAATTCTGATTTTAATAAATTAATAGATACCTAGGAATGTGCCATTCCGACATAGCTCTCTTAATGAGAGGAATAGTACTTGTTCTGATTTGATAGATGAACCTCTGATGAGTACATTGCCTCTGGCAACCATAGCATGGTCAAAAAAATGCACCACCACTTTTTAGGCCAAGAAATATTTTGCTTTCCAGCATTTTTGCATTTTTTTTTTTTTGAGAACAAGCACTTATTTTTGTTAAAAATTTGTATTAGCTGACATCGTTTGATTTGTCAAAATAATTTCTTTTATTGCATGCATGCATAAAAGAAAACAAACCTCAGTAAGCCCTCCCCCTTGCTTTCCCTGGAAATTTTCCAGCTTTTATCTGGAAGCCAAAATGCCTGAAAGCAAAACAAAAATATTCTGGCCGAAAATCAAAATATTTTTATTAGAATTCAGTTTTTCAAGCGATTGGTATGTTGAGGATTGAGCATTTGGCTTTCAGATGAAAAATTGAAATTTTTTAGTGGAAAGAAGATACTTTTCATCAAAAGAATTGATCAGTTGAAATCTTTTAATTGGCTTCATGGGAGCTAAGTGGAGAAATTCGGCATGTAAAACTTTCTCTTTAATATTTTGCTAAAAATAACATACTATCCTTTGACCACGATCAAAGTCGCAGTACTAACAGTATCATCGTTGTTACTTCTCACAAAAACTCTTTCCCTGGAAAGTGACCAGTTTTGATTTCCTTTATCACCATTAACATTATTATGTGTTGAGCGGCATGAGGAGACCTCGGCAGGGATCAAGGCTCTGTCACATCAGGCTCTATCCACACAAACAGCGGAAAGATGGTTCCTGTCCCAGAGGATTTAAACCCCACGTATCTGATGAGACACAACAGTTGTATACAGCAAACAGCCGGCAAAGCACAAGGTAATGAGATGACTGTGATTAGCGCGAGAAACAGCGGTCACCGCACACCAGATGCCTGGCTGCTGTCAATGCATTTTCAGGTTTCATCTTTGAGGCGAGTTTTACAGGGGGAGTTGAAGGAAGGTCAGACTTTGTGACTTTTCATGAGGCGACTTGTTTGCCACCAAAAGGACGTCTGCACAGGAGTTAGCCAAGAGACTTGGGGGAAGATAGGTTGGATCAGTGTGGAAAACTTGTATTTTGAGCCAAAAGTTTTGTATCTCTCACGTAATGAAGTATTTATCTGCATGGAGACGCAGCAGACATAAATGATGCTTTGCCTCCATTTCACAAGGCTGTGAAAGGAGAGGGAAGACCTGGGATTATCATGCCTTTAGCTGCAATTCTCAGAGCAACCTGTGGGATCCAACTATCAACTCTTCAATTCCTCTGGTAACTGGAAAAAAACCCAGTTTTTTCTGGAAAAATATCATGCCTTCTTTTAATAGCCAAGGCATAAAAATCAGGACTCTTTCAGTCCAGACCAGTTCATTTTAGTAGAGGAACACCGAGACTGGAGATCCCTTTGACAGGGAGCAACCAGGAAACACGGGCTGAATTGCATCAGGCAATAACACTGGTTTCAGATCAGGAGATCCAACATTAGCTTTTGGTCCCCAGACAACATGAAGCAGGCAATGAGCAGCTCCCAGACATCAGACAGGAGAAAACTGTGCTGTAAGGCAGTGGAGATCAGTGATTTCAGTCATTTTTTCCGCCCTGAGGTGTCTGGACCCCTCCACTAGGAAGAAGAGGAAGAAAACAGGAAAGTAAAGCCCAAGATATTTGATACTTCCCCCAAGGGACAAATACTGTCCCTAGGAGTGAAGGATGCTGAGCAGAAATAGTGTTGCTGGAAACCTGTTCTGTCTACATGCGTGCAGACGTGGAAAAGCACAGCATCCCCACGGAGAGTGCGCATGAGAAAGCAACCCTTAGATCAAGAGAGGTTAATAGACTTTTGCTGCATTATTAAGTCTTAATTTCTCGTTTATTAAGCGGATGCTATGTTCAAAGTTGTCTTTCCTTCAGGGCTTTGCCTGCAAATTGGCTCTCAGCTCTGCGTGCTCCATCCTGGAGCATGGATGCCCTCAAAATGACCCTTCACCAATCCCTTTGTCAGAACTAAACTGGAGCAGAGCTGTTTTTTTTACTAGGCTCAAGGGGGACCCGGCTGCTCTGTAGGTTGAAAGGCACCAGAGCTGTTCCTCATGTGGCCAGGTGTGAAAATAGCTGCTGTATTCAGGTGGGCTGGCCCAATCCATCACCCAGCCTCCTGGGGTCCATGCAACAGCTGGCATTTAAGAGCAAAACAATTTCCTCTGTGTTTGTCACTTGTTTGCAACCTAATAAGACATCAGGCTAAGTTCACAAACTGCTGTAATCCAAAGCGGAATTCTTGTAACTTTTCTGAGGAGACCTGAGGTCTTGGGAGAGCCAGGGTGCCAAGACATGTCTGCTTTTACATCCCAGTGGTCTTGTTTAGTCCACAGACTGCGATTAGAGCATGTCCTACTTGCATAATGCATGCTCAGCTTCATCTACATTTTCTCTGGGACTGCCATTGCCAAGATAAATCCTTCTTTTCTCCCCCACCATTGCTCACCATGCTCTGGGCTGATGGAGCATTTAGCACTCCTCTCCGACACCAGTTCTTCTTACAAGCCTCTGCATATTTAAAACTGTTGTGTTGTAAAAATCAGGGGAAGAAACAAGCCACTGTGAATAATTCACAACCTCACCCAGGCAAAATTAAAAATATATTTTACCATCAAAAGGTCTTTCTTATTTTGAATTTCTGCAGATGTAAGTAGCAAGAAGAAAAAAAAAGGTATATCAATGGAAAGAAAAGTAAACCCACAAAAAAACAACCTCTCAACATTTTACTGGATTCTTACTTGGCTGGCTTGGGCTCTGTAAAATATGGTTCTGAAAAGCAATTTCCTCAATAAAAAGGAGTGTATCTTTACACAGATTTCATTAAGGCCTGATGCAGGCAGTCCCTCGTACTCTTCAGCGCACGGAAACCTGCATTCTCTCACATTTCTTGCGGATGGAGCAGGCGGTTTGAATGCCTGGACTGGAAGAGCAGCCCGAGATGCTTTGAAGGACATTTGCTACACGAGAGGCCATTTGACTTCACTGGAATCACGCCAATTTACCTACCACCTAATTTGTGCATGAATCATATGCACACATCTAATCTCATCTACGTCTCATCCGAGTGTCTGCAGAACGCTTTGGGAACAGACAGATGGCCAGAAACTCCTCAAAGTTCACTACAAGCTTCGCAATGTGGCAAGGCTGGAGGTCAGACACATTAGAAGAAGCAACAGCAACAAACTCTGTACTCAAATTAAGACCCTTTACCACTGCAGAATCTCTCCTACAGATAGTAGTTCTTGAAAGAAAAGAATTTAAATGCATGTCCAAAAGGGTAAAGAACGGTAAAAATAGTACAAGAGAAAAAAAAAAAGATCAGCAGCAAATATGAAGAGGAGTTGCTGATTTTCACCGCTCCTGTTTTCAATACTGAGTACTTGAATTGTTTGAGCAGCACCAATAGCAGTGTGCGCACGTGGATTAATGGCCCTACAATACTCTGGCTTATGCCATCACTGACATATCCTTCTTGCACACACAAACCTCTCTGCAGTCCTTGCGTGTACATTTTGAATTTTACTTAACTATTGTTTTTTTCCAAAAAGCCTACTCCATGTGACTGCTTTCACTTAAGCAGTCAGCACAGGCCTTTCTGGCCACCTCTTCCCTGCTCAACTCCTTGAACTCCCTTTCCCTGGAGCTCTTTAAAATTCCTCTAGTTCCAGTAAGAAAGGATGTTTTTTTTTCCTCCCACATTTGGTTTCATTCTGAAAAAAAAAAAGAGAGGGATCAACACACTCTATTGTCAAATTAAGGACAGAGGCACAGGAATGACAGACAGGCTCCCCGGCTAAATGAAGCGTGTTTATCTTGACGCACACCGGTAGCCACATGCTGTTGTCAGAGGAGCACAGGTACCACAGATGCCGAGCTCGCACACGTTGCGCTGTGAATTCGTTTCCAAAGGCTATTTGTACTCTGGGGATTTTCACACCATCTGACGACGAGACGGGCTGTAGCTGGGGGAGCTGCAGCCTGGCTCTACGCAGACAGAAAGCCTCCAACACAATGTGGCCAAGGTTTGCAGGTGCCATCCAGTGCCTTCACCACCCCACCACTGACACCCGCGGAAAAAACCAGCCCCAGTTGCCACCTACCTCCCAGGGTGGCAGAGATGAGGATGTGGGTGCCGTACTTTTTGATGATGGTATCAATGAACTGCTGCGTGGTGGGTCTCCTGCCCAGGAGGCGGATGCTCCTCTGAAACTCAGGCATCAGGGGCAGTGGATTGTGGAGCAGGTCCCTCCGCTCGATGGCTGTGTTCCTCACCTTCCAACGGGCAAACTCCCTATGCAACAACACAGGAACACAACAGGGGTGAGGCTTTGAGTCTGGAGGGGCAGGGAGAGCCACCAAGGAAAGGGAAGGAGGATGGAGAAGGGGACAATCCTGTTGGACACCCCCACATGGATACACACGTGAGGCCACAAGGCTGGACGGAAGGGGAGGGGGAGGAGAAGAGGAAAAGCGAGACATTACTGCACGATAATGACACGCTTCAAGGATCAGGGTCTGGGCTGATGAGGAGGCAGCATCAGAGTCTCCAGAGGTGTCTGGCAAAGGGCTGCATTTCCCTACAAAGAAAGCAGCCCGGTCCTTTCACCCTCTCACACTTTGGGATCGTGCGCTTCTCCATAAAGCAGCAAATCCTGGTTTCTATCAGCAAAAGAGCTGGTCAGACTGCAGATCTAGACCAACCTGATCACTGCTATGCCCCCATGTCCACAAGCCTTCCTTATAGCTACTGCTTTTGCAAAGCAAGGCTGAAGGAAACACACATTCTCCAAACAGCTTAATCTTTCAGCACAGGGGAGTACAGAAAAGATCATTTTGAAAAACAATACGCTTGATAAGCCATCTAAAAGGATCGATTCAGATATAAGCAGAGGCCAGGATGAAAATGGAGGTTTTGTTTGTTTTCTTTCTTTTTTTAAAAAAAAAACACCCCTATAAAGTGATTTTCAAATCCCTTCCTTTATTTTTTTCCCAGTTGCTATCAGTTTAAAGCTAATGTTTGCAAAAGCAGTGCTTTATTGCAGGTATCCATTTTGAAACAACGCAGAGGGAAATGCCTAGAGAAAACCTTGTACACCTGCGATCTAAAAGTCAGGCCTCTGAAATACACCACCAGCTGAGCACCTAAGAGATGAGAAACCTATTAATGTCCTTTGAAACAATACTGAGCAAGGCCTTCTAAAAAGAAAGGATATTATTTATAACTACTCTCCAACAACACACCTGCACTATCTTAAGCTATCTCCCAGATAATCAAGTCACAAGCTTCTCTGTCACTTTTCATTCACTTATTCCCCTAACTCGGGTTTAAGACCAAAATTTCATTTAAATAATAGGAAAGACAATACCTGTCACTGACACAGCACTTTCTATCAATGTGTGTCAGCCAGCACCAGCAATCCCACTTTGCTGGCAGAGAACCTGACATGCAGGCAGATTTAGGAGATGCTGTAATTCAGTTGTAAAGCCAAGATCACAAAGCAGATCTTTTTTTCCCCAGGTTGATTCTACACCCCGTCCACTTCATGTGTGTTAGGTTATTTTACTTAATGCAATTATCCATTTATTTATTTTGATTGCACCCCATCACAACACCCCAGGCTGCCGAACAGCAGTTGCATTCATTAAAATAGCAAAGCACCAGCTTTTTACTTCAAAATATCTCATTACACCTGAGCTAATGCCCCCTCTGTAGCTCCTAGGCTTTCACAAGCCAAGTAATAATGTCAAAACAAAACATCCCGCTTACCACGCCCTAAGAGTCATTAGTGTCAAACCTTGAAATCCCCAGAAATAGAGGTCTTTTCTTAGACAAAAACTCTAAAAAAAAATCCTGAACACAACCCAAAAAGCCCCATACGCCAGGATCTTAACACAAAGAGCGGAGAAAACAGACCATTGACTCCAAAGGTGTTTGCAGATAACGAGTACATCACCAATATCCATGTATTCACTGTATGGAGCAGAATATAGTTTTCTTTTCTCTGCTGTCCCAGAATAATGTAAAAGTCTAGTACTTAATATCTATGGAAGAGATACGTTTGGGGGTCCCACAGTTGATTTTAATGATAGAAAACCCCTTAAAAGTAAAGACAAATAGCTTCTCTCTGACATACAGAGAAAGGTTGCTCTAATCATTCTTGATTAGACTGGCAATGCCAAATCTCGCCATAGAAAGACATCCCCTTTGCATGAAGAAGGAATGGTCCCTTCAGCAGTTACGCTACATGGGAAGATGCAGATCTGGATGCTAAAAGACAGGCAAGGTTTTATAATAAATAGAGATTCTCATGTTCCTATCATAAAGATCATAACTAGTGAGCACAGGAAAAATGTCATCTGTGCTTCCTCTCCAAAGAGACAATTATTACTTCCTGTAAAACTCAAGCACGCTTTTGCTCTCAGATTACTGTTTCCTGCAACCATTATCAATAAAGTCAGGAGGGACTAGAGCCCTCCAGAGCCAGCTTGTTTTCAGAAAGGGCTAGGGGAATGCTTCCGGTTCCCCAACAAAGTACAGAACGTTTGCTTTTGTTACTGTCAAGTTATCTATTCCAAAGCAGGAGTCGAAATGCACAACTGTTCAAGCAGGGCCCTACTGATATATCAACGCCCAAACCCTGGGAGCGCCTCCATCCAGTGTGCGGAGATGGACAGGGCACACAGTTACGGTTGGAACCACAACCTGGGAAGCGGTTGGCACTAAAGATGGGAGAAGGTAGGAAGAGAAAACAAAAGTTTGGTAGAGCGTTCAAAGGGAAAGTGGGTTCATTTTTTTTTACATCAGGTCCAACATCATCTCATGACACCACTGGAAGGAGGCAGAAGGAGGAGTTTAAAAGAAATCATCGCTATATCTTCAACTTTGCCCACTGCCAAGGGACAGTTCCAGCCACCATTCATGCAGGTGACAAGCCCTTAGCAGAATCCACAGCTAAAACTTCATAGTGAAGGAGACTTTTTCCACTCAGTTCTCATGCATGCCATCCCTCCCCAGGGCTTCCTGCTCCTAGGGCATATCACTGAGGTGAAAGCCCAGTTCTATTATACTCTCCAAATGCTTGGATGTGTGGCTTTCGTAGCTGATGAGAAGAGCTGAGCAAATATGTTATGATGAATAATTTATGCAACTAACATAGATGTTTATCTTCTGCTCATAGAATATCCATGAGCCAGTTGCAATTCCCTCTAATTTACGCATTATTTAATTTACTTAGTGACAATTTTCAAGCTTTTTTTTTTTTTAAAAGATTTTGCTGTATTCTCTTTGTGTGTTGTTGATTGGCTGTGACTGGTCAAGCAAACGATACAGTATTGTTAAGCTGATAAATGACCACAAATACATTTTAAACTTGGCTTCTGCAGTTCCAGAATATTTTACATTGAAAGCAACCCTTTAAATGCTAGCAGTCTTCCACGCAACCTATAGAACTCTGTGCTGTGAGATACACCTGAGGCCAAGATTATGGTACAATTTTGGAAAATAGGCCTAACATTAATGGATATGGGCTAGTGAAATCACTTAGAATTACTGAGTCAATTAAAAAAAAAAAAGGGTTTTGTAGGGAACAGTATAGCTCTGGCCTTAGGGAATGATCCAACCTGTAACTCCTCTGAAGTTTGTGAAGAAACACCTCTAAGAACAGGTTTTCTATTAGTTTTCAGTGCTAGACTTAATTGCATTTTCTGCAGAAGCCCAAACTGAATCCATGGCACTGGGCTAAGTAAGCATACTCCTCTCTGTTTGTCACCACAGAATCTTTGAATCGAGGATCTAGCAAGGCCTTGGATTCATGGATGTGTGCAAAAGGACACTGAAATCCCTCCTCCCAGAAATCGTTCTTGGATGCCATTTCGCTGATCATTGCTCCTCAGAACCACCACTAACACCACAGTCTCAGTGCCGCTGCCTGGAAAGCACAGGTGAGGCGTCTACAGGTCTCAAGGCACTTTATAAAAGGAAATATTGCACTGTTGCTTGCTTATTTTTCAGGTGAAAAAGTTGCAAAGACTTGACCAGGATTACGATGGCACCCCGTGATAGGTTAAGGATTAGTGCAGAGTCTTCTGACCCTCAGGGGAAATTCCTAACAAGGACCTGAACTTCTGCCAGTGGGGAAGCTTTTAAGGGCTTCGGAAAGATGATAAACCTCTTAGCAAGGAGGAGGAAGAGTCTGTATCCCTGATGCAGAGACGGGATAAGGAGAAACTATGACCTAACGTCTGAGTAACGGGGGAGAGGCGCTTGTTTATGCTCTAATGTCTCGCCAGCGTAGACAGCCCATGCTAATGTGGAGCGTACCCAGGAAAATGCCTGCCAGGTCAGCGGAGAGGAGTCTGCTCTCTAATGTCTGGTGAAAGCACTGAAGAGCCCACTCTTCTAAAGGCTGGAAGGGGTAGGAAGTGCTAATGCCTAAAGGGGAAAAGGAGGTGAGAGGAAATAGAGGGATGAAGTACTGCCGCAGGGAGGCAGATATGCATATTTTATGCCTTCCTCCCTGTCACAGAAAGGGGATACATTTTATTGGTATACAGCTATATCCGAGAAGATACTTGCCCCTTCAGAGTTTGCGTTAATGAGCTCGCTATCAAGGCCACGCATGTCAGAGACAGAGGGAGCCACTAGGGATGTCTCAGTGCTCATTAGCACTATGACCCCTCCAGGGAAACAGAAAAAAGGGGGGGAAAATGCTGAAGAGGGAGAAAAAGTCAA
The DNA here is from genome assembly GCA_013398915.1 of Dromas ardeola. Classification (NCBI taxonomy): domain Eukaryota; kingdom Metazoa; phylum Chordata; class Aves; order Charadriiformes; family Dromadidae; genus Dromas; species Dromas ardeola. The sequence continues at coordinate 528,795 of VYZM01015048.1, read as the reverse complement.
AAGCCTGGAATGGGTACATCACCCAGACCCCCCACTGCACCAGCAGAGAGGCTAGGAGAATCCAAGGGCATGAGATCTTTACCCAGGGAGAGAAGTCTGAAAGAGAGAGGCCGTCGGAGCAAATTAAATCCCCCATCTTCAAATGGCCAAGACAACCAAAGGACGTGAGTGAAGAAACAAGTTCAGTACAGACCCTGGGGGCTGGCGCTTGAAACCAAAAAGAAATTAAATGCATTAAACAACGATCAAGACAGAGTCTGTTTGAAAAAAAGAAAAAAAAAGCAGAGCAGGAAGACGCGGAACAAAAAGGCTTTAACTGTCATGCTAACTAGAATCCCAGCACCTCCTGCTGCTGGATGTATTGCCTTCAGGGCGGTTAGTGCATCCCACTCACAGGGCACGCTCAGCAAACGGGACCAGCCGCACCACTCCCTGGCAACTGGGCAAGGCGAGGGCAGCAGCTCCTTTGCCTTCAGCGGTTCTTTATCTGTTTTATAGATCACAGCTCAAATGCCACCAACTTCTCCCACAGGTGATGAGCAGACAGAGCTTTTCCAAAGGTAACACCCTCTTTGGTAACAGCAAGATGCAAGCATTGCTTAGTGTCCTCTACCTGGCATATTGCACACGTTATCGACTCTGATGTCAGTAGGATCCCCAGGCAGAGAGAGAGAACTCGAGACTTCTTGCTCTCTCCGATTTTGGTGTATATACAATGGCATCTGCCTAGACACGTCTCTGCCCCTTGTTTTCATCCAAGCACCTCACAATCGTTAAGACAGACATTTTTGGACACCCCTAATGTATGCTGCAGACACGTGTTTTTAGCTGCCAAAATGGGTATGAACCAAAAAGGCAGCTTTGAGGCCTTGCCCAGGTAAAAAACAAGTTTTGTGTTAGCATCAGAAACTTAGCCCAAAGTCCTCCAGAATCCTCCCAGATGCTCCTACAGCAGAGCTGTTGGTTTAGGGGTTTTGTTTTGTCCTTCCTTTTCTCAGCCTAATCGTCCCAGCCATGGGCTGCACAAAGTAATAGTTATCTTCATTCCTCAGGGTGATGGCTCTTCCAGGTTGCTGTGAGCCCTTGTCTCTGCAAACAATGCCACGAGGGCAAGACATGAGCATGACAACAGCCCTATAACGCTTATCTTTTACTGCCAGATCTGGCTTAATGTGAGTCTGGACAGGGCATCTGTGATTATGGTGGGGTGAGGGATATTTTATTTCTAGTCTGTGCCCTCAAAATGCCAGACAGCCCCAGGCTGAGCAGTGCAATATTCCTTTAGCAGTTTCCTCTGCGGCTTGGTCTCTTCTCTATCTAGGCCAGCATGAAGAAGTCATTCTTCAAAGCTGAGCTTTTCAAAGGACCTACAAGAATTAGTTTCCTGTGAGGGTTTGGCACTCGTCCCCCCTAATTTAAGAAAACTCTAGTCTATAGATTCAAACTAGTTCCAAATTAGACAGGGGATGAAGCTCTGCCATAAGAAAGAGAAAAAAAAATACAAAAATCTAATTCTAGAGAAGTATGAAAGAGAAATCACTTAAGCTAAAAGTCTGACAGCATTTTGCATAACAATCAGGCAAGCAGACAGGCTGACATGTGACAGCTGGCAGGTGAATAAGATAAATAAATTGACTATTGATCTATTGATAAGTGCTGCGCTGCCTGCAGCAGTTTTATTCCTATAGGGGCATTTACCTGGATAGGACTGAACCCAAGGAGAAGACCATCAGTGTGTGTGGATCATTCAACAGAATCGTATGGCAGAAATAAAACAGCACTGTCGGACTACTTATTCCTTCACCTGTCTCCACAGAACAATGGAAAAAAATCTTCTGTTGTTTTTTCCTTGGTCTGTACTTTGGCCATGTGCTTGGTGTTGGCTGAGGTGTCTGAAGCCTCAACTACTTCCCCTTTTCTGGGCAATCATTTCAGCCTGTCGGATTTTCCTGTTACAAATAGAGTTTTGTTTTCATCGCTCTGATATTTCTTAAAAATATTAAATTGTTCCAGGGTTGAAAACTTGGAGGTTTTCTTTGTAGAAGGAGAGGGAGGTAAATAATAGGTCCAGAATGACATGAAGTTTGCAAGAAGCAAGAAGAAAGAAAATTACTTCAAAGTCAGGTGGATTTCATATGACCTTGAAAGTGCCTTGGTAAACAGATTGTTCCAGCACTGAATTAAAAACCAATCAGACAGACATGACTCTGAGTCTTGTGTTTTCTCTTAGGATGGGACTACACTTGGGTCTCTGAGGAGGCAACATGTAATTGTTGGGTGCAGAAAAGATCGATTTGTTTAAAGAAAGATGAAGCCCGAATGTATTCATTACTAGAGAGTCAAAAGCAGAGTGATTCAGCATAGGTAAGTACAAGTTAAAAGGTAGGTCATTAAATTTGGTCATTACTAAGTTTGCTTATTATTAAATTTGATCATGGCCAGGACGCGGCTACGTTTCCTAGCTCTGACTTCAAGTCTAAATATAGCTACCATTGCAATCAGACAATCACAAGCAAACACGGCAGAGCAGGTTACTACCCCCTCAACTCTTGTTGAGGGGGTAGTAACCTGCTCTGCCATGTAACTCCAGGTTACATGTTTACGCATCCTCAGATATCATATAGTAACTCTTAAACTTCAACACAGAGTAAACTCACCAGCTACCTTCATCTGTCATCTGTTGCTCTGTCCCCATATTTCACCCCAGTCAGCTGCTACAATTCCCTTTCATCACACCCATGGGGTTACATTGAAAACTGCCTGTGGGACATTTATTGCCCTCAACTTTCCCCATAAAGTTATTTGTGCAGATTTCATCACAAACAGCACGCACCTCGGGCACTAGAGATACCCTTTCCAACACCAGCCTACTTAAGCCTTGTCCACTCTGGAGATTTGCTTGTAAGTAGTTCCCATTACTGTTAACACCATTTCAGCTGTTTTCAGCATTGGGCTGAGGGCGCTTCTTCTAAGCCACTACAATTTACATAGTGGTTGATACTAGCTGCAAGAAGCCAGAGTGACATCTCTACAAGGGCTCCCCCAGCATTGTTAGCACCGCTGCAGCTTAACAAACATTATCAACAATAGGAAAATGTTCTGTTCTGTTGCTGTTTTCTTCCTAAAAGGTTACCTAAACCAGACATGGTTTATTAAGCTACTGAGGAAGCTATTCTAATAGGCTGCAGGGTCCTGTGCTCCAAGCACTGGAATGGACAATATAGACACCCATTCCTTCACTGTGAATTATGATAAAAGTCATAAGAGATGCAGACGGAACAATTCTCCACTAGAAGACCTGAGGCAGCCTAGAGAAACTCATCTACGAAACAGGCATTTTGAGTTCTACAGTTATGATTACAATATTATTTTTCATAGCATGGTCTCCCGGATTTATGTTTCTATGAGTTTGACCTCAAATACAGGATCAAGCAGATCCTTGGAAGTCAAGGAGCTTTCAAGAACACGCTTTCAAAGAGGAGCACTTTTCAAGCAACAGATGGAAACATCCGAGTCATTGAAGGAATTTTAGATAGTCTTGAGGAAACCTGGGATATTCAGTACAATTTTAGATTCTCTTCTCCACAATTCTTCCAATTCCCTTCTTGTATGCTCCTTTACTCAACACGTGATCCTTCTCCAGACAGCTGATGGCATACATCAGCCAATTAGACTTAGCCAATAACAGCTTGGAAGGGAAGCTAGGACACAGGATAGTGAGACAATTAACTGAGGCTGAAAAGGAACATGGGGTAGAGACAGGAAAATGCCCCAAGTTGTTCAGTCTTGTGCTGTAGCAACTGAAAAAAACCCCACAACTAACAACAACAACAACAAAAAGACCTTTTCACACTGAAGTGTTTGTTTATACTCTAGCAGGTCAGAGGATTAAACTCTTGGTGAAGTCCCTTCTTATATGGCTAAAGAGTATATGAAAGTATTTAAATCTTACTTTTGGAAGCAGGTTTGAAACGGAAGACAGACAGATTTTAATTTATCAGCAGATAACAAATCACCGGGGGGAAGACTGGCCCACACTAAGCCACGGGGAGCACTCTTTACCCCATGGAGCTCCTCAGCAAGCCAGGTCTGCCCTGCCCCAAAATTCACCCTGTAGACTGGGTCGCAATTGCCTACCAGTGCTCATACGAGCACAACAGCATGAATCAAAGGCTGTAACAAGAACATAGCTTGGAACAAGTCATTTCATTAAATTTCACTTGCTTCATTTCCTGAAGATATAGGTGTGTGGACTACAGGGTTTGGGTTTTTTTCTTCCTAATTTTAGCTGTAGCAAGCTGATAACCTCAGCCTGTGACAGCACAGCCCCAAGCTTTGCTCTTTACTTATCATGATTCACAGTTAGCTCAGATGAAAAAAAACTGTGAGAAATGTGGACTTGAACCTTAATTTCTCATGCTACAGGCTAGGGTACCTGGCTGCTGCACTACTGGCAACTTAACCATGGTATTTGTCAATACTGGGAAAGCAAGTATTGGAAATTTAGCCTTGATTTCCCTTTTTCTCAAAAAAAAAAAAAATCCCAAAAGTTTTCTCCAACGCAGCATGCAACCATGTTTCAAAACTTGAACTGTTGTTAGAAAGTGGAGCCATCACCCCCCCTCTGGTCAGTTGTGCCACTCACTTGGCAAAGGCTCAAATTCACCATGTCAGGAGGGGGAAAAAAAAAAGTGATGTTCAAATGCAAAGCTCCTCCCACCTCCTACACCCAGCTGTGCCCTCAAGGCAGTACTGGCAGAGCCACCTGGGCTCAGCTACCACACTTGTGGGCTCAGCAGGAACAGGCAGTGAAGGGAAAGCTGTCCCCTCTCGCCCACCCCCTCGCCCCTGAGTCATTCTCAGCTGATGGAGACACTAGCGATCATGTAAGGTGGGTGGCTTGGATGCCTAAAGACAGCCAGTTGGCAAAACCACCTGTTTACATCAGGGATCTCTTGCCACGGGCCAGCTGAGGGGCTTTTGTCCAGGTTAAGTGAAGTGAAGGGGGTCCGTACCCCTCCCCACCAGGGAATATCCTTAAGATGGAAGAGGGTGCTCCAGGCTGCATGTAGAGAACATGTAGGGAAACAGGACAGAGAGACCAATTGCTGTCTGCTCCTAAAAGCATACCCAGATCCAACACATGGCCACCAGCCTCAGAGTAACCCAGGAGATGTGATGAGGACTGGCATCCTTCACTACCCAAGCCATTGCAGGAAGCGTTCATGAGTACATGGAGGAGGTATGAGAGTACAAGTGAACAAAGTCTGTTTTGTCATAATAAAACCACCATCCCCTCCTATACTGATCCTTGCTACTTTATTCCTATAGTGTTGTGTGACATTATTTCCTCCAAGTCGGTTTAGGAGAAAATGGTGGTTCCTCCTCACGGTTCCTCAGGAGACCCATTTCTGTGCCTTCACCCCAAGAGCTGTGGCTCAACACCCCTTTGGTTTCCAAGCTGTGCTGTTAGGTTCAGGCCTCTCGACAAGGTTTGCTATTTTAACAGTGACATCCAGCAAGCAGGGATATACATGGTGGCTGTATGCAGAGACTGTCCCCTCTCAGCACAGGATTCAGAGGGTATCTGGGCCTGAAATTACTAGCAAAAGGCATAAGGTGAGAGGTGAAGGGCTAAGAAAAATTAGGCTGCAGAATATAGCCGCCGCAAAATTCAAGCCATCCATAATCAGAGACATTTGTGCTTTGTTCAAGATTAAGGAAAAAAAACTGTCCCAAAAAGCCTGTGACATTTCAGAATTACAGTAAAATTGAAGAAATTTTCTCTAGGAAAAAGGTGACCCATTTCCTCAAACTACATCCCTCTTTAGTAAAAAAACTGAACACAAGCACTGAGAAAACCTTGAACATTCCCTGTTTGCTCCAAAATCTCATTTCAACAAAAATCAGTTTTGATGTATTTAATTTTCATTCCTAGTCATGCCATTTAAAACTCAGACATGTTTTGATGGAGGAAATAAAAAGACTACAATAAAATAAAGATTCACAAACTCTTGAAGAAAGGCAATCTTTTAGCATGCTGCAAAGTGGCCTGAAATAAAGATACAACCCTGCTTTTCATGCAACATTTCATAAAGGAAAAGCTTTATTTTTGTCCTGTCCTATCCAGGGAACAGAGACTCGTGAATGCAAATGCTTTTGTTTTCTGGGATCTGTTTGTGAAGCTTTGAAGCACTTGGTTATTCAGGCACATGCTTAGCAATTTCCCAATCATGAGTCATGTTTCCTTTAGCTGTTACTTGTGACTTTGATACATGGATCTCAAAGCACTTTTAAACAAATGTGCCACTGTAAAAGAGAGAAGCTATGGCAGCAAGAGATGAACAACTTTTCCAAGGAAGAGGTCTAGCACGCAGCACAGCCATGAACAAAATTAACCCAGCTCTGGAGCCAGGACAAAGCATTTCACCAGCAGGGACTGAAGTAGATAGAATCATAGAATGATTTAGGTTGGAGAAGACCCTTAAGATCATCAAGTCCAACCATTAACATAACACTATCAGATGTGGGGGTCATGGCCAAATTTGCTGCTGATTTTGCCAGTGCCAATAAACACTCCTGCCCAGGGCACACTGCTTCCAGCATCGTACTCAATCGTGCTTTGGGTGCCAGTGACAACGTGCAAACACAACCCCACATCGACCACAGAGAAGAGAAGCAAGGGCAGATGTACATCTCTTCAAATCACCACTGCACTTAAACTCCCGAATCCCAGCCCTTTGGGGAGGACACAAGAGCCACGAGCTTCCAAACATGGAGTGGAGTGAGCTGGAGACACACCGCAAGGAGGGGGTTGGACCTGTTCTATAGCAAGAATGAGAGGGATCAAACACACACCGGTAGCATTTATCTTCTACAAAGTAATAGGGCCCCAAAGGCTGTGAAATCAATCTAATGAAATGCAAACCGCTTCCTTCGGGAAGGTTATGTTGACTGCCAACTCTACTGTATTCAGATCAGCAAAGAAGAACGTGCTGGATGGTCTGGGAGAGAAGGGTGAAGACCTCTAAGGCCTCTAGCAACACTAGCTGTACCGCTTCAGGTTGTGTTTGTCTGAATCCCTGCAGTTTTATGAATATACCACAGCCAGATGATACAGGAGACTGCTTTAGTGTAAAATGGACCACCAGAATGCTTCCTTAGCTCACTGAGCCTCAGGCACACCTAAAAGAGCTGAGTGGGATTGTTATACACATGGTGCAGGCATAAAAATCTGCAGTATGGTGGAGAGAGCGCGTTCAATAAAAGGGCAGGACATGTAAACTGCTAACTGCCCTGCAACGTACACAGAGCCACCAGAGAAACTGCCTGCATGAATCGCTTAATTCAGCTACAAAGAAAAATCCACTCACATGCTAATGTCCAGATGTGAAAGTCAGGTCCTGGAGAAGTTAAGTGCAAAACCTTCTCGACTCCAGTGCAGGCAGCACCCAGCCCCACACGCAAAGGCAGTCACAACACCCAGCAGGTCTCTGAGCACCAAAATCCAGGGTTTGGGACAGAGGGTTGGAGCCAAGCCCTGTTGCCAAGCAAAGGGCATAACCCTCTCCCCTGAACACAGAACTCCTCCCTGTAGGGCAGCTGCAAAGATTTATACCCTCACCTTTCAAGGCCTATTTAGGGGGAAAGAGAAGTCACCTGTGTGGGGGGTGTTGGGTTTTTTTTTTTTTTTTTCCTTACAAGGGTGTTTTTTTTTTTTTTTTTTTTTTTTTTTTTGGAGGGGGTGGGTTTTGTTGTTTTGTTGTTTTTTTTTTTTTAAGCTTAGTAGGGAGTGAAATAGAGGGTGAAGGGTGTTGCTCTTTTGTAAGGGTTCTTATGTCTTTGTTTTGTGCTTTTATTGTGTCTCAGGAATCCTTTGCTGAGTCTGGGTGGGAGCTTCTACGAGTTTGGTTCTTCCCCTTTCGCCTGCGCTGCCTTCTTTCGCGAGAGGCTTTTTTATTTGTGCCAAGTTAAAGTCAGGATCTCTCTAAGGCAAGGAATCATAGAATCATAGGGTCGGAAGGGACCTCTGGAGATCACCCAGTCCAACCCCCTGCCAGAGCAGGGTCACCCAGAGCAGGTGGCACAGGAACGCGTCCAGGCGGGTTTGGGATGTCTCCAGAGACGGAGACTCCCCCACCTCTCTGGGCAGCCTGTGCCAGGGCTCTGCCACCCTCACCGGAAAGAAGTTCCTCCTCATGTTTAGGTGGAACTTCCCATGCTCCCGTTTGTGCCCGTTACCCCTTGTCCTGTCGCTGGGCCCCACTGCGAAGAGCCTGGCCCCATCCTCCTGAAACTGTCTGGGGGGATCAGATGCGGCAGAAAATCTAAGCAGAAAACCTCCCCTCATGGCCGTTTCACTGGGCAAAGTAAAAGCACCAGCTCCTGTGCCAGCTAAACCCATACACATGGCTGAATAAGGGATTATGTGCTATTGCACATCTCAGCCTCTGCTGAGAAATAATGAACTGGACCCCAGAATTTCGAAGCACATGCATATGTATATATTTATCTACTGAACAAAACAACAATATCTGCAATGCTTTTTATTTGCCTTCTGGGTTTTGAGATTTAAAGACTCATATTTTCCGGCTTTTCTTTGCAATCCTAAAAGACAGCCTATTCTTATTTTTAAATGGAAGTTGTGAGTTATACAATAATATGACTCAAGCCTGGAGTACTTAAAGAAGACATGAAAAAAGCCAGTATGAATCCCCCAAACTCTTACAAATAATGGAGGGGGGAAAAAAAATAATAAAAAAAATATCTGTGCAGTCTGGTAGAGAGCTGGTCCCAATGTTTTCTGCTACTGACTGGAAACCTCACAACTCCCAGTGCCCGAGCAAGTGTCAGGAAGACGGGGACAGGTCGAAGCTTGCCCCATTGCTATGGGTAGTCATCCCCTGGGGTACAGCCTCTCCTGGACCTGGGTACACTGCCGGATTAGCTGAGCTGCTGCTCAGCCCTGCAGGATGCTTTTTAGCACCCCCCGCCATGCCCAGGCACTCCGTTTTCTTCTTTCTCCTGCTCTTTGCTGCAGTCGCTTCCCCCCTTCACGCTTCCCAGCCCTCCTTTCTCTTTTTCTCGCTCCCCCAGCTGTTGCATTGTGCAGAGCAGTACAGGTTTAGGGTCCTGCAGACCATATTCTTGTGGCAGGAGGCAGAACCTGACGTAAACTTCAACTTGTCCAGGGCATGGGCTGTTACAAGCCTGA
>VYZM01015048.1:504852-519575 GCA_013398915.1 Dromas ardeola | reverse complement strand
ATGGGCTGGTACAAGCCGAATGGGGGGGGGGAGAGAGGAGTCCTAAAACTGCCTCCAGTGGGAGGAATCAACGATACGGCCCTGTGCAAGAGCATCACCCAGAGGCCTGCACAATAAGTGCATGTTTATCTGACTCAAATACTGTCTCTGCAGCAGACCTGTTTGTCCCTGCCCCTCGCACTGTTACTCACAAAGCCCAGCTGCTGGCGAATTTGCCGATGCCTGGTTATAAGAAGCGGCGACTCCATGCTAAGGTGTCTTTTTGCAGCTCTGGTATTGCTCCTGGTTTAACTTACTCCCCCCCGGAGATGTACCGGGTATTCCCACGTCCCCGAGCCTCGTCCCCCCGCTGCCCGTCTCCTCTTGCCCCGCTTCTCCCCGTCTTTGGGAGGGCAGGTGGTGGCTGTGTTTAAAGCCTCAATCTTCCTGGGCACCGAACCGTTACAGGCAGCGCACTCATCGGCAGCTCCGAGTTTCACTGACTGATTGTTTTCTGATTCTGTTTGGCATTTTATCCTGGCCGCATAGAAAACTTATTATAAAATCATGTCTGTGTTCCATAGATTATATCTGTGGCTGACTGCGGCGGGAGTGCGAAGCATGACAGAGGGAGTCGGAGGGACACGGCTGATGAAAGCCCCTGCCAAGGTGACAGGGGCCAAGCTGCAGTGCAGTCACGGTGTCTGCAGAGATGAAAACAGGAGCCCCTTGATCAGCCCCAGGGTTATCCTGGGGGTAAGTTTAGCCGTCGCAATTCTCCTGACCAGATCCGTGCCACACGCCACAGATAAATGTTCAAAGCACAGATTAGTTTTCTATTAGATGACTGCAACAGTCCCTGCTGCTATTAAAAATCTGTTAGTCTTTCCCCCGGTTAGCCCCAGGCTAGAGCCTGCCATCCGGTCACACCTGTATCAATTCCAACAGCCGGTGGTAGAACTAGAGAGAATTATTATTTAGGTTTTCAGTTGTCGCTTGGGTTCTGGGAGCAGCCAAGGCCTGGGAGGTGCTGTCTGCAAAGAGACCACCCGTACTGTCCTGGAGGTTTAGGACTGTAATTCTTCAAATAGCAAAATGCCATGCCTTGCAGAGTGGGAGATGGGACACTGTGACCCTGGAGGGTTCCTTGGATTGTGATACCAGATGCTGAAGCCTCTCTGTCCTTCCACCATCTTCCATGTCAGCCAAAAAAAGTGGTGTCCTGCGAGATCAGCTGGGCATGGCAGCAGAAGAGACACTCTGCGTTGCGTACGCCACAAAAATAAAGCCAACCCTTTTCTAACCGTGCTTTTTCCACCTTCCTCCTAGCTACATTTCCAGAATGCTTCCCAGCAATGCCCGGAGCAGTATGATTAGGATCAGATGGGTGGCATCCAACCCTCCTTCCCTTGGCCTCTCCCCTGGGGAGAGCTAAACACATGGACTTGCGTTTTGTTGGCTGCTTGACACAAACATTCCCAAAACAGGAAAGGTGTCCACAGGAAAAGGTCAAGTAGGAAAACACAGTATCACCTTTGAGAAACAAGTAGACATAGCTTGTTGGAGAGGTGGAAAAATGTTCCAGCCTCCCTCTCTCCAGGGTTGTTTCTGGTCTCTAAAACGTGCATTTCAGGAGGGGGCTCCTCTGTTTTCCCCATCCCTGAGCACAGACAGATCTGCCGGATTCTCCTGCCCACTTCCACTGCTCGGCTAAGAGCAATCGGTCCCCCCACTCCTTCACACATTGCGGATGCTGGTGGTGCAAGAGGCTTCACATCAGTGGGGCTGGCCATCTGGAACAACCGTCATGTATCTCTCCATCTCACCGACTCTGTTCCATTTCAGTCTCAGCTGAAGTTGTGTCTTTTTTCTCTCCTCCCTTGCCTGTGACTCTCTTATTTTCTCCCTCATACTGTCTCTGCTGCTATTTATGATTTATTCTCTGTAACTGCCCTACTTAATGCTGCAAAATGGTTGGGAAGATAGTTTCTGTGGATGTTGTTGTAGAAAGCAAAGGGGTCCTGTCATCTACCCATGCCAATGGAGCTGACTAAACGCATCCCAGCATTGTGGGAGATGGAAATCTCACACCAGCACCCTGGACTCTTTGCTGCCCAATACAATGTGACACGGCCACAGCGCCTTGGAGAAACTGGAGATGCTTACGGGGACGTTTGGCTAAAGCAAACAGCCTTCAGCATCAGACTGGGGGCTCATTTCCTTGCAGCAAGCTCAGGGCATCACCTTACTCCTAAAGGAGCGAATGCCCTTTTCCTGGAGGAGCAGTTTGGGATGTTACCCATGCCATCATACAGTCTTCTTCCAGGGTGGAGGAGCATGCTCTTGAGAGCCCATGGGTCCTACGGTCTCACCATTTCTGGAAACCCTGGGATCTGCCCGAGTCAGAGCAGCAAAACACGATGAGTCTGTGAGGCTTCTTCCTACATTGGGATTTTTTATCACGCGAACGCCACGCTGCAGCTGGTTCTGGGAAGGCCTCTGCCCACACACTAAATAAATTCTGGTGCGGTGCGCTGCTTCTCTATGGAAACCGTACCCTGCATTTCTCTCTATAGGATTTTTCTCATTTCAGGCTCCATAATAAATTAACAAGAAGATGTTTTCTTTACACCAACCATAGGAGAGACTCTTTTCTGTACTCGATTAATCTTTAGTGATCTATATTAAATATTTATCTGAAGAAACGAGGCCTGTATTGCAGCAACATTTTCTATTATGAGACTTTATCATATCAAAAGATATTTTCCTGGCGCTGACTCCTTCGTATATACCCAGCCAGAATTTCCGATGGAAGGGCACCCTTTTTTTTTTTTTTTCATTCTCTCCCAGTGACCTTTTCCCTCCATAACAAGCTGCTGATATGTTAGAATTTACTGGGTTATAAACATTTTTTATCGAGTAGGAGGAAGCTGGGTGATTTGGCACCAGCTTCCCTAATAAAACCCAGGGGAGAGGCTGTGATGTTTGACACCAATAAAGGCATGGAAGAAGCTGCAGCCTTCTGGGATGCTGGTCACGAATGACAAGGGGAGTCAGCGAGTGTCAGTCACGTAGCTTCGCTCTGCTGAGGCGCTTTTGGAAGGAGGCCAGCTTGCTGGCATGGGAGAGGGAGCTGGGAGGGACCTGGTAAAGGGCTCCTCTGTTCTTCCCCAGCGTTACCGAAATTGTGTGATCTATCGCAGGGAGCTGGGACTCCTAAACCCTCTTTTCCTGCAACTGGGGAGGTGGAGAGACACTAAACAGTTGAGATATCTAAGAAGGGATGAGGACCTGCACCGATCCTACAAGAACATGGAGAACCCCGACCATAGTTCAATCTTGAATCAGTGATTGAATTTCCCCACCTGAGACAGGCATTGGCTACAGATAAACAGAATTAAAACTGTTTTTATTGAGGTGGTGTCAAAAAGAAACCCAGGCGCAGGACTCTGCTTGTGGTGCCAGGTGCTGCACAACAACGCGGCAAAAAAGATGGTGAGAGTTCACCAAGAGCTCACAACCTCATACGTCTCTGCCTCCCAAGGGAGCAGTGATTTAAACTGGTCAATAACTAACTCATTCCACAAAAGCCTGAATAAATCATCTGATGACTAGATATACACACATTATAAATGTTTAGTTCTGATAATATATGACTGAGCTGTTATTTTGACAAATAGCTAGTGAATAATATATTTGATGAACTGCATAATATTTTACTAATGATTAATTTATTCATTCGAAACAAACAAACAAAACCCAACCTTTTCCTCAGCTATTGTAAGGAATCCCACGTAATGGCTGCAAAGTGCTTTGAGATCCCTGGATGAGCTGTGTGTCTTATTCCTCCTTTTATCATTGTGTATTTCTAGTGATTTATTACCAGGGATAATAAATCCATGGCCTATGTTATGAATGGCCTCATTTAAGATTGTGAGAGATCCTGCTCAAAAGCTCCTGATTTTATAATGCCCTCTACAGGAATTTGGCAATTAGATAGTTAAGTACCCACACAAAGTGCTTAAACACCTTTTTTAAGCCTGGACCAAGCTTATCTGAAACTTCATCTGCCTCTTCTGGCTGGAGACGGAAGTGTGGTGGTTGGGGACGGTTTCGGTAGGGCTAGTTACTACAAGACGGCGGTCTATAAGATTCAGTTGAGGGTTGCCCTGGCTGTAGTTCTCCCTCTCCCTCACTCTTAATCCCATTCAGAAATATAATTCCTGTGAGTTCACAGAGAAGATAAAGGACCAAAGAGCAAGAGCGCTTCCTCCGAGCTTTTCTGCAAAGGCAGACTGATTGATTACAGATCGGACGCTGCTCCAACTTCCTTTCCTAAATGAAAAATTGAGAGCTCTTAAAAATTGAATAAAATATGCCGTTCTAAGAAGGATTTCCACTGGCATGAGCACAATAAGAGGTAGTAGTGAGTTGCTCAATATTTCTGTGTGCACTGGCTAATCCTTTACTACTCAGTCCCTTTGCACCGTCCCTGTGGCACCTGATGATAACTCATCTGTAATTGGTAAGGGCTTCAGTTTTGTGTCTCCAGACAAAGCTTAAATCGCTCACGTTCGGGAGAGCTCTGACTTCAGTTGCAGCTCGAGCTGTCCAGGAGATTATTCCTTTTTGTAACTACTTTCAGGGCTGCAGAATCTGGCTTTGTTCCATGCTGGAAGAATCTGGAACAGCTTGTAATGTTTTCACTAGACAAAATTTTGTCAAAATAGCTCATTTCTTAGATCTCTCTCTTTCGCCACAGTCGCTAGTGACCACAGAGGCCAGAACTCCAAAAATGTGTTGTATCCGATTCACCAGCGTGAAACACTATACTACTAACAAAACAAAGCATTTTGACAAAACCTTACCTTGGAGAAAATATTTTTCTAGCTCACTGAGAAAATTTTATTACACCTAAAATGCAAATATTTTGCCATCCTGTCATTTGCCTTCCACCATCCTTGTAGAACTACCCCAGATCTGCTCCCCTTTCTGTGCACGATCCTCACCACTAGGAGTGAAAATCCCACCCCAGGGGTACAAACACTAGCAAGACTCTGACAGAGAGCCGAGCTACCTCTATTCCAGCAGCAGAGAGCAGCTCTGCCTATAAAGTCTTTACCTTCGGATGCTCACCCACAATCGTACAGAAGACAATCACCAGTGGAGTTCGTATGTTCAAGTGGGGAGATAAAGCAGTGTCTTTTTTAAAAGAAATGATGCAAATATCTCAGTCCCCAGGAGTGAAAACAGTAAACGTATTTTTATGACTCTTCTGCAGAAGAAAATTAAGTCCAAATACAGTTGGCAGTTATCCTGTAAGCTTATTATATGGCATTCAGCCTCTTCCAAACTCTTGGTTCCTCCTTTGTTATGTGCTAGAAGAGCTGGTAGGACTTCTTCTGTCCCCTATTATAAAGCCATTCCACAGGATAGTATTCTCAGATTTCCTTTAATCCATTATAGCCCATGCAAAATGCTTCAGCCACCTCAGTATCTGCATGCACTCAAACATCAGTGCTCATGTCAGAGGCAGTTATGAGGCTCTGGAACAGCTACAAGCATGATGTGCTCTGCTGCCTCCCTACCTGTTCGGTACGCATGACTTGTACACTGAATGTGGACAGCCTGAGTCAATTGTACGTGGAAGGCAAGGCCACCACTTAAGGATGACAGTGGGCAATCCCCCTTCATCTTATCACAGGAGCACCCCTGCCTTGGTGTGTGTGCAGATATTCCAGGAATGAAGTGCCCCTGGGTGGTGCATATACCTCACAGAAACACTGGAACAACATCCGAAGGCTTTTCTCCCCTTTCAGCTTAATTAAATTCATCTGAGATTATCAAACGATTAGCAAGACGTCAGTTCTGGCATTGCTAACTTATTCGCACATGCCTGTTCATTGTGCAGTCTTGTGCTAGGATGGAAGACTCTAGAATATATTTCTCTTTGGGTTTGCAATGCTATTGCTCTGTGGCTTGTTTTCCCTGCTTGTGCATGCTGACGAGATTTACTATTATGAATTGCCCCACAAAACTACCTTCAAACTCAAATTTAATAACCTAAGTATTATGAAGATCAATATTATGGCTATTCTCATTCATATGATTAGCACTAATATAATTTTGGGAAATATTTATGCTGCAGTAGTGACTAGAGACCTGGATTAAGAGGAGATCCTCAGCATCTATACAGAAGAAAAGACACTATTCTCTCCAGCTGTGTACTGAAGTGCACTACTCAATCTCTGAGTCTCCACGGGTTTGGATATTTTATGTAAGTTATCTAATAAGATAACAAACCAGCCTTACAATCCCTACAGCCATATTGCTAACTGTTTGAAAATCATGAGTCAGGCTCCAAAAAAGAATTAAGAGATTGGTTTTAAAATTCATGAGACTTTTTAAATCTGATAAACTTCAGGGTTTTTTTCTTCTTCCTTCTTGCCTTCTGCTTTCTGAGTATGTAGGAGTCGTATTATCAAGTTTTCCTCTGCAATTATGAGGGCCGTAAACTTACTTTAAAAATTGAGTTGAGACTCTTACATAATCAGAGGACTCTAAAAGTGTGGGCTTTGAAGAGACACTAAATAGTCTTGAGATACAGTTTGTCATGTGATTCGGCAACACTCACCTGCTGAATCGGTACGGCACGGATTTCAAATACCAAATACTCCCAAGAAACAGTCAGCAATCTTTTATGGGTGGGAGGGGGGAATTTGAGACTTTCCCAGTCTGCACATGAATGGGGGGTAAGGGGAAGAAAACAGGGGGAAGGAAGACAAAATGCAAGGAGAACGTATTAGTCTGGCGGGGATTATTCATTTAGCTTTAACCAGAGACGGAGCTAACAACCTTCTTTTCTTATTCCTGTCTCTCCTGCTTGCTCTTCGCCATGCAACACGCAGTTCTCCCTGTGTGCCAAGCTCTCTTATTAGCCTTACCCAGGCTGTGCACCTGCACTCCCCAGGGAGAGCCCCAGACATTTGGAGGGGAGTAAAAAGTAATGCTCTTTCTGGGTTTTTTGCTCAAGAGCTGGAAGCTAACACCGAAATATTTAATGCTGAATACTCAATAGGCAGGTTTTCCTTTGCTGAGAGGGAATGGACCAGTCTGAAAGAAAGGGAAAAGCCAAATGAGGTTGGGCAGGGACACATGGATAATGAAAACACCTTTGCACTCCCAACATAATGCTCGGTTTCACCATGTCGTCTCTTCCACCTCCAGGTAGGTGTGGGGTGGCGTTGTCCCTCACTGGTCAGCGTTTGCATCCTCATCCAAGCTGAATCCCCTGAGGGCACTGCGACAGCCAGCTATGGAAATCAGTGCTTAAACCCAGCCTGTGCTCCAGCAGACCTGCCAGTCCCCGCCAGTCCGTGAAACCGCAGCTTGCAAAGGGGCACTTCCATTGCAGAAACAACAAGATCTCTAGCCACATCAGCAGGGGGAAGACTGTCAGGATGAATATAAGAGCTATTACTAAGTCAATCAGAGCATATTTGAGCCTCCAGATCCTGGTATGCTTGCTGAGAGCTATCGAATAAGGTTCTTCTTCAATGAACTTTGCCAAAGGTCTGCCCGTGGAAGATGGAGGGCATCCGGAGAGTTCTTAACTGGTCTCTAAAGCGTCTAGTTGCTCCCTGCCCTTGCTAAAACTGATGGCAGGAGAAAGCACAGCGTGGGTTTTCAGGCCAGCAGGTGTTGCAGGCTTGCATGCCACACAGGCATAACAAAGGAGTCCCTTCAATTTGGTCTAAGGAGCTCCAGGAGGCAAAAAACCTCCTGCCATAATCCCAGAGCAGAGAATTTCCATGTTGCTGCTTAAAAAGTGCTGCGCACCATCGGCACAATTCAGCCTGCAGGGACACAGTGGCAGTTAGCTGGCTCTGGCCACCTCTAGGCAATGGCTGTGCACAAGCAGAGGCTGCGTGAGTGTAAAATTTGGCTCTGTGAGGCTGCTTGAGAACCGCATACAGCAAGGGAGGGCATCTTGGTGTAATTTTGCCATGGCACATCTTTTATGGAAACTCCCTTCTCCAAGCAAGCACTTTCATTGCAAGCAGAAGCACAAGCGGGCCTGACCTGATTGGGAATTTGATGTAATGGCTTCCTCTCCCAGCTGCTTACCCCTCTGCTGGGAGCCGTCTGCACATTAAAGCAGATGTTGGTTGCACTCGGGTCATGTTTCCAAGCTTTCTTTTGCAGTCGTAAGGGCTAGAGCCGCTTCCCTCCCTCCCCGCACTCGTTTCTTAATTAAAGCTTAAATTCTGATGTCGTCACATGACTGTAGGAGCAGAGCCCCAGGCAGGCATTTAGTACTCTGTGTTGTCAGCGGGACTTTGATTTAGAAGCATAGCAGACACTTTAGAGAATCCCATCCCTCCGCTGCGCCCCAGCCTGGCCCCGCTCGCAGCTGCCGCTGTCAGACCTCAAGGCTTGTCCTTCAGGTCGGAGGCTTTCCCACGCCGCAGAGGATGGGGAGGATGGGGAGGATCTCCGTCCTGTTCAAACAGTGTGGTTGGGGAGCCAGAGCACTGCGAGGAGTCTGGCAGGGAGGAAGAGGAGGAGGACGCCCCTGCAGAGTGCCGCCGGCCCAGGCAGCTCGGTGGATGCAAGTACCGCTGTGTCCTGCAGCTCCTGTCCCTACCCCTCTCCTCCCCTCCCTCTCGGCATTTCTCACCTGATGGGATATGTTTAACCAGCAAAAATGACTCCCTGGGGAAGGGACTCTCGCCGCAGGTTCTTGTAAATACTTCGTGACCACTGGGTCAGGCTGCGGGTGTGAAATCAGGTCTGATCACACAGAGCTTCCAGGCTTGGTCACCAGAGAAGGGCAAGGAAGCTGGTGAGGGGTCTGGAGCACAAGTCTTGTGAGGAGCGGCTGAGGGAGCTGGGGGTGTTCAGCCCGGAGAAAAGGAGGCTGAGGGGAGACCTTCTCGCTCTCTGCAACTGCCTGAAAGGAGGGGGTAGCCAGGGGAGGTCGGTCTCTGCTCCCAAGGAACAGGCGATGGGACAAGAGGAAACGGCCTCAAGTTGCACCAGGGGAGGGTTAGGATGGATAGCAGGAAAAGTTTCTTCACAGAAAGGGTTATCAAGCCTTGGAACAGGCTGCCCAGGGCAGTGGTGGAGGCACCATCCCTGGAGGGATTTCAAAGATGTGTAGACGTGGTGCTGAGGGCCATGGGTTAGTGGTAACTTGGCAGTGCTGGGTTAATGGTTGGACCAGATGATCTTAAAGGTCTCTTACGATTCTATGATTCTATGAACAGCATCCCTAATGCACAGACCTGCCAGCAGAACACTCCCTAAATGCTGCCATTCCCCAGGAGCAGCCTGGGTACCACCTCCCAGGCTCTCTGGAGGAGAAGCCGAGGCTGCACCACGCTGCCGTTGTGCTGCGTCAGCTCCTTCACTGGGTGCACGTGTGCTGCAGCACGTGGAGGAACCGCCGGCTCCGCACGAGAATATTTGATTTCACGCTGCCTGGAGAAGAGATCCTGGCACAAAGGGCTGACCCAAACTCTTCTCCCTCCCTGCTGCAGGCAAAGCTGATGCCTGGATCTCTTTTCAGATGTGTCCCGGGGTTCTGTACCTGCACTTAGTAGTTAAACACGGGAAACCAGCCTGGATGTCTCCGACTGCCCCAGTGGGATGCATCTTGTTCCATTTGCAGAGGCTGGTGGGTGGCAATCAGCAAAAAAGAAGGGAAAAAAAAATACTTTCTACAACCCAAGGGAAACATTAGAAGGATCCAGAAATAGAAAAACCCCTATAATAGGTACAGTCATGCCATCTCCCAGTGCTACTGGTGCCAGAACAAAATTATTCCGTGCATCTAACTTTTTTTTTTTTAAAATGTAACAGCTTCTCTGCTGAAATAAGCATCTGCCTGATTTAAAAGCAGAATTAATAATCTGCTCACCGAAAAAAAAAAAGGAAAAAAAGTGAAGGCTTCTCCTTGGCTTGTTAGCTTTAAAAATATGCCCCCAAGCCACTGGACCGTAGTCTGTTGGTCTGAAGAAATCTGAGAGGAAGGTGCAGAGTCATTGCAGTCGCAGCGTGCTGGGGCGCAGCCCTGGGAAGCCTGCTGGGCACAGCCCTCCACTCTTCATGTGGAGGGGAAAAGACCCCCCCACCAAGTAAGGTCTCCGAGGGGACTACGTAGACAGCCCCCTCCTGGCCCAGCAGGGTGCGGATCTCTTCGGAAAGGTTCAGTGATTAAAAGTATTAGTTGATGCTGCTTCTGGGATTCGTTGGGAGCACGGTTAAAATATTTCGTTCTGTCTTCGGAAAGGGAATTTTTGTGCTTGGGCATGCGATTCTGCAGAGCCGTGCTAACGCTCAGCCGCTCTGGCAAGGAGCTTAGCCGGGTCAGCAGGCCGGGCAACCAGTTAGCGATACGCCTTGCCATGCGCACAGCTCACGTGCAGCGCTTCTCTCCAGAGGAACTGGCATGCCCTAACCACAAGCACCCTATCAGAAGCTGAATTTACCAACTGCCCTGCTTCCACGCCATTCCCTACGGCCTGGGCGTGCGCTGCCACCCTGAGATGAGGGTCTGCCCTTCCCCAAAGCTTGGCCAGATGTTCTATTCCCCTATCTCTGAGCGTACCAAAGGCTGGTGCCATTTATCCTTCCAGTTGCCCTCCGTTCTCAAGGATATCAAAGAGAAGGAGAGGTGTGTCCTTCTGTCAAGCCCTGCAGCTGCCAGGGATGTTCGCAAGCCCTCGCCATCTGAATCCGAACGCAGCCAGAGCAGCTGCTCCTCCAGCCCTGACGAGGGCCAAGCTCCTTGTCTGCTCAGCCCAACGCTCCCAGGACTAAGTGCTGCACAGCTCAGCCCCAGCCGTTCCCCGCCATCCCCTGCCTTTATTCTGCCTATGCAAATACATTAAAAGCTTCCCATGTGCAGGGAGACGCGTTATGCAGAGAATGTAACAACACCGGTCCCTGAACTGCATGAAGAATGAAGGTTGTGGCTAAAGGAGATGCTACGTGATGGAATCGGCTGGTTTATGCCCATCGCTGGATGGCTCCTGTTTGCCAAGCGGCTGCGTTAGAGCTGGTGAGACAGGAATGTAAATTGTGGCTCTCTTGTAAAGTTGCATAAACTTGTAGTAATGTCATTTCCAGATTAACATTTACATTGAAGAGAACACTAGAAGGCTTCATTGTTTACATGCACTATGGAAATAGATTTAAATTTTTGGTTTACACACATTTATTTACAAGGCATTTACTGATTACAAACCAATGTACATCACTCGTTTACATGCATAATGTAAACTATGGAGATTTCGTATTTTTTGCCGTGCAATGCTGCACGGATTTCCATTGCTCATTCCACGCAGAGGCAAGAGGCTCCTTTCATCTCAGCTCCCTCTGTCCTTCAATTGCTGCGTTGCCTCTCCTAAAAAAGCCTTGCCTCTGACTGGAAAACATAAAAGTTGATGTCCCCTTTAAACAGATAGCATAAAAACCTAATAGGAAAACCTTGTCAGCAGAACTTCAGCACAACTAAAAAAGCCAAAGCAAAGATTAAAAAGCCTAACGGTGCCTATCAATTTGTACCAGTGCAAAGCAGCACCTTAATGCTGTTTGAGAAGAACCTTCACGGTGCTGTTTTGGATGCCTGAGGCACCCAAACAACTGGAACAGGACTGAAAACTTGCCAGGATGTGAGAGAGGAACCAGGACTGCACCCGGGTTGTGCGGTTTGTCTCAGTCAGTAGCACCCAAGTCTCAGCATCCAGCTTCGATTTGAGCAAGCGCGAGCCTTCCCACAGCAAAGCTGCAATCCTGCTGCTCCCCTTGGCTGCGCCTCCCTTGCCCAGCGGTGCTGGGGAAATCATTATTACTTTTCGTAATCCTAAAATGCTAAAAGCTGAACCCAAGGAAAGTCAGAAGCTGAGCCCTGGGGAATTTTAAGATTTCAAAGTCTCAGAGAGAACAATAAGGACAGTCCGTCTTTTTTTTTTTTCTCCTTCCCTATTTCAAGGACATAAAAACTACTTGCAAATTCAACATAAACTGAATGAGCAAGCTGAAGAGCAAACAGCTAGACAAAATGCACTCAAAATAATAATAATGTTCCCCTTTTGACATTTTTTAAGTGGCATTGGTTGACTTCGTGTTTTGAGATAAACTTTTACGCCTTAAAAATTGAAGAGAAAAAAGTTTTTCACTGGATTAATAAAATGAAAACAAACAGCAAAGCTTAAGCCTTTCATTGAGCCTAAAATGAAATGTTTTGATTTTTTTCCTTCTTACTGAAAAGTTGAACAAACATCCATTTCAGATCAACCCATTTTGAATGTTATTTTTGTTCCAGACAACCAGTGAACCACAAAATCAATTATTTGTACAGCTCTAGTGACCAGTAGATTAAATTCAATGCAGTGGAGAGACAGCAAAAGGAGTCAATGAGGAGTGGAGAGATGGGAGAAGAATAAGGAACTGAAAAAAATGGTGGAAGCCGCTCTAATAGATCTTGTCTCTGCCAAAACTTAGCATGCGTTTTCACAACCGCTTTAATACAACTTCAATCCACATTGCTGCTGAAAACAGCCGTCTCACCAGTCCCCTTGGTCCCCTTCCTGCCTCCATCCACACAGTCCTGTCCCTTTACTATCCCCAAACACACAACGAACGAGACTGGAAAAGTAATCCAGATGAAAACGTAATTTTTTTTTTCCATTTTTTTTTCTTTTCCTTTTTTCTTGCCAGGTCAGTTTTCCGCCAGATCAGTTCCTCAGTTGTGGAAATCACAGGTTTGCGTGAAACCTGCCTGGGAAGGTCTGGTCAGAAAAAGCAAAACTTTTGTTATAGAAGCTGCTAAAAAGAGTCATAGAAACTTCACATTCACTAGACAGATTGTCCAAGTCCGGTGCCCGAATGTAGGAGTTACATCCTGATTTGCTTAGAAATAATAAGAGCTCATAATGCTCCCAGCCAGCCAGCCCGGGCAAGCAGCCTTATAAGCCCTGGTGCTGCATATGCAGGTCCTGGGGCAGTGGGCAATGCTGGATACGCTAGAATAGGTTCTCTGGCCAACAAATTGGTGAATTTTCCTTGAAGTCAACAGCTTCACATATTTATGTCACAGAGAATCTGGCTCATTGTTTTTAATTTGTGGTGCCATAAAACTTTTGAAAGTTTTGCGAGACAGTTTTGTGAGAACGAATTTCTTTTCTCAATTTTTTATATTTTTTTTTTCCTCTAAGGGAAAATTTAAGCAGCAGAACAGCATATGCACTTCTAAGTCAACTGCAGCCCGTGCTATGTGCACAGCAAAGATCCTCGCTTCATGATAATTTTCTTCTTTGCTGAGGGAATGACACATTTAGAGAGCACATAGCCGCTCGGATTTGTGGGTTTTCTAGGACTAAATAAAAACCTCTAGTGTGGCCGAATGCATTCAGCAGTGCAAATCCCTTTATGAGCGCCCAGTTTAGTATCCACTCTGAATCGGAGACACAGGGAAATCACAGAAATGTTCGTTAGACGGGACCCTTGGGGGGTCCCTAATCCAACCTCCCACTCAAAGGAGGACAATCACCAGCTCTGAGCACATCAGCTGTGGCTTTGTCCAGCCTTGAAAACCACCAAGGATGGAGATCCCCCCCCAGCTCTCCATTGACCTGTCCCAGACGGGCACTGCCCTCCCGAAAAAAAACAATTTTTGGAGGGGGGCGGGGGGGAAATCAGCTTTTTTTCCCCAGGCACCATCCCAACCAATTTATAGCTAGTTCGTGCAGCCAGTTACTCACAACCTTTCCTGTCTCAGGAGCTGTATTTCCTCTTTATACATCCAGGGACCTTACTGTAATGAGTGTACGTAAGCAATCAGTTTTGTCCTGTCACTCTGCAGGCAGAGGGATGGGGCAGGACTGGCTGCTTCGTTGTCACATCCCCCATTACGTTTTGAATCTGTTGGTGCATTTTAACCAGACTTGGCAGAGGTCTCAGAAGTATTCTGTACTTGCAGGTTTCATGAAATTAAGCAGCCTCTAAATGGTCCCACTGCAGGAGAAGTTGCAAGGCGAGCAGATCTCTCTTCTATACCCCAGGGTTTCCCCACTCTCTTACACAGAGAGCCAGATTTCCCTGTCCTTACTGTCATTTCAGAAAATGGAATTAAACTCCCACACGTGGAAAATCCACATTTCTTCTTGTACATGCACGTTCCCCTTCCAGCCCTCTGTGATCATCCACTTTATATTGCTGCCGTCCCTTAACGTCCAAACGCCTTGCAGCATTTAATTAAGTCTGCCCAGCAACGCAGAGCAGACAAACGCTGTCATCTCCCATTCTCGGGGTTGTGGGGAGGGAACCGAGGCACGGAGAAGTGAGCTTACCCACAGCCACACCATGAGCCCAGGGCACAAATATAGCTACTGCCTGCGTTACCTCCCTGCCAGGCTCACCAGGAGTGTCCCTCTTCCCAAGGCGGGGTGTCCTGCCCCTCCTTTGCTGTGGGGAAACTGGCAGTGGCAGCCTGTCTACCCGGCTGGACGAGACCCTCTTTGCCTCCCATGTCTCGCTTTTGGCATCAAACAACAAAACCTCGGGGTTTTTTTCTAGAAAAGATTCCTTTTTCTAGAACTTGCTTAAGCTGAGCAGCGTCATTAGTGAAATGCCTCTGTTTCAGGGCTTCTGCCTGGCTGTTTGCATAGTGTGTTCAAGTGCTCAGTCTACTGTTTCTTTTGCTTTGCCTGATAGTTAAATAATCAGTTTCTGGGAGG
>VYZM01015048.1:472097-504802 GCA_013398915.1 Dromas ardeola | reverse complement strand
AAAAAAAAAGAAAAAAAGGACAACACAACTATGTACTCCAAAGAAGTGTACTGAAGCTGTTAACTCCTGTATTCTGGTAACAGGAAGGTTTTCTGGTCTGAGCACTGCCCTAGTCCCAAAGCCAAGCTGAGCTTCATCTGTTTTCCAGCCTTCGTGCAGAAGCTGGTACCCAAGGCTCTCATGACTAGGAACAACAACAAGGATAGTGATAATGAATATTCAGACATCCCACAAACCACTCTCAGCATCTGCCATCCTATCTGCATTAGCATCAGAGTGCACAGATAATGATCAAAGCAGCATTTTCCTGCCAGAGGCCCCCCTAAACCAGCCTTATTAGTATGAATCGATGCTGATTAATGTGCTTCCTTAATGCAATTGTATCTACCCCTACTGTCCATGATTTAATATAAAACATCTCCCCCTTCGCTTGCCTTCCTACTAATATCGCATGCAAGGTGCAAGCCTTGACTGAGGGTACCAGGAAAATCAGTGGTTCAAGTTTCGCAAGAAAGAGGCCTGAAATCTGCTAAAACGCAATACACGGAAGGAAGGAATGAGCCTTTGGAGTCTGGAACAGCAAACTGCCTTTCCGTGCTAGGATGGTAGGCTGGGATTCAGGTGTCCTAGGAAGAGATATCGGCAGCTCTGCTGTTCTACAGCGATTCTGCTTATGCAGTGTATAAAATAGCCTTGCTCAGTAAAACAGGCTCTTCGCTTGCTGCTGACAGACTTCTGGACGCTGTGATGGAAAGGGGAGCGTTGCATATTTTATTTTGGTGGTGCTTCCTTTTTAACATCACCTGTAAAAAGGAGAAAATGCTGCATTTTGCCTTACGCTGCTGTGTAGCTTTGGCAGTGGCTTTATCTCGGTGGGTTTTCGATGTAAATGACACGGTCCTAACGCGCTGTGTCCATGCTCCTGCAGAGCAAGACACTGGGGAAATCACCACTAAAGAGGCGACAGCATTTCAATTAGGGACGGGTGAGGTCCTCTCGCCCAATTTCACATCCACTCCAAATCTTTGGTCACTGCGCCTGGTTTGAGATCTGCTGCTATTGGCCTTAGGAGAAGAGCAGTGGTCAGGTCAAACTCCATTCAACAAAATCACAAGTGCCCCAAGGAACTGTCTGACCGAGGGACAAAGAACAAACCAGCCAACCAAAAAAAGCATGAGGGAAAAGGAACATTGAAAGAGAAGACTACAGAGAAAATTCCCATACTCCAAATCAGCTGCTTTTCTAAGGAAAGGAGCAATATCCTTAATGTAGAATATGTGTCTCCCTTGAGCTAGTCTAGTGCAAAGAGCAATTGAGAGACATCATTTGGGAGGAAAGAGGCTTCTATGTTGGAATTAAACAGTTGACAAAATCCCAACAGCTTTACAGAGTCTCGAAGTCAATTTAAGGAGCCCACAAAATGAGATTTTACCCCTGTGGGTTTCAGTAAAATGATATGTTCTGGAGGATGCGTGTGCTCAGAGTCCAGCTCCTAACTGCTAGAATTGGTTGTGGCTCCACTAATTCACCATAGCTAGACTGGTTTTGATACTCCTTAAAAAATGCACAGGCCCAATTTTGAAGTGACTGGTTCTGCCAACGGGGCCAGATATTAAAAGCGAACAACCCTCCAACATCTAGCCAGCCTCCTACCTAATGGCTCCATCTGCGCTGCTGAAGCACATGAGGTTTCCTCTCCTCCTCAGCTGACCGCAGGTGGAGCGAAAGTCACTCCCAGAACCTGTGTATCCAAAGCGCTCAGCTCCCAGCAGCTCAAACCGTGACACACACATGGCTGGATTTCCCCAAGCCCTCAGCTCGCTCCTCCAGCTTAGTGCACGGTATTTGGCCATGAGATGCCTCCCTAGGTGCCCTTGCAGCCTTCCCATGTCTCTCTAAACTCCCTCCCTAACTACTTCCACTGGACTTTATCTCATCTCCGTTTTCTTTCGTGAATAATGACTTCTCCAGCGTCATGACCATCTGCAAGACCCTCCTCAGACACCTCCCATGCATGCAGAATGCTGCTGCCCATTTTCTCCCATGTTGGAAGGAGGAGGACATTGTGTCCTCCCTATGCTACAAGTGGCTTTCGTAAGTTCTTTGGCAAAATCCAGCAGAAATGGAGAAAAACAGATCCCTTTCCGCTTCCCATATATAAAGTTCATCCTGAACCGAGATAAGCCTTCAAATTCCTACCAGTCTCCTACAAAACAAAAGGGAGTTTGTTCCTCGCCCCATAGCAGATAAAACTAGAAATCACGGGCTTTGCATACAAACAAGATTTTACCTCCTTTATAAAAGTGGGGACAGCAAAGCCGTGGTGCAGGCTGCCGGCTCTGGGTGTGAATTCTCCGTCACGGGAAACCTTTCAGGAGAGGTTGCCCACAAACCTCTGTCAGATGTGACACAGGTATGCCTGAGTCCGCCTTGGGGAAGAGGCATGGATTATATGACCTCTCAAGGTCCTTCCAGACCCGTTTCTCCATGATTCTTAGTGACAGGATCCCAGGCTTGATGGATCTCTGGCCTGACCTACAGTGACAGTTCTTAGATGTGTCTGAACACATACATCGCATGCATTTCTCTCCCACTACGGCCCCTGTAGACTGCTGTGGTGGCATTCAGGGCTGAATAGCTCTTTAGCAAAGGGCAGAGCCACTGCCAGGGGCGTTGCGTGGGGCAGAGATTTGCAATCTCCATGAGAGTGTGTGTTGTCAGGCAGGGCAGGAGGCGAGCTGGGGATATCCGCAACCGGGAAGAAAGTCTTTTTGAAAAAGGCATGTTTTCTCTGCTCCTCTGTGCAAGCAAAGACAGAGAGACACCCTCAGTGGAAGCGTGGCAGCATAATTTCTAGGTTTTGGGGCCGTCTTCCCCCTGAGCTGTTTTGAATGAAGAGGACAAGCCAGGGCAATACCTTCAACCCATGCTAACCTGCCCTTGCTCTGCGGGCTGCTGCGAGGGGAGGGGAGGCTGCACTCCCTGGAGGCCCCGGGACAGGCACAACTCATTTTTCTTCCCCGCACATAGATGATGTCTCGCACGTCGCTATGACTGTGCAAGTGCTTTTGGCTCTCTGCCCATGGGCGAACGCTGCCTGCACGCATGTGGTTTCCCCGCTCCCCCCATCCCCTAGTCACCGTGTGTGCGTGTGCCTGCGTGCGCGTTGCCAGTAGGCTCTTCACTAGTACTTTCCTACCTACTAGTTTGCATGGTTGTGTTTGCAAGTGTCTCTCTGAAACACAACAGGACCATGTAATTACGGAAACGCGCACATGTCTATGAGAGTTTTGCAGTCTCTTTGGGGTTTAGCGCAAATCTCATGACACTTGCTGGCTTATTCCCCTTCACTCCAAAGCACTTGCTGCTTTAATGGGAGGCTCATATGAGCACCCCAGCTTTACATGTTAAAACGAAAAAAGAGACGTGTGTTTCTGGATATCACAGCTGGCAAGAAGAGCTTGAAACAAGCAAGAACAAAGGCTTTAAAACCTCGAAGGTAAAGGAAAATCCAAATTCTGCCTATTCTCTGTAGTTTTTTAATTGGAAGACTTTTAAACCAAGATCACAGTTCTGCGGGGCAAGTTCAACTCATACATGGGAGATAATCTGCAAAGGTCTGTGGCAGGCAGTACACAGCTAAGGCTCATGCGCAGCAATGTGAGAACTGCCGTACTGCTGTGTGTCTTGCCATCTTTATGTCTCTTCTTGCCCATGTGAACCTTAAGCTACTGGCAGTCCAGTTTGCCACAGAGGCTTGGTCTGCCCATAGGTACGCTGATTTGAAAAACATGCTTGTGAACCCGCCTGTGAACTTCTCTGTCATCACAAACGAAGTACACCCACACCCTTGGTCCCTTTTTATCTCCATCTATGTCGTGCACATTGCCATGGTACCGCAGTGTTTCATCTCACTATCAGAGCACTACACGAGTCTTTGAAGCAATTTGTGTTGCCAGCTGAGGACCATGAAGAACCAAAGAAGCGTTTCCAGGTGGAACGGGGACAATGATGCGTCTCCCATTGACTACCAGCCTTGAGCCCATGGGAACTGGCTGAGTTCCCACCACCTAACAATTTTGCCAAGCTACGGGTGCTGTAGGAAACCAACATACCTGTATATTTTATATCTGGTTGTAAATCCTTGACGATGTCTTTCCACAAAGGATAAGTAGCTCCGTGAGTGGTGGAAAGGCCCCCTGTCTGAAATAAGCCAATCAAATTCCTTGGAGACATGTTGGTTGGTAGCAGCTGGGTCCTGGTGGGAGGGCTGTACTAGTATATGGTCCCATATAAACAGGAGGTAGAGGAACTCAACAAGCCTCCAGTTCATGCTTTTCTGTCTGCCTTTTTCCTCTCATTCTTGCTCCATTCTGTGGAGTCCTGTTGAAAAAGAGAGGGAAGAGGAGGAAGGAAAGAGAGAGAGAGAAACAGAGGGGAGGAGAGGGAGGAGGGAGAGAAAGAGAGAGTTTAAAAATGGGAATTGCTTTGATCCTTTGACAACTGTCTCTCGGGGTGAAAACAGACATGAAAAATCAAGTTTTAAAAGACTTCAGTCTGCCTGTGTTACAGCTTAGAGTATTTGGCAGTGTTTTATTCATGTACCTAAGTGGTGCCTTTAACCTCCTGAACATATACCACCTTTGAAATAACCAGGTCCTGACCTGAGACATCCTCACCCCAGCTTTTCCATCATTTCCCTCGTGAAGTTCTCCGCAGTGCCGGCTGGGCGCAGAAGGTGGCCGCACCCTAGGCTACAATTACCCCTTTATTGTCCCTT
Organism: Dromas ardeola; assembly: GCA_013398915.1. Classification (NCBI taxonomy): domain Eukaryota; kingdom Metazoa; phylum Chordata; class Aves; order Charadriiformes; family Dromadidae; genus Dromas; species Dromas ardeola. The sequence goes on along the minus strand of VYZM01015048.1, from coordinate 500,022 downwards.
TAATGCCGTGCCAGAGAAACGTGTCTTCTGCTTTCATGTCTCTCTGATGATCTGTAACCCATACTTCATGCAACCTGAGCAATCTATAAAGACCCAGCTCTTACTTTAAAGCGTTGCCAAAAAAGAAATAAAACAAAATAATTACCCAGGCTTCAGTGACGAGCACATGCGGACACACAGACACGCGCGCCCGCGCGCACACACAACTATGAAATCCTGCCAAACTTTGAAAGATAAAAATCACCTCAACCTGCTTTCCTGCCTGGGTGTTCGGGAGGCGTGTGTCTGGTAGGGGGGGGACAGGGCCTGTTGCTATTTCCATTACAGTAGGACCTGGAGGCTCTTCCCGAGATCAAGGCTCTGCAGGGCGACATACTGAACATGCATATTCAGTGTAGGAGATTTACTAGGGACCTTAAGGGGATGCTTCACACCACCTGGTGCAGGGCACGCTGTCGCTCGCATGATGGGAGAGCGGCTGTCCTGCTGCATCCCCCCGCCCCCGTCAAATCATGGCTGGGGACAGCCCTGCTACCAGCCAGCTCCTCTCCCCGATGTGTTTAACGGTTAAACAGACAAGACATATGATGAGTGGGAAGGGAAACAGAGGGGTGAAACTTCTTGCCAAAGGTTACGCAGCAAGCCACGGGTACAGCTGGAAGGGAGCCCTCGTCTCCTGACTCCCATTTCCAGCGTTTCAGCCATTAGATCATCCGCCTCCGCAGTCATGCTGTTGGCGCGATGCCCCTCTCCGAACGAAGCCGCGTGCTCCGTTGGTGGCAGGTGAGCAGCTTGCTTAGCTGGCACCCTGCGCCTGGCGTGGACCCCCCTCCGCTTCTTCTTCCTACCCGCAACGTGGCTGCAGCAGCAGCCCAGCGTGTTGGGTTGTGTTCCTCATCCCTGGGACCTGCCGATGCTGCTCTGAAAAAGTCCTCTCCATAGGCAGGATGCGTTCCTCCTCCCGCCCACCTCCTGTCCATCTGGCTGCCTTGCTGAGTTTTGTGGAAGATGCGCCAACGCGGTGGGCATGCCCGGGCAGGCAGGGCGATCTTGAGGACGCATCTTCCCCCCTCCCCTCTGGAAGCACAAACTGGGCCAAAAGTTGTCCTCAGGACAGGTGATACCCACCTATTTTTGCAGAATATAGTGCAAATATATATACAGTATATATATTATACATATATATCATATATACAAAATGTATATATNAATATATATATAAATATATATATAAAAATACATTTGTAATATACATAGTTGCAGAATATAGTGCAGAGAAACTGTAGCTAATCTTTAAAGGAAGAGAAATTAGGCTATGTAGAGCTCAGCAAAGTGAGATTTAGTGTCAGGCTTATTTGTACATCTCCAGAAATCCTTCTGCTTTTGAGTGAGTCCACTGTAAGCACTCTAAAAGTTCGTAATTCCCAGAGAGATAAGGTCTCACTAACCGTATAGAAGAAGCCAAACCAAGGACTGCTAGAGGCGCTGTGCACGGTTGCAGCACTGCATGTGAACGTGAGACTTTGGCTGGTGTGAGCAGCGTAGCAGAGACCAGAGGGCACCAGCATTCGCGGTCAGCGTGGTCTCCTCAGCTCCGGGAGCTTTCACGGGGAGCACGGCCAGGCTGCAGGCCATGGCAGGGAGCGCGCGTGTCTCCTGCGCGGGTGTGGGCTGAACCCGGGAGTGCGACGGGGAGCGCGCAAGTGCCGGGTGCGTGTGCGCGGCGCTGCGTGTGGGTGTCCGCACGTGCGCACAGCATGTGTTTGTGGAGCGGCAGTCAGCTCCGCAGCACTTGACAAAACCGAGTTGCATAAGTCTGGTTAAAAATGACAGTCGGCTGTTGCATTAGACGAAGAAAAAACCAAAAAAATTAAGTATGGGAAAGTCAACCAATGTTTGCTTTTTCTGTTGGGCACATGTAAACTTCTTTGCAACTGCAGATAGAATATTACTGTTATTAAACATAATGGTACCTGCAGCTCCTGACTGAGGAGGTTGTTCCTGGAGGCATGTATTTAATAGTAGCCTTCACCACTGACTCCTACTTCACCCATCAATGTGTCAGTTCTCGGTGCTTTAGTCCCTCGCGTCTCAGAAAGGACTGGTTCTACTTTACCTTAAAAAACTGGGGTTTGGGGAGTTCCTAGTCCCACACTGAGAGGAACAGAGCATATTCCAAGTGGGCTACAGTACATCTCTGCTTCCACTCATAGTGGTCATGAACCCAAGGTGAATACTGGGAAAAGCTCCCAGCTACATCCTACCCTCAGCATTTCCAAATCCCAGTGCAGGAGTTGGTTTCTCTCCTGCTTCTCCATCCAGGCTGCTTCTCTGCGTTCCTGCTCTTTGCAGCCCTGCCGCGTCCCACCACAGCAAGCAGCTGCAAACTCAGCGTATTTGCCATCAGACGGGCATGCAGATTTGCTGCTGATAACAATCAGTCGTTCTGCACACATTGTTCAAACTCGCTTGGTTTTCTGTTCATTAAACTCCTCCATAACTAATTCCTTCATCAGCCAGCCTGGATCAGTTTCCCTTTAAACATTGCACTTTCTATTGAATTTCTATTGCAAAGAGGGGACGGGAGCTTTTCCATACCAAAGCGGAGTGACAGCTCACCTCCCGTTCCCAGCACAGTGCAAGTGCGAACTGAAATATGAGAAGAGCCAAATGAAATGGGTTTCAGAGAAATCCCAGTGTGTCCTCCCACATGCGAGCACCGTACATCGGGGAAATATCAGCTTATAAAAGAGAGGAGATATTCACTAATTCCCCCCACGCACCTCTTCATCCTCCCTTCCTTTGCTTTTAGCTCAGAGGTAGAGTCAGGATGGTTAGAGTTGTGATGGCTCTTAACCAAGGGTTAAGACATGGGGAGAACATGCCTGGAGATGACTAGAAGGAATGGACACATCTCCAGTCTGGAAGCTGGCTGGATCAGTGCTGAGAGCAGGGAATGGTGCCTGAGGCAACGCAGGATGGTAGAGCGCAATTGGGTCTAGACAACTATCACACCATCAACTTTAAATTTTTAGTAGTATCTTTTTCCCCCCTGTAGCTGCTGTAGAGATGCTGTTTCGCATTAAAGATTAATACACACCACGGGGATGGTCCCCATGGAAGCTATAAAGCTTGCTAAAGTGGGATTATTTTGTGTCTAAGGCAATATTGTGAGGTGCATTCAATCCAACTCCTAACAAGTCTGAATCTGAAATTAATTTGTTAGGTGTCTTTATGGGGCTTCACTGATGTAAGATATGTTCCGGGGGTTTTGCTAAAGGGATGGGGGAAGAAGGGGCAGGGAGGTGATGTTCTCCAAGAATTTAGGCCTTGGGTAGGAGACCCAAGACCAACTAAAAGCTAAATCTGGCACAGAAGAAATCTCTGCACTAAAGGGGAGGCTTGGGGCAATGGGTTTTGATCCAGGAATCCAGCATTCTGCTCAATTCTGCCCCAGATTTCCTCTATGATCTTGGGCAGTGCCCTTACATGCTTTTTTGCCTCACTTTCCAGTTATCAGCACGGAGACACTGTACTATTTATTTGACTTATTTATTTGACTACTTGGACCATGGACTTGTTGGAGAGGCCATTATCTGGTTATAGTACCTAGGAAAACACAGTCCTGCTGCCCACATGGCTCAGCAGGCGTTCCTATCCTGTAAGCGATGAATGACAACCACCTCAAGGTGTCGGCAAGCTTTGTAATGCAGCCGTTAAAAAAATCCAGGCTCCAAAGCCCATTTCCACTCAGGAGCACTACAGAGCACTGCAGTTCTCTGGGTCCTTCTGATTCATGTCAACAAACCTGATCATGCAATTGTCACATCTGTTAATAAACATAATTGGTGGGTGAGCCAGGACATAGGCTAGAGTTCACAGTAAATAAGTACTGGGAGAAGAAAACGCTAGATGTACTGATTTTGAGATGTGTTACGGTCACCTTCCAGCATCGTCTATCACAAAGGCGCATCCATCAGTGCACATGGAGATTTCTGTCACAAGCCCTTTTAGTTTCTCAGGTGGTTTAAGATGGCCTTATTCTAATCTGAATTCAGCCCGGAATGTTAAATATTCCTTGTCTTAGGAATCTTCAGGATTCTTGGCGGAAAAATAGGCAAGTACTTTCTGTAAAGTGCAAGCTGTATTTGAATGTACACTTAATTTCATCGTGATTGATATCTGTGTGTTAATTATATTCTATTTTAGGCAATACCTTTGCTGTCACAAGGCAGCGCCTTTTATCCAAGGAGTTCAAATTGAATTAGAGACATTAATTAAAGCTCTCAGCACTCTAGTAAGGCAGGCAAGTGCTGTTACTCCCATTGTTTCTTGAAATAAGAAGAAAGGAATAAAGCTGGGTGTCTACTTAGCCACTTAAAAGGTAATTTTTATACAGTGGGGTAGCTCAGAATGATAGATTTTGCACAAAATTATATTGCAAGGTCTGTTTGGTACGAGGGAGGCTGAGTAGCCCCAGATCACTGCTATAAATGGGAAAGCCGAATGCGGGAGCTCTGCCTCTCTGTTGCTTGCTGTAAGCATTCCACTACTCCTCTGCCTCCTGGGATTTTTCTACCTCTCTTCTAACCTCTGTACCTTTCATTTATCCCTTCTATTAGATTCAAATTGATCTTGCACACATCCCTTCTGTTTTCTCATGCTCATTGTTGTAAACTATTTCCATCAGAAATGCAGACTCAGGAAAGAGAAATTACTGAACACATTATTTGCAGCAAAGAAATAAGTCCCCTATCTCTTTAAGCTTCATGCACCAATAATTCTTTCTTGTGTCCCACATTTGGTTCTTGGCAGGTTGAGAGAGGTTTCTGCCTGCTGCCATTTACCAGAGGGAAGAGGCTAACAATTGCTATTTGTATCTGAAACACTTCTGTTCTGCAGCAACTTCACACACTGCTTTAGGATGCTGATAAATTAGTAAAAGACTGAAGTGTCAAGGGAGAGATGAAACAGCTTATGTTAGTTTAGAGCTCGACCCTGTAAAGCGACGAACATCTGACCTCATTTCAGCAAACAGCTTAAGTGTATCCTTAATTTTAAGTGTGGGAGACACTCTCCTAGGTTTTACTCAACTACCCCCGCTTTAAGTTAGCGGCGCACTCCCATTCCTGTAGACAGGTGACTACTGCCCCGCACCTTTAGGATTTAACTTGTGTTAAGTCTCCAGGTGCAACCGCAGCAATAACGTTTACGTCCTGCACTTAATTCAGAGCTGGCCCATGAAAGTGCTGGAAGGGGGTTACCGCTCGTGAAGCAGCTTTAGCTCTCCTTTGGAAATGCTGGCCACCCATCCAACCAAGCTGAGGACATCTTCTGTGTGTCAGGGCCAGGGGAAAACAGGGAACGTGGCTGGAAAGGGATGGGGAATCCAATTTGTCGGGATTTCTTAAGTCATGTGAACTTCTGTGAATTAACCCGAGCCCTGGGAAAACAGAATTTCGCCATTTCTACCCTAGATGTCTTTATAGCTCAAACTGCAGAGGCTGATGTCTGACTAGAGTCAGGGATGGAGCTGCAGTTCAGCAGTGGCTCTGACTATCTGGATGACTGCGGCATGCAACATCCTAAAATCCCAACTGATTGCAAAGCTATTTCTTTATGCAAGTGGGATTTCTCCATTTCGGGCAGGGATGGGTGACTTCCTCCCCAAACCTTGGGAGTTCTGCACTGATCAGTGTCTAAATTTGCACTTATTCTTTAACCATTTCAGTTTAAAATATGCACGAGTGGTTAGACCTGAGGGATATTCATCAGCTGAAGCATTTTTGGGCGAGGAAAGGCAAGGAGGGAGTATGAGAAATACCTCTCCAAAAATACCAGCACAGTCCACGAATTCACTTCACTTTTGCCAAATTGTTCATGCTGAAAAAAATAATGATTAGGAGATGTCAGTGTTTTGGTTGTGAGAGCACCAAGGGGAAATATTTCCAAATCTCCATTCGAAACTACTAGCGCTTTTTCTTTTTCCCTTTTTGATTTGTCTTCCCAGCCTCTTAAAAGAGAACAGTGATAAAAATATTTCTTCTGACCCCAAATGACTTAGAGGAGAAAAGGTTTTTTTCCTTTTCAGTTTGTCAACACTTTGCTTACAACTTGTCAGAATATTCAGTGAACCAAAACCACCCTACAAATCCTTCGTTATTAATGCAGTTCAACTAGCAGCCTAAAGGGAGCAGGTCTTGTGCAGAAACTCTAATTACTCCCTGCCTATAGCGAAGCGAGAATCACACTGGTAACAACTAGGTACCTGTTTTCAGCTCGTTTGTCCCTGCACTTCAGCTAATTATAAACTCCTGGTGTTATCGTGATAAGGATGAGAGGCGCTTGAAACAGAAGAACTGTGGCAGGCGTGCAACCTCCATCAAGTCACACCATCAAGTGGTGCTGGACAGAATCAAACTCCATTAGCCCCCATCATAAACCTACTAGCCAAGGTGCCAAAGACACCGCTCTGAAATCCAGGATCCACAGACACTTGGTTCAGGGCCCTACTTAGAAAGGGGATCCATCGAACAGGGCTCAACAGATTGAGAACTGAATTAAAGGGATCTTCTGCAGATGCACATAGATATGTGGTGAAGTATCACATTTTGTGGGCAGTCCTGCTGAATCTGAGACTGGAAGGATGTCATGCTAGGTGCTGTACAGACAGAAACCAGAAAGGCGGTCCATGCCCCAAAAAGCTTACAATCTAATTAGAAGACCAAGGACACCAGATGGCCAGGGACAGATGGGGGAACGCAAGGGAACAGTGAGATAATACCGCTCAGCGGGCTGTGGAGCAGTGGTGTCAGCACACCAGCAGCCCTACTGTTGGCAAGATTTTGATAGCTATTGTCATAAATGAGAGTTATAAATAGGGAGGCTGGATAATGAGCTAGCTTTGTAGATGTTTGTGAGGAACTCCTCTCATTTGTGAAGTGGCAGAGATAGAATGAATATAGATGATAATAATAATGATAAATTGCACTTTTCTGAGCTGCTTATTAAAAAAAAATATGGTGGGTGGTGAGCAGTGATTTCTATTAAACACTGCCCTGAACTTGAAATTATTCCTGCTATTATTAAATTATTGTCCAAGCTAGTCCACTTCCCCATAATTTCGTTCTAAGTTACACAAAAATGCAGCTCTGTCTTCTGTCTTCTCAGTATTTATACACCTCATATCAAAGTCCAGTAATCTCATAAGTGTTAATATGTTTTTATCCTTGCAGTAGCTTGAGGAGATCGGGAAATGCCGTTTCTCCTATTCTGCCGAATGGGAAGTGAGACACAGGGTTGATTAATGGCTTGTCCCAGATCATTTTATAACTGCTTCAGGAATTCAACCCAAATCTCTTAAGTCTCAGCTCAATGCTACGTCTCCTTGCAGTACCCTTCCTACGCACCTTCATGCTACTATTCCAGAATTAGCTAAGACTTGCCTCAGAGCTGCTTAGAATTTTTTTGGATTGCTCATTTTATGTCAGAAAAATGCCAATTCATCAGAGGCAAAACACTTTGTAGAAATTTGTTGATTTAAGGGGGGAAAAAAAAGCATTTTGATAAAGTCAGCTTTTCTTTGGAACAGAATGTGTCGAGTGTTCTGTTTGGAAAGGATCGGTTCAAGATTGTGTTTTGTTTTTCATTACATGTTGAGTAATATACATTAAAAATCAAACTGAAGTGTTTTCTTAAACTGCATGTTTTGACTGAGCCAAAATAGATTTTGTAATTTATGCATAAAAGGAAATGTCCAAATTCATTTAATACTTTTCTTGCCTTTTGGAACAAACACACACCTGCAAACCATGCGCAAGAAACTGAACAAAAATCATACTATTCCCTACAATTTTTTACTGGGAATTTGAGGGAGAGAGTAACCTGAAAATTAAGTTCAGAGAGGCCTGTGTGAGAGCCAAGAAACCCTGGATTTTGCTTTCCTGCCTATTCCATGCGGTATGCCAGTCTTGCCTTTCTAACTTATTCCATTGCAACAATTTGGACCTGGAAATAAAGAGCTTGAAGGAAAAAAAAAAACAATGCGAAAACTGCCCCAAAGAGCAATAATGTAACGTTCAATCCAAAAGGTCAACTGTTATCCCACACCTGACATTCTTTGCAATATTTTTTTTTTGTTGTCCTGAAGTTCATTCCTGGGCAGGGACTTTACCACCACGGCCACATAGAGCGATCCCGCTCCATAGGGTTTGGGAATTGCAAGTTAACAGTGCTTATTTTGGTATGCTAAGAAGCTGAGGTTACCTGGTGGTCCTTGCAAATGATTTATCTTCCCGTTTTTCTTGTCCCTAAGAAAGGAGTTTAGCTCTTGGACCTGGGTCTTTTGTGTTCCTCAGCCCTTACTGGAGGAGCAGAAGGGGTTAAAATACACAGGCCATTGCTTCTCCTGGTACAGCTCCTGCTGCTTGGATAATGACAGCCCTGCCTGCCAGGACGAAAAGCACCATTTAGCTCGGCGCTTCCTATGGGCAACAGGTTCCACCACCATTCACGCTGGATGAAGCCAAGGGAGCCAGGGGCAGCTGAAGAGGGGAGGGAAAAGGGACCCCGAGTTGTTGGCGGCTGCCAATTCTGACCCAGGGCGGATCCGCCTCTCTTGTCACGCTGAACGGATGAAGAATTTGCTGTGGCCATAAAAATCTCCCCACGCATTTAGACACGCTGGCTTCTGCAGCCACTGCCTTAGAGCAACAGTCCTGCCAGGCCACTCCGGAGGTGGTGGGACCTCCCAAGGACACCACGGCTCAGACTTCTGCGGAGGAGCAGAGCTGCAACTAGAAGCAGGGTGAGGATAACTGGTCACTGACATGGGCTTGATACCCCTGCAACTGCCTGAGGGGTGATGCACAGAGGCTGAGAGATGTGTTACACGAATCGCGTGCTGATTGAAGTGTTTAGGGAGGCTTCCTTTAGTGCGTAGGACACTGGTCTGAGGCTGAAAATGCTCAGGTTCAGCTCCTTCTCCCACCCTGCCTCCACACATAGGGGAAATTATATACACACTAATGCACAGGTGCTTAACTTCAGGCTAGAAATGTGAGCTAGAATGTGTAATAGCCCCAAATAACACCATTTTATCAGCAGATTCTGAAAGAGAAGCCAGAAATCTTGAGTGTAGGTCTCCTGCTCTAAGCATGCATCTACACAGGCTCTGCAGTCGCAGGTTCTGCTGGAAGGTCTGTTGAAGTCAATGAGCCTTGGGTAGGATCTCATTGCAAAAAGATAATCAAATATCATATTAACTCTTAATTTGGAACAGCATATTAAATTAGAAGCTCAAATTAACCTGAAACTGCATTTATATAATGAGAAGATTTAAAATCTGTGTATCATGAAGGTGGGAGAACTCCCAGCCAAAGCTGTTCTCACCAGCCTTGAATTTCAGAGCCAACCAACCTGCAGCGCTGCATTTCAGCCTATTCCCTAAGCCTGGGATTTCCACCGAGACAGAAGGATGTGTGGAAAATAAAGCCGTCTCATACTTACAAGTATTAATCTGTCAAACACAGAGGGCTGTTACTAGCTAGACCCCAACCAATGCCAAGAACTGAAAAATCCCAGAGGATATTATGAATCTGCACTGGCATCTGACCATCACAAATAGCCTCTCCCATCAGCTACACAGATTTCCAAAAATACAAAGGAATCTAGTCCTTGCTGGGATTAGTGTCCAAAACCACTCAGCTCTGAGCATCTCAAACATTAAAGCAGGTTGGTACCCAAGTTTAAGGCCACCTCTAGCTGTGAGTTTTATTTATTTCCTTCTTTGAGACTGTTCTGCTCTGTGCTAAATCCATCTTCTGACCACCTGGAGCGTTTGCAAGTCTTGGCTGTGATGCTTGTCTGTTTAGATAGACTGTAAGCAGAGCTGGTCAAAAAATTTTGACAGAACAGTTTTTCGCAGGAAAACGCAGTTCTCTTGAAATCGAAACATTGCACGGGAACATGTCAATTTTGACAAACTTTTTTATGTTTAAAGTGTCAAAACAAATCAGTTTGATTTTCTCTCTTCATTTCAGTTATGCTGAAATGTTTCATTTTGAGGAGATAAACACGTTATTTTAATGTTGTTTCAATTAATTTGTTTTGACACTTTTACATATTCTGTATTGTATTGATATAAGTTCAAAATATACTATATATTGCATAAAATATTTGATGGTGTTTTATTTATTATATGTGTTATCATCATACGATGCTAAATATTTCCCATAGCATTTTAGTGCTTCAGCACCGCAGAAACAGAAGGTATTGATGGTCTCAAATTATTATTGCTTTTGAATTTTTAGGCCATAAGAGCTTTGTGGGAGCATGGTTCTCGTTCAATCTGGAGCTTAAAAAAAACCAACCACAAATCAAAAGGCGAGAATTTCCCAAGGAAATAGCACGTCCATTTTCCAAGCAGCTCTGGCAGCTCAATGACTGCATAGCGCAGCTCCACTCCCCTCTGCACATCAGAAAACCAACTTCTCTGCTTGTTCTTTTTTTTTTAAAAAAAAAAAAAGGGAGAGAGAAAAAAAGAAAATGCACATTTTCCAGGGTCAAATTTGTGTGTAATGTTTTCATGAGCATCAGGGATTTAAAAGTCTGAATACCATTGACCTCCTGGGGCCTTTGGCTTCCAAACCACTTATGTACTTTTAAAAGATACATTCCACCTCCTTCTTGGAAGTCTACCTGAATTATTTTTTTTTTCCTTCTTTTAAACCATATTTTCGCTCCTCCGTGCATAGCAGAGGGGAATTGCTACCCGTGAATTTGAGCCATGAAATTTGTGTAGGCGGTGGTAAAAGTAGGTTGAAAGAAAGGGCAAGGCAAGTGGCAAGAGGGAAGGAGAGACCGGCAGAGCGGAGAAGAGCTTGTAATGAGGCAACTCTATTGATTCCTCATTTCAGGGATGAAAATGTCCCCAACGGCTCCTGTGCGTTCGCTGCAGTTCGATAAGAGATGGAGGGCAGCGGGTGTCGGCAGCGGGGTCTGCGCGGGGTTGAACGGCGAGAGGACGGAGAACCTATTTCCCGTGTACGCGCAGAGAACAACATACACAAAAGCAGGGCTGGAATACAAAACTCCGCGTGATGGTGGATGGAGCAGGAGGCAGAGCATGGCTACGCGTGACCACTCTCCTTTCCCTTCTCCTCCCTTCCATCGGGCTAAAAGAAAGCATAAAGAGGTGGTAAGGGCTGCTCTGTCCCATCACAAGGCTGCCAGCATCCCTCGGAGAGAGGGCTGAGCATGGTGTTTTGTGCGATGGGAATAAAAAGGAGAAGCAGCCCGAATCTTTGGAGGTTTTTTTAAAATAAGAGGGGGGGACTTTTCTGTCTGTTTTTCCTCTTAAAGGGACATGTCTCTACCGCCCGGCGCTGCAGGTTGAAATCTGAATTCCCCCACGCAGCTGCTCCAAGCGCACCTCTGCATGCAGATTCGCCTGGTTATCCACCGGTGCTCCAGCTGGCCTGTCACTACGGATTACAGCGCTCTGCTAATAGCGAGGACCGCTCTAGACTGAGACTTCCATTAAAAGGCTGACGTTTCCACCTCCCCGCCCCATAAATGGCTCCATCGCCGCCGCCGTTTCTGTACACGCGGCCTCATCTCTGGGGTGGGAAAGGAGCAAAGTGCCTCGATTTGTTTCTGTGTTAGGCAACAATGGAACAAGTTGAAGGCAGGAAAAGATGTCTGAGGAGGATAAATTTTGCAAACTCTGGGTTATTTACTGGAAAGTTGATTTTATCCCTTGTCGTCAGCACATCTGCAATATTGTAGCCCCATCCCTCTGTCAGCAACGGTACAACTGAGCACTGAATTAGCCCCTGGAAGGGTCCTTGAGGGAAATGCTTCGTTCCCCCAAGCCATACTGTGGAGTCTCTTTGGAAAGGAGGAATGGTCCTGCAGGGAGAGATTGCCCATCCATGCCAGACACTGCAAATCATTAGCCCTTCATTGCCAGAGAATTTGAAGGCTCCTGACAGATCAAAAAAGAATTGGCGTGGACACTTGACCTTTCTCCATTGCCAGGAGGAAATCACTGACCAGGAAGACTAGCACACGCTCTACTAGGCTCTACAAAGAGAGGGAAGAGGGTCTGGAAGAATTCAGAGCTATTTGTAAAACAAACACTGCTGCTTCAGCACAACCTGTGCAGTTGGCCAGCGTTGCCATCACTCGTGGGCATGCTGAAGGGGCGACTTCCAGTTTGGCACGTGCCAGGTGCCATCACAACTCCTCCTGCTCCAAAGGGGACATTCGGAATGAATGCCCAGAAGACTTTCTTGTGGATGATGAAAGATTCACACCGTTGTGGGCTAGGAACAGGACAAGACAGGCTAAAATGTAGTTTTTAGTTTCATTGGCACAGTGTCCCACCAAAGGGACCGAGCAGTCCCCTCCACCAGCACGCACACAGCTGACTTCTGCTAGATTGTCCCCACTGCTTGATAGTTCCCACATGCCTCTGCAGCCTCCCAGAGTGACTCTGTCTGAAAGCAATCCAGAGCAGGCGTCACATTTGTTTCTTCAACAGACTGACTCCCAGAAAGATCCTGTGCAATCAGCTGGCCAAATCCAAATGTGAAAAACACCTCCATCACTGGTCATGATTAATTAATTCTGCTTCGACATTCCCCAGGGCACCTAGCAGCTAGTCAGAGCTGCCGGAGAAAGAGATGTTGTTGGGGAAAAGGAATAAACAGACTTTCCTCAACTGCAGCCATGGAATTAGATAATAAATAGCTATCTAGATAAATAATTTTCTCTGAGTGGTAAATCAAATGCAGAACAGGAATACAGCTAGCTGGCTTATCCCCGTGAAATCAAAGGTGTTTGGAAGAAGTTTCCAAAGAAAGAAGGGTATTAAGAGTCTACTGTGCTCATGAAGACATAGCCTGAAGTTATCTATCATGTCTAATGTGACTGTTTACAATGACAGACAGCTATTCTTGGACATTTTATTCTTGGTATAATATTCTTGGACCAAAGCAGCTCAAGGAAGCTTCCTGCTAATTTACATCTCTCTCTTCTCCCTCCTCCTGCCTGGATTGCAGGCTAGACAACACCTCTGTTCCCACAGCATCAGTACAGTTTCCCCCCACCAGCTGTTGTGTACTTGGCCTGTATTCCTCAGGGAGATATAGGTATCAGCCCAAAGTATGGATTCTTCAGTCACTTCTCCTATCTGACCCTTAAATGCCTGTTCTCCCTAAATCCATACACTCTGTCCAGATTTGTCCATTAACCACACAACAGAGGCTCCAGTGACAAAAATGTTATTGTGTAGGACTTGAGGAAGTCGGTGGGAGTTCCAGTAGCATCCCGGATTCAGGTACCAACCCTGTGATGTGCATTGTACCTAGCAGATGGCGGTCTAATCCCTGCCAGCATGCAATGCCCGGTGCGCAGAGAGCACCCGTAACCCCTGTCTGATTGAATATGCATATTCGCATCTGATTTTTCTTGAGCGCTAGAAGTCCCTGTGTACAAACTCATCCAGGTTAATCAAGTGCGAGATGCCCAGGTTTGAGGTCCTGTCACAGCAAAGAGGAGAAATCTGCTGGTTCCCCTGTGCCCACACATCTCCCAGTTATGAAAGTCTTGGATCTCCTTTCGGCCCCTGCATCCCCGAGGCTACAGGTCCCACCTTTCAGATACCCTTACGCTCTTCTCCTTAGACGTTCAGTTTGGATCCTGCTCCCATTGCAGTGAGGGTTTCTGAGCGTGGGCCTGGGTCCTCTGCCTTCCTGCACACCTTCACCTGGCGTCTGAAATCAGTTCAGATCACTCCCTTCCCTCCCTCTTTGCCACTCTTCCCCTTCACCCACCTTGCTCCTTCTTTACCCATCGCAGCGGGCACAGCCAAGGCACATTATTAACACTTGCCACTTCGTTAGCAATCTTCTACAGGAGGAGCAGAGGAGGAGAAAAGAGCAAAGCGTGCAAAAACGGAGAGTAAGGAAAGTTGAATTCGAGGAAGAGTAAGAAAGAATTGAAGGTGTGAATGAGAAAGTGCAGCAGTAGAAGTAGTATGAGAAAAATCTGATGGGTGAGAAAGAGATTTATAATTAATCCGTAGTCTAGTGAGAGGGCAGGGGAACGGAAGTCAAGACCGTACACTTCCCTCTATGCTTCTGCTACTGATTTACTCCGTGACTTCAGAGAAATCTTTTTATTCCCTCCTTTTTTCTCCCACTGCTCTGTAGCCTTTGAGTATATGTTATTTGAGGTATGAATTGTCTTTAACTGTGTGTAGCATAAAGGAAACTGCAATCATAGGCACTAAAGATGCGAGACATTTTTAACACATACTAAAATTAGGCACAAAAAAGTGCTTGGGGATTGACTGACAGTGTTTATTAATTCAGGGTGAATCCATTAGATAGTTACTGTCAAAAAATGTGATGAGAAAAATTTAAAGGAATCAAAGTACGTGACTGCATTATTTCTTAACTTAAATGCTTCATATTGAAATGTTTACAAAGTGGATCTAGAGGGAAATGAAAAAAAAAACCAAACAGAAGTGAAATAATACAGGTATGAAAAAAAGCTACACATTTCTGCAAAAGTTAAAGTTTTTAAGTGATTTTCTATTTTCCTTTCCTTCTAGTCCTACATATAAAAAAAGTCTTTTCATGCTTCCCCCTACCCCAATTATGTCTGAATTGCTAAAATTAATTTTTTCCCCTTCATTTTTTGTTTCAGAAGCAAACAGACAAAAAAAAAAAACAGGAAAAAAAAGAAAAAATCATTATTCCCCTATCCCTCCGAGGAATTACAATAACTGTCTGTCACATCTTCATAACAACATGAGGGATCTCAGCAAGGCTGAGTTTCTGTGAGTTTCTTAAGCTGATGACTTTCAGAGCCCTTTGCTCTCTTCTAGTCTAAATCTGCATTCAACAGAAAACTTGAAGTAAAATAATTAGATTTACAGAAAAATAAATGAGCAAATCCTTGTATCAAAAATGACAAAAAAGTTCCCAGGAAATAATCTGAGAGAGACTGGATTTAACTTTTTCCATTAGAAATTGCCATCTACTGCTGGATTTTTTTAAGGCAGTCACAACATCCCGTTTTGCCCTCTGTTTCTCTGAATTCTTTCTTTACATTTCTCATGGTTCTCCTTTTTTTTTTTTTAAGCACCACTATCTCTAACATGTAACCAAATAGCCAGGAGGTCCCTACAGAAAATTGCAACGCGTGATGTCCAAGCGCGTCTGGCATTAAGCAAAAAAAAAAATAAAATAAGAAAAGCACAGCTCCCTGCAATCAGCCATCCCCGATTCAAACACCGAGGCGGGCTCTGAACGAGACAGAGCCATGCGGGGATGGGAACAGCATGTACCCGGGATCCTGCTCCTCGGGCACCGCCTGGCAGCCGTTTCTCTGTCTCATCTCTTGAGCACAGGACCCTGCTCACAGCCATCCGCCGGCAATCTCAGTCCCAGAGGTATTTAGGGAAGCATCACCTGCTTAGCTTCCCGCATCCAGTGAATTTGAGGAAAATTAGGCATGTATATATGAGTTAGGCATCTAAATATCTCTGGGTGCTTCCACATCGTCAGAGAACTTGGCTCCTTGGTTCCTTAGCCATAGACACTGCATTTGTATTAGTTTGCTTCCACTAAGAAGAAACCCAGTTCTGGGTATATTTTGCTTTATTAACATCAGCTGTGGGCAATATGAGCGAGCACAAACCCTCCAACGGCTTACTGTCATCTTCCACAGTCCTTCAGCTCTGTCCCAGAAGACCCTGCACGATCAAACCCTGTGTGTGCACACAAAATGCATCCTGAGCACCTTACTACAAAAATACTGCAACGTTGAGCCAGAAATCAGCCCTCATATCCTTTCAAGCACCTAGAATTTTAAAATCGCACATAAAAATAAAACCCGGAGTGTATCTCAGCTCTCCTGTTGATTTTCCCCAGCTCCAAATCTTATTTATGGAGGACTGCAGACAAGCAGTAATGCTGCGCAAGGGCAGCACAGTGTCTATTTGTCCCCAGCCCTTCAGTCCACCTCTATGATGGCACCTGAGGGAGGGTCATGCCCCCCAGCATCAGAGTGTCCCCGTTATCTGGGACACAAAGGGTTTGGGGACTGGACTCCACTGGTCTCGAGGCTCTACAGAAGAGCTCCCTTGGAGGAGCAGCAGCGAGGAAAAATAATGCCATGGACAAAATTTCTGTCTTCCAACTTGAAAACACGCAAAGTAATGGGAAGCACTGCAGGAGAATCCACTGCTAGGAGGGACTTATCAGCCTCTTTTGCTCTTCTTTGTAATGTAAGCAGCTTTATCATTAATTGCTATTTACTGCAAATGCTGAAGTTGGTAAAAAGACTAATATGCTGCACCGAAACAGCAGTCATGATTCGGGCTCTTAAAGCATGACGCATATATGCGTGTG
This sequence comes from Dromas ardeola, assembly GCA_013398915.1. Classification (NCBI taxonomy): domain Eukaryota; kingdom Metazoa; phylum Chordata; class Aves; order Charadriiformes; family Dromadidae; genus Dromas; species Dromas ardeola. The sequence goes on along the minus strand of VYZM01015048.1, from coordinate 483,598 downwards.
TGTGTGTATGTATGTATGTGTGTGCGTGCGCGCACATCCACACCGGCACACTTCACTGTGCACGTTGTGTAAGTAAAAGCCTCATCTCTCCGTGCAAGGGAGGGAAAGAGATGCAATTACCATATTCTTCCCTTATATATTCCAGTAAAAGGCCAACTTCATTAGTGGTCTTAGGCAATGAGAAGAGAAATTAATTCAGGCCAGACTTCTAAACGCCGAGCCATTTTGCCGGGGTGGAGGGGAGTTAGATGCAAACCAGTGCTGCTTTTGCCCAGCACTGGAAATGTAAAGACTCAGTACTGCTGAATATCAGTCTTGGAGGGGCTACGTTTCCTGAGGACATGGGTTGCTGAATTCTTAAAAAAAAAAAAAAAAGCAGATTTTTTCCTCATGCCAAACTTGGAGCCGAGTTCCCCGAGTGGTTCACATCCACCGCGTGAGCTGGCGGGCTCCGAGCCGCAGCACTACCTGGAAGAAATTCAGCTTCTATGCATGGAAACACATGCATTTAAAAAGCTCTTCTGAAAGATATCAGCCTAAGTGACCTGCCCAAGGTCATATATAACACGTCGGTGACAGCGTCGGGATTGAACTATCTTGCTACGGTGCTGCTTTATTCACACAGCGCTCTTGCATCCTAAAACAGCCGCTGCTCCCGGTCCGCTGCTGCCTTCCACTCCTTATCACAGTCTCCTTAGAGACACATCTGTCCTGTGCTCCGCAAACCGTAATATACCTATAGTCTTTTATTCACTATCTGTCACCATGCAGTTTTATTACACATCCCTGAATTATCCAGCCTAGTCTACAATTTACTTATTCCTGCCAGCCGTTCTCCCTTTCGACCCTCGCCTCACCTTTCAGCCTTGTCAGTGTTTTAAGGCTTCCAGGTACTTGAAATGCAGGGACAATTCTGATTCCCTGGGGAAAACCCAGCAGAATTTCACTGAGGCCAGCCTGCGGCTCGCGCTCTCTCTCTCTCTCTTCTCTCTTTTTTTTTTTTCAATGCAGATGGTTAGGAATCAGGAACTAGCACTGGTCTCTGCAGTCACATTTGAACCGATCCTTCAAGAAGACTAACTCACCACTGCCATTTTAAGGCTCTGATCCCCATTCTTGCCATCTCTCAAATTTTATTCCCCTCCCTTCTCTGCTCCCTTTCATCAGAAATCAATCTTCCAATAACGTAGGTAAACTGTAATCCTACCTCATAGCTATTTTTTTTTTTTTTGCATGCATCTTTCTCATGCATTTTGCAGAACGAAAGCTCCCTTGTCCATCCTTCCCCTTTCCAGCCACGCCTGTAGGCACAGTAATCATCACACCCACACACCACCTCATCTGCAAATTTGCACCTGCCCATCACGTCTCTCCCTTGTTTGCAATCCAGGAAGCAAAGGATCCCTTCGCCCCGACGTGGCAATTTGTCTCAGCATTCACACTTGCCTTGCCCGTGGACTTTGTGTTCCTATCTGCCAGCTCTCCCCTCCTCCCCAGTCACCCATCTCTCTCTCAGCGCTCTATTCCATCTAGAGCATATTCTTTCCACACAGCCATCAGCTTTTCATCCTTCCCACCTTTCTCAAGGAAATGCAGTTTTATTACCCGTCTCAGCCGCGGTGCAGCTGATGGTGGAAGAGAAGTTTCCTCTCTGCTCACCTGGTGATGCTTTTAGCCCCTGGACAAGTGGCCCTCAGAAAGCGTCACCTGCTGAAGCTGAACACCCCTGTCTGTTTGTAGACAACAGCCTGTTCTCTCTTCACCCAAACATCTGTCTATGGCAACAGGAAAAAAAAAAAAGTGGCTGACATGAGAGGAAGAGTATGGAGAAAGGCAGGTTCCTCTTTCCTCCCACCAACATGGTCCCCGTGATGGTGGAAGACCATGGGCACGATGCAGGATTGTGCCCAGCACATGGTAGAGATGGTGGACCTCCATCTGGGGGGGTACCTTGGGACCCTCTGGTGCATGAGGCTGGGGCACTGGAGAGAACGTGTGGGGAGAGGAGATGGGACACGGACACTAATGGGCTCCTTAAGTGATTTCTCTCCGCTCTGCCACTCCTGCCGGGCTAGTTCAGTTAAATCTCTAGAGGCACCCAGGCATTCATCTCTGCTGCAGCCTTCCTGCATAAGCTTGGGCAAATTCTTTAGGGTGACATTTTACAAACACCTTGGAGGCTGATTTTCCAAGTGTTCAGCATATCCCACTGCGATATTTAAGGCCCTGTTTTCTAAAACGTTCTGTTACCTTGCCACCGACTACTTTCAAAACCTGTCAAGGCCAACCCCGAGCTCCCCATTCCTGCAAACTGAAATGCTTCCACTGCCTCTAATAGGATTTGGATTGATCCTTAAGCCTCGTGCTGCACTTCCTCTGCTACAGAGCAGAGGTGACAGCATTCCCTGTGTCTTTTCCTCCTCCTCTGTCTGGACCGCGGGCCCTGGAGGGCAGGGAGCTTGTGTCTGTAGAGCACCCAGCCCCGGGAGGCTCCAGGCTGAGCTGAGCTCTGCTCCATTCTGCAGATAACGGCGGTGATAGAGGAAACCCAAATATGCAGCTCAGGGTCATTGCTGCTGCGTATAACCACCCATTTTATGTCCTACTTCAATATCTACTGTAATCAGCGAAATTACTTTTGTGAGAGTTGACACAGAAGAAGAGATTGTTGGATTGATATTCCGTCTGGCATTGATGAAAACCTCTTTATAATACCTTAATCCAGCACCCACAGAAGCAATTTGCTAATCTCTTGCTGATTTAGCTTCTAGCAGGATCGACCATATCCAGTCATATTACCTGGCCTACCATATTATGTTCTTTCTATGCAGACAGAAAATGTCCTTCCTGACCCCAAAAAGATGGTCAGCTTTTGCTTTGAAGCACGAGATCTGATTACCATTGTCCTAGATTGCAGGGCTGCAAATACTATTAATTGCTCCAAAGTTACGTAGCCTTTTACACTTCAAATCCATCCAGACTTTCATCTCCGCCACATCCTGCAGCAGGGAATTGGGTAGCTTCACCATACACTGAAGAAAGGACTATTTCCTTTTAATTTGCTTTAAAAGTTGTGCCCTTTAATTTTGCTGTGTCCCCTTGTTCTTGTATCATCAAAGCATTAAAATGTTTCTGATCACTTTGCATTCTAACCTTCATATACTTTTGTACTGGAACCCAAATGTCCCTTCTTACTCCTAGCTTTCCCAGACTAAATAAACTATTATTTCTGAGCTTTCCTTATTTAACTTGTTAATATTTGTAAAGCAATTTAAAATATATTAATATGGTTCAATTATAATATCACTTCTATTTTCCATCCTTCCTTTTAATGTCTCAAGTATCCATCTAATTTGCCATCAATCTCCATTGATTCTCCCTCTGATGATATGTTAGGCTTTATAATATCCCGGGGAATATTTCTTCTGCCTTCCTGACCAGCATTTTGGAACAAAGCGGCTGAACTCCGGCAGATCATAAACATGATTCACTCGGCACTCAGCATGGGTATGGATTTGCCGTTGCTTAGGCTTTGATCCTGGAAATAGGTTTCATTATGTCCATGGGACTGTAATTAAAAACGTGTCTATGTGATTCAGATTGCAGGATCAGTCCCTTTGCAGTCGTGATTGCGCTGGGTCAGCAACACTTGAGCCCACCTTGGAAAGCAAGCCCATATTTGATAATTCCTTGAGCAATATCTAAGCACTCGATTGCATCTCCTGCAGAAGTGGGGCCTGCGTGCCGTTTAGGCAAGGGCTATGGACTGAAGTCTGTCCAGTCACAAACAGGGCAGAGATGGGCAAGGAGGAATGGTCATTCACTCCTCCTCATCCTACGGAAAGTTGGAGACACCCAAGGAAATTATGTGGCAACAGCTCTAAAAAAGTCCCAAACAAACCCCAAACTTTTGCACACAACTCATAACTAATCCCATTACTGCAGAATATTATGAAAACCAAAAGCACAAAAGGACTCAATAAAAGCAATAGCCATACCCACAAGAGCTAGGCGTCCCGGTGACACTGCACATGACAGCCCTGAGGCAACTGCTGACTTTGCATGTCCCCAAACAGCCGAAAGCTTATCCCGGTATTGATAGCACGCATCCATGCCTTTCTGATCCTTCCAGTGTCCTACTGTTTTGGTTAGGCCACTTTTCAGTTTTTCCCAGTCTTAACAAGGCCCAATCTGGCTCCATCACCAAAACGCATCACTCCTTCCCCCATGTCACCAGCAAATACACCCAGCAAAGCATCCAATTCTAATCACTGTATTTATCATTAACTCTTCTCCCTCAAGAAGCAAATAAGAGGATTGATACATATGTATCTCTAAATACACAAAAAAGAATATCGAAATACTGATGAGAACTTAAACTACCGCTATTAGGTTACTTTAAGCCAGCACCATACAAATATTTTGGGAGAATCCTAACTGCTGGTTTTTCCCTGGCTGATTAGATTTATCTATTCGCTGGCCTAAAATATGGTACAGCAACCCACCATCATTTTCAAATCCTTCATAGTTCTCTTTTTTTTTTAGGAGAGTGGAAATGGCAGATAAACACATTATCAGCATTCTCAGGCATAAAACAGCGAAGCCTGGAGTTGTTTTGCAGAAACAACTCTGAATTTGGACGACATGACATAAGCAATTCTAGAAATAGCTGCTGGTCTTAAGGGTACGTTACATGTATCCTCGTTGCTGCTTTTTTATCTCTGTTCACCATTTTAGCACGAACATGATGCTGCCTTTGCTAGTTCTTTCCTTTGACTTTCTCAGCATCTCTCAAGCGTTTTTCAGTCCCACCTTGTACCTCCCCTAAGCTCTCCCGGCTCCCTCAAAACCCACCTTTGATTTTGCCTGCAAATCTTCCCCCAGCACCGAGCAGTGCGAGAAATGGCTGGAATAACTCTGGCATCCTCATATTCTAGGCAAGGAAGTGGCCTGAGCCAGGAGGGACCCATAGCCACATATGTACCCCAGCATATGTCCGAGGCCTTCGCTTACCCGCTCGCCATCTGTACCTGCTTGAAGAGAAGTCACATGCTGAAAGCAGCCCGGCTGCTCCGGCACTCGTAGCCTGCCTCACTGCTTTTTATTCCACTGATCCCAGAAGTCCAGCTAAAGATCCGCACTAGCTCATACTGATTCTCCTGCCTGCCCTGAACCGTCAGCCTCCTCCCTAGGGTCACAGTTCCTTTCCCTCCGTCCTTCCTTGGGTAGTCTTAGTTTCTTTGTGCTTTTCTAATTATTGCTCTGAATTATTGAACAAACTTCTTTTATTTATTCCTCTGGTCCTGGCAGCCACACCTGGAACGGCCTGCCTGCACAAGGCAATGGTTTTAAAGCTCGCCCTCCCCGTCTTCCACCCTGCTTAGCAAGTCAGCATCCACGACTGCAAGGATAAATTACTGCAAAGGTCCCCAGTGTTAGCAATGTATCTGACAACCTCATACGCAGCTCCAGCAGGGTAAAGAGATGGCTAAATGGGATCATTTGTGCCGACTCAGGACTTCTGGCCAAAACCGCATCCAAAATCATGATGGACACAGCAGAGTCTAGAGCACAGGCCAGGTTCTAAATCACGCTCTAAATCAAACCCTAAGAAAGAGATCCTCACTCACCGTGAAGCCAGTTTACTCCCCTGACTTGGACAGGCTGTGATGATTTACAGCAAGAGGTTCCAAGCTTTTCACAGGTACTTGCCGTACAACGTATTTCGGCTGTAGTATGCATAGATACAAAAATCCAAGCTGTAAGAAGACCTATCCTAAGGCTCCAGGCTTTAGCTTCTATAAACACCAGGTGAAAGAACGCGGTTTCTATGAGGACAGCCATGAGACAGGTCCCAAGCATGAAGAGACTGCAAGAACCAGAGCTACTCTGCTGGAAATCGGGCACTACAGGAGAATGGATGGGAGTGGGAGAGCTGCCTCTGCTCCTATATTCTGATTTCCAACAAGAAGCCCCAGAGCAAATATTTTTTCTGGAGCTCCTCTTATGCTTGAGAACCTCTTATAGCTTGGTTTGCAATCTTTTGTGTCGTTGCTTGCTACGTGTGAGCCCAGAGCTGGCTTTGTTGTAATTTGTGAACCTCTGGGAGGAGAGACATCACTGTGATGGCAACCCTCCGATGACCAGTGCCCGCTGCTAACACATGGAGAGAATTCCTTCTAGGGCTTGAAAGCCCTACTGGTGCTTCTGGCACCTGAGTTTCCACCGCTGCCCAGCATTTCTATCACCAATATAAACAGTGAACAACAACAGTATATGTCTGGCAAAGGCTATTCACTCCATCCTCCTCTGGAGGCCACCATTTGAAGCTGTTTTAGATTGTTTGCTCCGATCAGTTGCTGCTGCTCTGACTTACTGTTATTTCAATTGCCAGCGTACGAGGCGATCCATCAGCAGTGCAACTAGTTGGTTTTTTTTTTTCTGAAATAGGAGCAGGGAATCGTGTGTAGGAGAGTTCAAGCATTGGGGAATGCTACGTCAACGCCTAGGGAGATGCCATCACGGGAGCCGCAGGGGCATTGGTGCTGCCATGGGTACCGCTCGCACCCGGCACCGTGCTCCAAACGGGCCTGTCAGCAGGCACAGCAGCAGCCTTGTGCATAGCTAAGCTGCGCCTTGTAGGCAACAATAAAATGGATGTAGAGCACATGATTTCAGAAGAACAAATAGCAAAAATAAGTAAGCATCTTTCACTCTCTCCCCTGACGCTGCTTGCAGGTCCTGCCTCAAGGCTGCGAGAAAACAGCTCGCTGAGCAGGGGGCTGCAAAGGCTGAGACAGGTTGTATTAAACTCCCCAACCCACCCCAGAGGGAATCCTGGGCCTGACTCTTCGCTCCTTTTCAAAATGACACGTTTATGCCCAATTTATGCCACCTTCACTTAGGATCCGATCCAGCATCCCTGAAGTAAACTTGAGCCCTTCAGTTGTCTTCAGCTCAGTCTAAATCAGCTGCTCCTCCAATTTCTGCTCTTTCTCCCATTCCTCCTCCCACTAGTCCTAGCACTTTTTCTTCCCTAAAACAGTACAGTTTAGCTCGGCAAGTCAGCAACAGCCTACGCCTACTCTCGAACCCTGGTGAATGTCACCTCATTTGTCTAGTCCTGCTATGCCCATGTTTGACTCTCTCCAGACAGAAGAACACAGTAGATATATCCAGTTCCTCCCCCAGGCCTCTCTGCTTGATGATATTTCCCTTTTCCACACCAATTACAAGCCACAGCCTGCTGCAGCCCTGGCCAGCCGAGCTCCGGTCCCAGCAGGTCAGCAGGACGTGGCAGCGCAGAGGCACAGCGAGCAGGGAAAAAACCTCCTCTGCCATCCGAGAACACCCTGGGGTATCACGTAGAGCTGGGAGGAGATGCTCTGCCCTAACTCAGCTCAGCACCATTTGGTAACTCAGCATCCTGCTCCAGGTGGCAGCCATCTTCCAGGCAAGAGGAAGAACCGCAGGATCAGACCATGGTTCACCGGTTTATTTAGAAGCCAGATCTCTCTGTGCATGGAAATTCTCTGTGTGGCCTGGAAGGAAATGGGCCAAGGTCCTTACGATTGTTAAAAATCTCGTGATACTTTTGCAAGAGGGTTGGTGTAAATCAAAGCAGAGGGCACAAGCTACCTAACTCCGGGTAATTTATATTCTGCCTCACCAAGTTCATCTCTGCACTTTCAATGCATGAAGTGATTTTTCACTTCCCCTGTAGTATTTCCTGGCACGGAAAAGCTGCTGGGCTCTGTCCCAGAAGTAGCTGCATTTCATCACCGGCTAAAAGATTCCTGCATGTAGCGGGGCCAGATCCTCAGCAGAAACTCCTGCACGCCCCAGCGGGTTCGCGGCGGGGAAGGATCCAACCCAAGCCCCCATTCAGCTGCACCTGGGCTCCCTGGAGAAGAGAGCCCTGTTGTTATTTATCCGCCGCCCCCCACCCGCCCCCGTATTATGATTCGCGCTCGGCTCCAGCTCCGCCAGGCCGGGGCAGGGGGAGGATGGGGGGGGAAAGGCGGGCGATCCCCCCCCGCCCCGGCTCCGCGCCGCTCCGCGCCCCGCCGCGCACGGCCGCTGCGTGGAGCCACAGCGCCCCCTCCTGGGGCAGGGCGGCGCCGCCCGCCCCGCGGCCGCGAAGGGGCTCCGCGCTGGCGCAGCGGAGCGCGGAGCGTGGGGGTGTCCCTCGCTGCTTTTCCGGCTACTCGTGGCATGCCTCGGGCTGCTTTTGGGGCTCTTCGCCCTCATTTCCGCTGCTTAGCGATTTTTAATTTTTTTTAATTATTTTTTCCTGCCTTCTTAACGTCTCGGCATCAGCTGTAAATAGCTGTGTGGACAGAGAGCCCTGGATACACTCTAGAAATCCCCACGCGTTCCGGGAGGTGGGCAGGGAGACGGGTACGGATACGCTGGTTCTCAGCTGGAGTCGGTTCCTGCAGTGCTTCCCTGAGCCACGCACTCCTGGCAGGCAGTGGGACTTCTGCCGGAGCAAAGACGGAAGGATTTGGCTTTGAACTATTTCTGTTACACAGACAACAATGATTATTGTCTGCTGGCGGACCCATTCCTGCGTAGCATTTAACATCAGCCTTACACATACTCCCAGTGTAGTAAACAGTGGAGGTGAGGAGGGAACACGGATACACTCTCCGTCATCGCTTTTGGGACACCTTTTACCTATAGCGAGCCAATTCGCCATACACCTTCCTCCTCTCCAAAGTTTTAACACAGACCTTAATCGGCCTCATTCTATTCCTGCTCTTGGAGGGCCGCACAGTCTCCTCACTAGGCCCTATGGGAAGAGGGGAAGGGGAGGAAGGTCAGAGGGGGATGTTGATTAAACGCATCTACCACCAGTGACATCATCTCCCCTGCACAAACTGTGCCGTTTCTGATGGAAGGGGCTTGCAAAGGCACAGGAGTATTTGCACTCTAAGGATGGGAGGGTTTTGCTCTGGACCAGGGTAAGACTGAAGGTGAGCCTTGCGCCGCGTGTGTTTTAGCTACAGATGCATATATAGTTTTGCTCACATACACACTTGCCCATGGAAAAAAAAAGCAACATAACTCTAGCAGAGCACTTCCCCTGCTCACAGGCTCCAGCTCTTGATCAGAGAAAGCATGATGGGTATGGGATTGCCATTGCTCCCCCCCAGCCGTTCCCCTGCTCCCCTGTCTGCTGCTCCTCTGCCTTTCCAGTAGTGAAATCATTACCGAGCCCTGAGAACATGCAAAGAGCAGTAAAACAAACGTAGACACACAAAATGTAGCGAGCTTTTTCTGCTGAGTCGCAAAGGGCTTTGGAGTCAGACAAACCCCAAATCAATGCCTGGAACTAACTAAAAGGGAGAAGACTGCGCTGAAGGAACAAACCACCTACTGAGAGACCTGCAAAGAAGACAGCCTGTGTATGCTTCTATGAACGTCTGAATGTTTGATTCGCGTAATAAGAATATCAATGCAGTTATTTCTGCACGTTTACGGTGTTCATGTGTAGATGAAGTCTGTGTGTCTGCGGAGGAACTGCGGGGCTGCATAGCTTGAATAGGTGCTCGCATCCATGTGAGAGCGAGATCGAGATGCTGTATTTAAGCATGGGGTGGACTGTGCGAGTCCGACAGCATGTGTTTTGTGTGCTTAGCGTGTACATGCATGCGAGGGAGACCACGACTGCTTGTCTACGTGGTGTGTGGGAGGGAGAGAGCCCGGGTTTGTCTGTCTGTCACTCACAAGCAGATCTGATCAATCCTTTTCCTTTATAAGGAATTAAAAAAAAAAAATAAATCCTTCCATATTTCTTACACCAGAGCCTCACCTCTTCTTTGCTCACTACCTCCTCCTCTCACCATCCCCCAAATACTTCTCTACAACTCTTGGGAAAGCTGCTTTCCTGCCATTAACAAATTATTATTATGCACCCAGATGAGCAGCCAGAGTAAAGCATGAAGGACCCTTCTGTCCTACCTAGTGCAGATGTCAATCACCAGGCTAAATTCATACGTTATGACTGCCAGCTTGTTTCTCTCCACGAAGAAGAGACTGCACTTAAGAAGTGACACCCCCTCCCCTTCCCCACTCCCAAGTGAAAGCACGGAGGGACTCTCCAAAGCCAAAACACACAGTCACATCTCAGCCCTCCTCTCTTCGGATCGTCACTGGGTCTGTAGACCCAGGCTGTGCTGGACCTCGGGGATGATGTAATGGCGAGGAGATGCCCTCTGTCCCCCTATTCCCCATGGACTGCAAAAGGCAAAGTTATGCTCCACACCAGCCTCGCAAGCAGCGCTGAGAGCTGAGCCGGGGAAAACCAACCTCCTGCGCTGTGGGATGCAGCACCCACACACACACACACCCCCCGCCATCGCTGCCCTCCCCCGGCTCTGCCGCTGTCTCCCGATCCCCACTAGAAGTAGAGGCAATCAGCCCAGTGTGGGATTCAAGGCGACAGACTTTCCTTTTCCTCCCCGATTTGCTTGTCACTTGCGAAAACGGAGCAGCGGATTAAGTGGAGATGACACCATCTCCTTGGGGACGGTCCGTCGTGCCCCCCCCTCCGGGATGTATCGATACTCCGGAATACAGATGGAGCCTGGCTACCTCCCACCCCCGCCTCGCCGCCAGCCCAGCCGAGCCGGGGGCCGAACACCAATTGCCGGGCATCCTCCAGGGGCTGCGTCTTTCCCCAGCAGGAACCAGTGCTCCCAGTCTTCCCAGTACCGGCGAGTCTCGGCCCCACGCTCACCACACGCAATCGCTACCCGGGCTGCAGGACTTCTACCATCCAAACCGCCCCCTCCCCCCCCTCCCCGGGTAACTCCGTGCTGGGGTGCAAGGCAGAGGCAAACGCGGGGGCGGAGGGGGCGCGTTACACAACGCGGCCGAGGCAGGACGGGGGGAGCCCGGCGGGCGCCCGCAACCGGCGCCGGGGCAGGAGCATCGCTGCAGCCGCAGCGCTCGCCTTACCTGATGCTAATGTCCCTCTCTGGCGGAGATCTGGTCGCCCGTGGGTTTTATTCGGCTCGGTAGGAACTTGTGGGAGAGCTTCTCTGTCCAGCTCGCATACTGGGTGCTGGGCTGATAATGCAGGCGTGAAAATCCTGGGGCTCTAGCAGTCCTTTTCATGCTCAGACAGAAAATCCCCTTCCTTGATCCAGATCGCGGGCATTAAGGGCAGAGGCAAAAAAAAAAAAAAAAAATAAAATCCTTTTCCCCCCCTCTTTCTTTTCCTTTTTCTTGCCTTTTTTCCCCCCCCTTCCCTTATTCCTGTGCCCCCCCCCTTCTCTTCTGCTGCTCAGTTCGTAGCCATCGGGGGAAGGAGCAAAGGCAGCAGGGAGAATGGAGAGGGGGTTAGAAATAAAAATGAAAAGGGCTCCAGGAGGGAAGCGAGAGGCTGGGCTTGCCACCGGGGGAGGGGCTTGGAGCGGTCTGGAGAGGATGAATGGGGAAGAGGAAAGCAGGGAGGAGCCCCAGCCTGGCCATTTTATTCTAAGAAGTGTTTT
>VYZM01015048.1:397585-471613 GCA_013398915.1 Dromas ardeola | reverse complement strand
CCGCGCCGCTCCGCGCCGCAGCGGCTGCCCCCGCCGCCTCAGCCCGGCCTCCGCGGATGGCAGCGGGCGAGCCGAGACCAGCCCAGCCCAGCCCAGCCGCCCCGGCAGGCAGCGGGAAGCCGGCTGAGCTCCCGGCGGCTCCCGGCCCGGTGGGGTCCGCTCGGCAGGGCGGGCCGAAGTGCCCCGCGCTGGGCTCGGGGAAGGGGGATGGAGGTGGGGCGTGCCTCAAGGGCATGACCCACCCAGACACATCTCAGCAGCTCCGCAAAGGCAACCCAGCATAGGAACAGCGTTTGACAATTCCTGCCATTGTGTGGGGTTTCCAGCCAGGGAGCCCTCAGACAAGTAAGTGACTGGCTGTGCTGTGCTGGCAGAAGGAAAAAAAAAGTCAACCACCTTGGGTAAGGTACACAGGGCAAGGAGGGCAATGGGAGATGCCTTCCTTCCATCCCCCTTCTATGGCCTGCAAGGACACACTGTCCTTCTCTCACCCATCCCCTGTGGCTACATAACATTGTCTTAAGCTAAATCTTCAGCAAATCTTTCCTAAGCAGAATTAGAAGCTGTTTGGTTAAACTCCAGGCTGTTCCGATAGGGCTGAAGCTTAGCTTATCTCAGTTACAGTGTACCCAAAGCTCCTGAGTCTTACTTTTTTCCAAGTGACTGTTCAGCTGCAAAGCACACTTCCTGGTAAGACACCCCTGATTCTGTCACATTGGCTCAACTAAAAGGCTGAAATGATTCTCACAGATTCCCCTGGTACAAGGCCACAGACAAATGGCTTACACCACAGCAGAGAAGAGTGAGGGATCCGGTCTTATACAGAACATATATCTGCAAAGCACTTGTCTAAACAAATAAATTACGTTTGGGGTTATCATTAGTGAGTTCTTTCATTGCTGCTCTTGGCATTTACCAGAAATGGAAGAGGAATCCTTCTGTCCTACACGAGGTTGTTTGAAATCAAAGCAAAGGCTGCATGAACAAGCGCTGTAGTCACATGGGATTTACTGATTCATCTAATGCAACAATACTGGGTGTCTTCCCTCACTACACCTGAGAATGCTATTGGGTGATTGGGTCTAGCAGGACCTGGCACCACCCAGCCTGACATTTCATATTCCTGTGAAGAGGGAATGAGAGAAAACAAGTTCTATCAGACTCTTCAGGCACCCAAAGGTCTCACAGACCTAGAGAACAACTCAAATATTCTCTACAAAGTAACACCTTATTCCAGAAAGTCAGAGTCAAGAAACTCTTGGGACTGGTGTCCCGCCTGGAAATAAGAATTGCTATCAATATCACAAAAATACAATTAGAAGAAAACATAAAACAAAGTAAGTAGTTTTGTACATTTTCTTGTCCCAGAATATTTTCTCTCTGTTCCCCCCCCAGTTGATACACACACTATTGCTGCCTCTTTCCCAAAAGCTTTTACTTTCTCTGTATCAAAAGAGGATTATTTGGTGCATTGAGTATTCAACATGTTCTCTTACAGCATTGTTGTGTTCAATGAGCTTTGCTCATCTGAATGGACACTCACTGCATAGTCCACTGGTTTAATGTGCTGCTTTGGAAACCTAAGCAGGTTACAGCATATTTAGCTATGTGCCTGTTCTTATGTGTCAAAGATAAGGTTTCTGGATGCCATTTTTAAAAACAAAATTATTTCACTTCAGTAGCTTTCTCTTTTCAGTGGCCTCTCTTTTTTAGTCTTGGATATTTCAACTCACCTTCTCCCTGCAATGAACAAAGCCTGGATCTTCACCTCAAATCAGCAAAGCTCCATTGAACAAGAATTTTTATTTCTCCTTTTTTTGGACTTTTTTTTTTTTGAGTTATTAACCATTTTAGCATGTCCAATCCTCACTTTTTTCCCCCCCCTCTTTCAACAGTCATCTTAAAAGTAATAATATAAATTGGAATATTCTTCATATGAAGAAAACAGAAACCAGTCAATTGAGGGAGGATATGAAGGAGAATGGAAGCTGACAACATACATGGTGTAAAAGAGAGTCTCCTATTTGCAAGTACTAGGCAAAAAAAAGTGATGGTGGTGGCAGGATGAGGAAACAGTAATTTGAATTATCTATTAGAAGATTAGGAAGGCATTACATGAAACTGAGAGATCTAGAAAGCAAAGCAAAGTGCCCATGTTGTTCACATGTCAGCTGCCGCAAAAATGGGCTGAGTTTCCACTCCGTGCTCCACGTGTGGTGTGGGTTAATTGCAGTATGCAACTAAACACCACACAGCCCCTCACTCACTCGCCTCCACCCCCCACCCCAATGGGATGGAGGAAGAGGAAAGGACGCGTAAAAGCAAGAAAACCTGGGGGTCAAGAGAAAAATTGTTAATAACTGAAGTAGCAGTAGAAGGTGAGAAAAAGAAAACAAACCAAACCAGACCAAGTGATGCAAAGGCATCACTCACCACCTCCCACGGGTAGACCAGTACCCAGCTGGCTCCCAAGCAAAAGATGCCTAGCCTAACTAAAATCCCCCCTTTTTCCCTTTTTATTGCTGAGCAGGATGTTATACGGCATGGAATATCTCTTTGGTTAGCTCAGGTCATCCACCTGGTTGTGTCTCCTCCCAGCCTCTCGCACACCCCCTAATCTATGTACTGGGGGAGCAGAGAGAGAAACAGAGAAGGCCGTGATGCTGTGCAAACACTGTTCAGCAACAGCTAAAACATCAGCATGTTAACAGATTTGTGACCAAAACAATGCTAAAACACAAAACCACATGAGCTACTATAAAGGAAATTAACTCTATCCCAGACAGTCCAGCACAAAGTGCCATTATCTAGTGCAATAGGAGCTGCCAACTCCATACAGTGAATATTTCATTTCTATTTGTGATTCTACAGCAAAAGCTCACTTCAGAGTCCCATGAGCTGGTGAAGATAATCAGACCCTACTCTGAGTTCTTCTCACGCTACGGGCAAACTTCTTCTTTCCACATATCCTGTTGTGCTCCTCTCCTTGAGGATGCAGAATGTATTCTTGTCAAGGTTTTGCAGACTTCATTGTTTATTACAGGCTAAAAATGGATTAAACTTGCTTTGCGAGCATTGTATTGATATTCTGGTGCTCTCCCGGTCTCTTGTGCAATGTATTTCCTCTTTCTCTTCTGCAAACAATATCACAGTAAGTAGTGATCCTATTTAGACTGTGCTTTCTGTTGATTGCAGAGATACCCAGCTCCTGAGCACCAACGATATTCGTTTGCTGTTGGTATCCCTTAACCCGGGGGTGGGTGCCTCCCTGTTCGCAAAGCAGGATGGGTGATATGAAGGGCTGTGTCACCAGGCAAATACCAGGCTGTTTTGATGGACAGTGGGAAGAACTCTGGAAGTGGGCTCAAAGGTCAGGGCTAAGAGGCAAGGAGCTAGCAGGGACTGTTTCCACCATCCCCAGTGCAGAATTAAAGGTTTACAGTCAAGGCCTGAGCAGGGGCTGGAGGGAAGGCTGGAACCCCCTGCCAAGCTAAGCAAAAATGTTGGCAGGTCCCAGCAGAGTGGGAGGAAACTACTGGAAACTGTTTGTTGTTTTTTTTTTTTTCCCTCAAAGGAGTTTCTGATTGTTAGTTCCTCTGCATTACACTGGATCATCCTCAGTGCAGCTCTAGAAGCTTGAAAGACACTGAACTCACTAAAACTTCCAGGCAGGTGCTTCTCCACCTTTGCACTGCTCCTATATTAACATATCCCAAATTCATCTTTTGACATAAATCCCTTTCCAGCATCAAACTAACAAAGGAAGAAGTGCCACAGCTTCAAAATTGAACTTCAGCTGTCCTAGGCACGCACCTTTCAAGACACTTGTTCTGAGCAGTGAGCTTCTGGGGGTTACAGAACAAGATTTTCAGTCTCCTGAGATCTAGCTCTCTGATTAGCGTTTTTAGTATTTTTCCTGCTGGTCTTGGATAGGAAGCAGATGTCTTGTGAAAAAGAAATAATAGCGGTTTGTCTCTCATTGAAGATTAAAATAAGACAGCAGCGACTATACGGTCAGTTCTAGGAAAACATAGTGGGCAGAAAAAACAGTGAGAACTGATTGTTTCCCAGCTCAGAAGATTGTTTCCCAACTGTCATTGATATGAAGGTTCCTGGCCAAGTCTAACTGATGCAAAATTAATGATTTGATCCGTTGAATTCCTGGGGAATTAGAACAGGCCAGGCATTTGGCCTCAGGTATTTGTCTAAATGGTCTCTGCAGTTAACAGAAAGGAGTAATTTTAACTCTACGGGTGTAATCTTCCTGTTATCTTAGACACTGTTTTCGACATGAGATGAATTTCCTTCTGAAATTAGCTCTCTCTGCATTGACTCTAAAGGGAACCAAATCAGCAGCTTAGAATGAATTCCTAAGTTTTAGAGGGATGAAGCTAGAGGAGTTGAATACTCTCCTCTAGAGCCTGCTGAGGTGCACGGAAGAGCAAGCAAATGAACCCATATCTGCTGATTTTCCCATCTTAGTCACAAATCCACCCTCTTTAATAGCAGTCTTTCATATTCACTATTGTTACTATTGTCTGGTACCAAGTACAAGTCATCAGTATTCATCACCTGCAGCTTAGTTTTCTTCTGAACTTGGACGAAGGCTTTCAAAAGGGAACTACTTGTAACTCCCAACCCATCATGAGCTGTACACTGCACAGAAGGCTTCAAGCCTCACTCTGCCTCTATCCACAATCACTCAGCACTTCAGACCACTCAAAAAACTGTTGGTAGATGAAACCTGCATGCAGTCAAACGCAGGGACTAGAATGTTCAATTGAGCTTTTTTCCTTATTCCTCACTCCTACATATCGTGTTCTTGCATCTGTTTCATAACTCTCAGAGCCCCAAAAATGTTCATTGCAAAGGAGATGGCAAAGGAAGAGGCACTGATATCTCTCGATGTTTATGCAGCAGGCATGAGAAAGAGATATCTTAGCTTGATTAACAGGAGTTGCTGGAGGAGGTGGACAGCCACTGCCACCCTTAGTCTTTCTAAGCTAATTCTGAAGTATGTCAATGAGAGCCAGAGGGTCAGTGCTTCTTTTCTGATTTACCCGAGAGAAGCCAGTGCACATCCAGCAGGGCTGTGCTGAGGTGGTACGATCGGATGTTAGTACAGAATAACGGTACCACCCGCAGCATAAAATCAAGTAATAACATGTATACACATCTGATGGCATGACTCTTAAATTGATGCTGATATATTGTAACTGTATGGGCATTTTTTTTTTTTTTTCCCACCTTCTGGAAGGGATGGCACAAGACTGTTTCATCTTTGCTTTTCTATCTCTGGATTACAAATAATGACCAAGCCACCTGGCTATCTGCCACACAACAAAGCGGGTAAATTCCATTTTATGGAACCCAAAGATCCCTATCACCAGGGCAGGGAGTCCAGCACTTTACAACAGATTCATGCAACCAAATTGCACTTTTTCATCAACAGTAATCTAGGTCAGAATGGAGTATCACCACTATCTGTACACGAACCAATATACCTGGCAAGTATTGAATATAGGAAGAGAAGTAAGAAGTAATTTTTATTTTTTTCCGCTGGGTATCATTTATTTGGGAGAAAATTTGAATCACTAAGGAATGACATGTTTTAGAGCATGCTGCTACTCCGAGATAACCGCACTTTGCCTCAGGTATGCAGTGAGTCACAGGGTTGATAGCTGGTGCATGCCGGCACCCTGAGAAGTGGGGTTATTGTTACCGCACAGTAACCACATGCCTTGAGCAGGGTTATTTCTCATATACAACAAGGACTTTTCATCTCGTTAAGAAAAAGTTGATGCAATCGATTTTGAGGAACTATGTTGAAAAGCATATGCCTAAGTGCTACACACAGGGCATAAACACAGCCCCTTGGGCTGTTCTGGTTAGTGGTCAGAGCAGGAAAGGACAAATCAAAATATTCAGGAATCTGTTTTCAGAAACACAGTCAAGTAAACCAAGAACCTATCCAGGTGTCTAGGACCAAGATCTTTGCGTGGTGTGTGAAACACAGCTGCCAGACTGTTTAGGTGTAGTTTTTATGCCACGGTTTCCCAAGCAGCATGTTCAAGAGTGTGTGTAAAAACTCCACCTCGTTTATTTTATTTGGATGCTTCCCAAAGCAAAGACTGCTACTTACTCTGTGTATGCACACCTCTCCCTCAGCAGTCCTGAACTCAGCCGCTACCTTTCCCCACTAATGGGAATATTACTAACAATGAACTTTGCCTACATGCTTCTTCACCTCCTGCTGGCCAGAGACCCTCTGGTACCAGCATGTTCCAGCTCTCCACACCAAACCATTTCCATACCACATGCTTTTCTTATGAAGTCGGTTGAACACTAGACAGAAATTCAGACTAGGGGACTCTACAGGTTCTTATTTCTTATCTTTTCCCCTCTTGGTATTCATTTGTCCTCCAGCCATCCATGGCAGCTCTGAACCAGCCCAGATGTGTCCTCTACAGCACTGTCATCTCCAATGTCCCAGTGCTGTTACAGTAGATTAATACCTTGGGTTCGGTCTTTAGAGCCGACACTGTTTTTTGGTTGCCAGCAATGAATTCTGCACACAGACACTCAAGGCAACTTAAAGAGCTGTGGCTGTCAAGTGTTTCTTTATGTAGTGTTCAGTTCCTGTTTTCAAGCTTTTCTTTTGCTTGTGACACCTTCTCCAGAAATAAACATTTCTTTTCCCTGCTAGTTTTAGACCATTTCCCTCCAAGACAGTTAACATTTAACTCTTCCCGTGTTTCTCGAGGAAAATCACCCAGTTGACCTCTGTGATCTATTGCATAAAATGTGCAGGACCAACTCGTGCACCTGGGTTCTATGTTTGGCTCTGCTGCTGGATGGCCACATAATCTCAAAGGGATCACTTTACTCCACTTCTGCTTCCATCTATGTAATAGAACTCATAATACACCAATTTAACGCTCTCGGCACGTCAGGATTATTGCTGTTTGTATAACTTTCACCTAGAAGCCAGAACTGAGCTAACTGCCATTACCCACCCAGTTTTTGTCTACACAACCGCATGAAGACAGCAACATGTTAAGGTATTTGTAGGCCATGTTAGTACTGAGGGCACCATGGTTTGCACCTACACCTCCGCTCCTGCAGTTACCCACACTAGCAAGACTAAGCCATCACAGGAATGCTAGCACACTCTACCAAAGCCTCATTTGGCTTTGTAGATCATCCTGAGGGAAGTTATAAGGCTTGCCTCACAGACCCCACTATCACAACAGGTGAAATCAAAAGGAAGCAGTAGTCACCCTGTTGTTTATGAGAGGGATGTAGAAAGAGTACGTTTTACACAAAACCAGAGGCAGAACTGGGACAAACCCAGAAACTCCAAGCCTCAGTTAAACATCTTTAATCTCCAAATCATCCATCCTTACACATGCACTGACAAAAACCACTATATAGGGGCAAAGTACTTATTTTTGTTCTCTTTCTTTCTTTGCTGCTTCACCAATAGTCGATCAATATTGTCATTAAAGCTCTGAGAATAGGTTCAGTTGGTTAATCTGCACCTTGAGTACAACACAGAGAGAAAGGAAAACAAAAATCCCTCAATCATGTAGCTCTCCCACAGCCATCACCAGTCCCTTTGTTTGGAAAAAAGGACGCATCCATGGACGTCTCTCACGAACGAGAAGGCACATGGGCCTGGGTTTTCAATAGGTATTTGGAGCCTAGGAGATATTTCTTGCTGGCGACAATTTGTAGGTAGGTCAGATTTAGAGGATGAACTGACTGAGGTATCCTTTAAATAGCTGGCTTATTGTATACTTAGTGTATTCCTTTAACAGGCTTATGCTATCATTAAGTCTTCTATGGAAGAAGGGAGCCATTGTGCCAGTGTAATACCGACCTAATTAGCTTTGCTGAGGATTTATTTAACAGGTTTATTCTAACAAGTTTATTCTTTAAACGTCTGATAACTGATTTGTTGTAACTCTTTTTAATGAGTCTCTGTCTTCCTCTGTTGGGTCTAATTCTTTTTGCTGCTGCTCAGTAAGGTTTTGCATCTACGTAGAAGGCTGATTGTACTATGTTTAGGCTTTGATAAGCTTTATTCTTATAGCAGATATCCATTTCAGTGTACTGAAGTAGGTGGATGTACCTACATTCGTGTGAATAGGAATGTGTGGAAGAAGGAACTTTTTTGTATTACGTTTCAGTACAGTGCCTTTCATCCCAGTGAGGCCCAAGCAGTCGTACAAACTGTCCGTTCAACTCCTGTTGTGGAAAGGAAAGATCCCTCTTGATTTCAAGCGGGTTTGTAATCAGACCCGTAGATAAAACTTCCAGTTGCTGCTCTCACCAATGGAATGGTGGGTGGAGAATCATGTACAAGATAACCTCAAATACGGTGTGATCCTGCTTATACATCCACAGCACCCTGAGGTTCCCTTGGATGACAGGGTGAGATGCTCCCTAGACTTTTACAAGAGCAATATGTTAGGACATAGGGTTGTTCTGCCCCTGATGCTGAAGGTGAGATAGATTCCAATCCTCTGACTGGGCAAAGTATTCTATTACAGTCTCTTTTCCTGAGAGAGGGTAGCGTATGTCAGAATGTGCGTAGATGCACACTTAACTGCTTTCTATAGCTCCAAACACCTCTATTCGGAAGGTACTTAAACATAAATTTAGCTTCACTCTAATGAGACACAGCTTCTGTCTAACTTCTTCAGGTAAGGAAACTCAAGCAAGAGCTGCCAGAGCATTAATCAGAATTGCCCCATGGATCACTGGAATAGATTTTAGCGTTCCCAGCCCAGCTGTGTAATCTCAGGAGCTTTGTGCTCGCCACACAGAAAGAGACATCAGTTGGTTATAGACTAAAGGAGGAAAAAGCTCCTATTTTTAGGCCAAAACATATTATCATTCTTCAGAGTCAAATAATAGGAATAATAATTAATAATACATAATTTGATTAATATTTAAGCATTATTTATGTATTATACATAACTATAACTAGGAAATATGGTTAATGGGGTTTGACCCACATTGTTATACTACGTACCACTTGATTCAGATCTTAGTGGACAAACTCCTCTTTTGATGAGGAGTCACAGTCACATTCAACTCGGATGTGCCTCAGCTACAGAGAGCAGCGTGACATTGATGTCTGGTGGCAGAATGTGGTGTCATCTTTAGAATGTTATTTTGCACAGCAAAGGGAAAAGAAGGTTCAGGGACAAGTCAACACTTTCGTCTCTTAGAAGCTGTGAATCTGCTGTAAGAATGAAGTAACATCTCTGCAGAAAGGGAAGGGGGAGTGTAGGTATATGTCTGTGTGCACACAGGGAGACAGAAAGCCTCAATCTCCTAGATTTATTCCATAATGCATTTAGGATAAGGTGTAGATATTCTTATCATTTTTATAGATGAGAACCTGACAGACTGAGGGGACTTATCCGTAAAGTAACATAGAAAAGATGTGTCCAGACAGCAAATTGAACTGTTGCTTCCAAAATAGCAAGCCTGTTTCCTAACCCCTGGATCAACCTTCTTCTAATGGAAGCTTTCAGTCGACAGTGCCTCAAAACCCATGATATATCATCAGAAATAAATGAAGAATTAACTAACGTGGCTTTGTGTATAAAGGAAGCGTAAAGGCCCTGGAGATAACTGGTTGTTCTCCTTTTTACCACCTCAGCCCTGCCAGCATTTCTTTTGAGGGTCTACGAGCAAAGGTTTTACAATTTAAGTGAAAAGGAAAAAAAAAAAAATCAAAATTATTCTCCACCAAAATTTTACGAAAGAGTTCTCAACACGGAGGGAGATATTTCCACAACATGATGATATATCTGCTTCCTGCTACTAAAGATAAACTTTTTCACCCCTCGGAGTCCAAATGGGGAAACATCTCTAATAACAGAGGGCTCCGAGCAATCCATCAAAAACATGGTTTCCCCAAACAGGCCGTATTCACAGGAGACAAAATGTTCCTTCTCAGCACTCATTATAGACATACAAACCAACCAATATCTACAGAATAGAGACAGATGTACATTCCCTGATGAAATGTTTTTTCATTCAGAAGTGTCAGTCTTTTGACACCCAACTTTGCAGGGAGTAAGTTTTTGTTTCAACAAAACTTATCAGTCCTGGGATTTTACTTACAGTAAAAACAAAGAGAAAGAAACTTTCAGTCTGGCACCATGGGATGTGCAAGTGAGTCCAGGAGGTCAGAGTCTGGGACTCTGACTTGGGTCTGTCTTGGTCCTCACCTGACCTCCCCAGGGTCTTTGCCTAAGTGCTGAGCAGAGCACTCCCTAAAGCAGAGTTTTTAGGAAAGGACATTGTGGATCAGCCTTATGGGTTTCTTATTCCTCCCATCCCTGTGCTCAACCCTCTGTCCTACAGAGTGATATAGAAGGTAGGCACAGCAAAGAGGATATAAAAAAAAATAATAAAATCACGGTTTCTGAGTTCTTTGACACACAGAGGGCAATACAGATACTGGGAATGCAGTGTGATTTCTGTCCATCTCCTCTCTTTAAAACCCAGGCAGGGTCTGGCATTGAGGAATGACCACATTTTGCTTCTGGACCACATCCATATCTGCAGCCATAGCCCTCTTCCTTGCAGACTACATATTACAGAACTAAGTTGAGACAGGACAAGGAGAGGGGCTCCGAGGACAATAGTTCCACTCCATCATCACCAGCTCACTCAGTGCTTTTCACTTCTGTGACTCAGCTGTGATGATAAAAATTGATTTCCATTTTAGCCAAAGCCTGACCTTAGTTAGTAACAGTACAGGTTGTGCAGAGACTGTTGACTGAGGATTTGTTTTAACATTTCTGATTAAGAGGGAAAACTCATCCCCATGGGTCTCCAGTTTTACTTGTAGTCTTTAAGAATAAATCACTACCATTAAAAAAAAAAAAGCCCCTTCCACCACTGTGGCTCCCCAAATGTCACCATTTATTTCCATCCTGCCACCTGCAGTTGTGTGACTGCAGGACAGTGACTTCGCATAGTGAATGATGACTGCCCGAGCTGACCTCCATAGGCTTAGATCTTATCTACCCATGGCAGCAAGGCCAGCTTCTACCAATCAGCTGCTGCTCCGTTTGCAGGGATAATAAAAAGAGATATACCTTCGCTCCCCACCAGTTTAACACAGTTGTTTAATACAGTAATTCTGTGAGAATGCGCATGTTGCGAATGACTTACTGTTATTACATGCATTTAGGGCAGCCTGAAGATTCAAAAACAGAGATAAAAGTGCTATTATCCAAAGGACCCCTTTGCCCACAACAATGTTTATGAAAATCATTTTGTTCTCTTGCAATTTGATTTTCCATTTTATTAAACTGTAAAGCATTTTAAAAGGAGAGTGGAAATACATTTGCCTGCTAGAGCCACCTCAATCAGATCAGGAGAGGGCATGGGATAACCTCACCATTTTCTCTGCTGCCTTCTGAGGAGAACCATGGTCTTGGAAATAAAGCAGTAGGACTTAACTGATACAGCTATTTTCTGCCAACTGGTGGTAGGGTACTAGAGAGGCTTAGAAACCAGGCTGTAAAGGTGGAGAACTACTCTGGCAGGTGTTTGAACACTGGTACCAATTTCAACCATCACAGCTCCACCACCTGAGCAACACCCAACATGACTCTGAACAGTTACCTTCATTTTTGCAAAGCAGGAGACTGGGAAAAACTCCTTTCTCCCATTTTTTCCCCCCCTCCATTTCAGAGAAGGGCTTGTATTATGCTTTGAGTTGTCATTATAAGCTCTGTACACATGGAGCTTCAGCTTACTGAAGCTCCATAATGTCAAGGCTTTGTCTGTTTGCTTCATTTTGGTTACATGAGGATTGCTTCCTTCATTTGGCTAAAAATTAAATAGTTTATTCATACCTCCTCACACCAGTAGGAAAAAAAAAAAGTCTTACTTAGCGAAAGGGAGGGCACACTCCACCGCTCCAAATCCTTTTGTTACTGTTGACTTTGAAAGCCTTGTATTCTTAAGTCATTACTGTTACTTTGGAGAACAGACTCTTCATTTTAGGATGTTCTGGATTCCGAAAACTCTTCTGACTATTCAGACATGAAGATCCTCAGACCAGGTATGTGTCTGCTTATGTGTCTGAACATCCAACAGCCTCGATCTTTGCAAGAGTTCTGAATTGCTCTCATACTGTGGTTAATGGTAATGTTTTCCTGATTTTTCACTGGAGTAATTTTATCAGTTGCTACATGAAACAAGGAGAATGTTCCTAAGGCTTC
The DNA here is from genome assembly GCA_013398915.1 of Dromas ardeola. Classification (NCBI taxonomy): domain Eukaryota; kingdom Metazoa; phylum Chordata; class Aves; order Charadriiformes; family Dromadidae; genus Dromas; species Dromas ardeola. The sequence continues at coordinate 459,353 of VYZM01015048.1, read as the reverse complement.
TTAATGGGTGTTCTTTCTGCCTTTTGAAGGTTAGTCAGAGCAGACAAAAACATCAATATCACCCCACCTGGCATACTGGATATTGTCAAGCTACCAGTTTTGGAAGGCTGAGCTGTGCAGGAATGCTTACAAAAGTGTAGAAATAACATTTTTGCGATTATTCTTTTAATTAATGGTTGGTTAATGATGGACCCTAACTTCTGCATACTTTCTCCGACTATTGCACTTGCAGTGACAGAGTAAAGGAGTTGAAAGGGAAATGCTGTTAGAAAATAGTATAGAAAAAATAGTATAGATAGCTAGAAAATACTATATCCTGCTAGGAAAAAGAATGGTGATACAGCAGGTCTGTTCAGCTTTCAGAAGGGAAAGCTCCAGGAGAAAATCCATTCATTGACACCACTTCCATGTTGCTCAGTACTGATAAGCTCAAGCATTAAAAAAATTACATTTTTCTCTACAATCTGTGTAAGGTACTTTCTGTAAAATACAAACCTAACTTAAACAGAAAACAGTATTTTATTTGACTTCTATTTTCTGATCCTTCACAATGGTCACAAAAGATATTTTCTAATTTTTCTGCTATGAAAACTTGATTCTTAAAGTAAGTAGCTCAAAGATGAACTATCCAAATTATAATGACACCTGGATCTGTGTCTTTCAGAAAGTAATTGATATTATGAGACTTATAATAACCCCGTTAAAATAATATCAGTGCCCATTACTGAGGAATTCCTTTTTTCCATATTTTGTCAGGATGTCTTTTGGTAAGCCTTGCACTTATCTCATAAATACTACAAATTCTCAGATTTTCCCTTGCAGATGTTCCATCCTCCTTTCCTACTCCATTCTCAGGCTCGAGCAAACGCTGCTGAGCATTCCCAGGGGTTGCCTTGTTTCAGAGGTGGTGGTTTCCTTTTCTGCAAAGTTTATTGAAGGTCCTTTAAGAATTACTGTTGTGGTATAAATTTTGCATGGCTTTCTTGGAGATATGAAATTGCCAATATCCAAAGACCTTTAACTACTTTAAAATGTTGCCAGAGACTTCTTTTGTGGTATGCAAACCTTCCACCCAGAGCCAAATCCAAGCAAGTATGTTCACAACATTAATATGTTCACAATCCTATGTCATATCAGTAGTGGGTGAGCAGATCTGTGCTCCTTGCCTCAGAATTAAAAAAAAAAAACAACATCACAAAAGGATAGGAAGACCTGTCAGCTAAGAAATAAGGTGTCCAATAGTAAAGGTTGTCCTTCCACTAAGCTGTAAAAGGAAAAGTGGCATTAACCCCTGTCCCAGGAAGCTGCACGGTTCCTGGAGAGACCCCTCCCACAGAGCCAGATGTAGAAGAACAATCCAGCCCAACTGGCTTTTCCACCCACTGTACTTTCTAAGCGTTGATTAGATTCTGCAATCACAAATCAATTGATAGTTTCATAAAACTAAGTGAACGGTTGTCAACACTGTAATCAGCCCAGTATGATATGTACGCATTGACCTTCAATCCTCTGCCCAGGAGTGTGTGTCAAAGATAAAATGCCTCTTCAAAATGCCTCTCCCTCCCACAGTCCCCAGGCTATTGCTCTTTATGGACTGAATAAGCTTTTGTTTAATTGGTTACAACAAACAGAAATAAATAATAACAATACTCAGCCTGCCTCTAGCAACTCTGAGACGGCAGCAGTGAGGAGGCTTTGCTCTACAGGTGGCCCTCAGGAAAGTTTATAAGTCTGTTACAAGGGAAAACACACACTGACTTTTAGATCTGCAACTGAGGACTGTATTTTTCCTGTGCCTTAAAGGGAGTCAAATGAGAATCATGGAAGAGAGTTCCCCCACGCCTTTTCCACCTATACTCTGGAGCTGGCTGTCCTCTCTATTCCAGTTCCTCAGTGTGCTCTATGATGATATGACATAGACACAAGGTTATTTCCCTTCTCTGTTCTTCCTTCCCCCCCCACCCCCCTTCTCATGCACCTGGACTTATCTCTATCCTTGATTGAGTATCAGTATTAGCCAAAGCATGAGAAGTGAGGCAGAGAAGTAAATTACTAACAGCTGCTCAGAAAAACAGACATGAAGTCTTTTGAAAACACCAGTGTATTTCTTATCTACTTCCATTTGTTCACTAGTTCACCCCAAATAAATGCAGTGCTTCCTATTTACTCATGTTTCTATGCGTGCATTTTTTTTTCCCTGCAAGCAGTTTGTCATTCTTAAAGCTTGGTGAAGAATTTACAAGCCATATATAAACCCTCTTGCTGCTGCCAGTGTATTCCATGAACAGATTTTCATTTTCTGAAACATCTTTGTTGGGCAAAACTGCTAGTATCACAACCCGGACTCCTCTTCTAACAGATGCTCAGAAATGTTCACAAGCTGATCTGTACTGTGCAGAGATTGGTCACTTAAATCATAAGGTCCCATTGAACCTATTTCCATATTGGATGATGGCTCACAAACACTTGAAACTAGAGGCTCATAGAAAGTTTATACACGTCCTCCTGAACCTTGAACTCAGCAAAACGTGATCGTTTACCTTCACATAGCCTGGAAGTGAACAAAGAGAGAGCTGGCTACTTAGCAATTCCATGTGAGCTTCCCAGGAACCTTGTGTTGAAGAACTGTTCCACAATTGCCTCTCTAATCAGGAAAAAATAGAAGCCTTTTTGACTTTGGCATAAACATGGCATGAAGTGTGAAATTAACCCATGTTGTACATCGTTTGAAATGACCAGTCACAGGCAGAGTCAAAATAATCAGCAAAATAATTAATAACCTGCTAAATAATTAGCACACATAATTAGGTATGGACAAAAATGAGAGCCTAAGTAAGAGTGCTCCTTGAGTTTGGGTTGCAGCGAACAGGATCAGAATGTAAACTCTGTTTTAGCCCATCATTGCATAACCTGGCTGCTGTGGCTTTGGGGTAACAGCTGTAGTGATGTAATGTGGGTCTTGATATTGTGTTGACTATATTCAACATGCCCCCCCTGTTGATTAATATTGCGGGCAAACTCCTCTAACTTCTTTTTATAGCATCTCTGTCCCTAACAGCTTCTTCAGAAAAGGTAGAGTTTACTGTTCTTTAAACCCACCTCCAGAGACCAATGGTGGGCAGTCAGCACCATGTGTACGGAGCCACATTTCTTTCATCATAACATTCCCCCCCCCACACCTCTAGAATCACATATTCAGGCCTGGATTTCCCCAACCGAGTTGTCTCTCTCTAGATACATCACCATTCAAACTACTTTGAGTGACACTTTTTACCTTAAGGTTGTGTGGGAAGGGACAGAAGCAGCTAGATGACTCGGGGCTTTCTACAGGAGGAATGAACACACTCCCTGAAGAAAATTTTTGTTTGACTGACTTCCACTGCTGAGAGATCTGCACAAGAAAATGCTCATTTGCCAAAATCAGAGAACGCTGTTCATCTCTATGACCAAGACCAGCAGTACTAGCTAGGCAACGTAAAGCCATAAGAATCCAGAGGCCTTCTTCAAAAAGTCAGTGGATGGCCACCTGGTAGAAGGACATTTGGTCTACATGCCTCACCTCGAAAATCGCAATGGACAAACAGCAGCCTTGCACGATTCCTTCGAGCCTCCCAATGAACCATTCATCACCAGCGGCATGGCAGCAGACAGGCTGGCTAAGTAGCACAATAAGCAAATCCCGTCTCTCTCTCGAGGGGCGTCCTGTGCAGATCCTAGCGCACACGCAGGTCTCCATCTGTGGTTGTGCTGAGCCAGGCCTCCCCTGTGTGGGTGCGGGGAGAGAAGCTTTGGCTGCATTTTTTCCCCCCCGAGGCTGATGTGATATATTAGGTGCAGGTGACACTCGGGTCAAGTGAGCACCTGTTCTCCTGAGGCCTCGGGGGAGTCTTACTAACATGGGAAGAATTTATTTTAACAGCTAGAAGCTGGGGGAGATTATCACAGTGCATTCTCTCCCTGGGAGTTGTAAACTGCTGGAATTCACTTCTCCCCTTTGGGATGCTGCAAAGAAGAGAGGAAGAATCTCTCCACCAGGACAGGAGGAAGGACTTTATACTATAAAACTAGTCTCTGTGTTAGCTTTCTGTTTGGATTGCAACAGTCAATGGATATCCTTCCTCTGTTAACGATAACAACCTCATCTCTCCACCAGGAAGTGACAGTACAGGGCTTGAGCCCATTTTATTTTGCCCAAAAGGTCTGTGAATTTTGTTAAGACAAGGGATGACTTCCCTACAAAGACCTTTTGGGAAGCAGGGACTAAAACCATAGTCATGCCTATACATATTGAGCATCTAATCTCAGTACATCTGCCTGCTGCAAGATTAAAATAAAGGATTATTATCCTTGGCAGGTAACTGCAAAGGTTAAGCCCATTTGCCTATTTCATCTGAGCTTACTAAATCAAGATCTCTACACCACCATCTACCCAGTCAGTCAAGAAAAATACTCCATATTATATGGAGGTATCTAGGAGAGAGTCCTACAGGTCACCAGTCTGGGTTCTAAGGGAAGCTGTGGCCTGTGTTTGTGACCAGCTGATGGTGTTTTAATAGTTCATTTAAAATGAATTGTTTGACTTCGCCCAGCTTCCAGTGGCTGGGCATGTAGTGCACAAACCCAGACTGGGGTGAGCATCGTTACAGAGACCGTCAGGTCTAGGCTTAAGTAGTCCTGGGGATGGGAGAAGTGCCTTGGACACAAGTCCCAGGGAGGAAGCTAAAATGGTGTATTTGGTCACATCATAACACTGAATGGAATTTCTGATCTCATTGTAGAAAGACAGAACAGCAGGAAAAGGAAGCAAGGGGGAAAAAATTACTTCCCCCCCAACTTTGTCTTAAAATGTTGATTTTAGCTATTTTCAAAATTACTTTCTTTTGATGTTGTCTTACTCAGAATAGTTTTAATGGTAAAAAAACCAAAACACAATACTTTCTGTGGAAGTAATTTTGTTGTTCTGGTTTTTTTTTTTTCTTTTCAACTTGCTAAAAAAGCTGTTATTCACTAGCCCTGCTGGAATCGCTGCTCTTCTCTCACTCCTAGTGCTGGTACTACTGGCATCAATTCAGTAGATGAACAGAGGATTTCAGTCTCCTAAAGCTGCCAATCCCGCACCTTTCAAAAACACCAACTGCACTTTCTATGATAGCGACGAATTACAGTGTTAGCGCCGACGAAGCCTGCAAGCCCACAGACAGAGGCAGAAGCAGAATCCAGGGCGAGAAGCCTGAGCAGCTCCATGGAAATCAATCATGTACATCTTGTTTTCCACAGGGGTCACCTGAACACATCCCAGTCTCTCCTGATCCCTAGATGTAAGCATGAACCAGAAAAACAGCTCTTCCTCCTCAACAAGAGAATTCAGGATTTGGCCAAAGGACTTTGCTAAAAAGGTGACAGTTATTAAAGTACGCTTGCAGCAACACGCCCCTCCTCTGCGCACTCAAAGACAGGGAGAGGGAAGGAGCAATGTTTCTCACAGTGTGACTTCTACACTTGCCTTTCTTGCCAAATGTGTCCAGTTCAAAGGAGCAGCACCCTTCTGTCACCTGTGGCTGACACTTCTTCAGCAGAGTGACACTCTCTTGGAAGTGACTGGCTTCTGCTATGGAAAATAAATCACTTCCAGTGACAGAGACTCCTCCAGGAGGAGTAACTGTAAACAAAGGAAAGATTTTTATCCCCAGGATTCCTCAACAGCCAGCCAGCGCTGGTCCTCTTATCTCATGTGGTCCTGACTGGTCAGAAAAAAGATAATCCCTACGTACACCCAAAGGCTTTCCTTAAGGCCATATTATCCCCCCACATTCCCATCCGCACACCCAACCGTTCCATTGATGCTGAGAAGGGACAGCCGTGGTAATTAAAAGGTAGCAAAGCTCCACGTCTGCATGAATAGGGGACAAGTCAATACAGTTCAATCTGCTGCTGAATTGACTGCAATCAATTTCTCTTTCTGCCCATCCAAGGCTGCAGCTGTAAAGTACTCACAGTCTGATCAATGGTGACCTTGAGAGCAATGAAGAGAGACAAAGCCACACTGCAAACAGAGGGAGCGATGGAGAGGAGCCTTCAGAGCAAGCAGAAGCAAAAGGGAAGGCAGAGCTTAACCCTCCTCTGGAGGAAGGCAGAGGTGCAGTTTGGACAGCTGGTGTCAGCCAGCAGGAGGGTGCCACATGTGGGCATGTGTCCTCTTTCATCAGCCTTCCAGAAAGAGCAGCAATCATCCATCCCACTGCTTGGCTCCATCATGAAGAAGACGGGATTAACCAAGGAGTAGGATGGTTCTTGCCCAAAAAATTTTAGAAGGGATACTGATGAGATATTACTACTCCCTATCTACCATCTCCATCCTGCAGGGAGGTCAGGGTGAGGAAATGCGCAGAAGCTGGCGGTTCCAGGCATCCAAGGGAGCCCAGCATCTCTGCTTGGCTTTAGGATGAGTCTGTCCACCTCAGATAGCTCCCGCAAAGTTGTCCAAAGAAATAAAACAAGATAGCACCTTAGCACTTTCCCTCCTCTCTCTCTCACACTTCTGGCCAGCTCTAACCTAACCCAATCACCAGTAATGAATTAATAATTAATCAATCACTACCTGATTTCATTTTCAGCATGCAAGATGAGAAAAAAGAAATGAGATCTTAAAATAATACTCTGCAATGGGTTGTGTCTGTCTCTGGCAAATGCAATTTAACTGCCTTAATGAAATGCTAATTGGTAGAAAATATATATAAAAACCGTCCTGAATACTACTCTAATTAAATTGCCTTTTTCCAGATCTACAAGGCAAAATGCTCAGTGCAGAAAGAACAGTAAACAGACTCAAAGGCTGTCCTTTTCAAGATGGGGTAAAATTACAGAGAACTGCACAAGGGTTCGTTGGGAACGACACCATTGTTGTTCCTAATTGTATGTGTGGTGTGTGTGCATGTGGCATAGCTGAATAAAAAAATGAGGTTTATAAAGAGCTGCCTGCTCCTTTGCTGATGGACTGGAGGCGCTGATCCGACAATTAAAGCATCAGCTCAGTAATAGCCATAAATAAACAGGCAGCATTAGAACAGACTTGCAATAAAGATGATATTAAAAGCAGAACAAAATGAGAGGCAGCACTGAATGGGAAAGGGTGAGGTGTAAGTCACATTGATCTGCTCTGTCTTTCTTGCTGAGGATAAGGAAACAATGAAATGTCCTTACTGTGGGTCCCCAATACTCAGCAAAGCTGTTACAAAGGAAGAGAAGGACAAGTCTCTAACAAGGGGTAGAAGATTTGTGAACAGCTTTTAGTCAGAAAGAGTGTAAAGAGGGAGTAAAGCGGACAGAACCAGAACTGATTAAAAATTTTCCATAGGAACTTGTATAGGGAAGCATTGATTTATCAAAGTCCCAGATTCTTGCAGGCCAGGGTCAGTTCTGACCCATCTTCTACAATTCATAAAAGTTTTGAATTATCAGAAGCGTGACACTGTCAAAGTGCAAAGTTTTTGGCCAATTTCAAGTTGCAAGGGCTTTTCATATAGAAATTGTAGTTCACGCCACTGAAAGAGTTTTAAAAAAAGCAAACAACCAACACCAAACCACAAAACAAACACACAAACCCAAAACACTCAATTACAAACACAAAGTGCCAGCTGACCTGACACAGATACTGGCCTCTCCCCACAAATTACTGACCTGGGAATGTTTCTGAAGTGAGAAGTCTCTGTCCTCTTTTGGAGGGAAAAAAAGCGCTGACACTCTGAAAACTCCCCTGAGCTGAGAGAGCAGTGTCCTCTCCGTAATGGACATGCTTCAGCCCAGACTCATCCTTGACATTGCCATCGGCAAAGCATTGCCTGCCTCTCCTACACAGCATCAGGTTTCTCAAGCAAGACACTAGCAATGTTGGTCGCTCAAGTCCAGTAGTCCACCCAGGCAGTAGGTTCCACATGCTCTATCAGTACTACTATCTTTAAACCCAGCTTGTCAGCACAGCACCTTCCTAGAGACTTTAAATGCCTTTGCAAATAGCCTTTCCAGCTGAGTATAATTACCTTAATTAAAAGCCCACCTCATCCTTCTGACTGGAAAGGTTCATGTAATCGCTGTGTTTGTCTTAATGATCTCGTTAGCAGCAGGCTCAGAAAGTCCTCCAGCTCCTCTGCCAGTGGGCTGAGACCTGAATACTTATCATGGGGGAAGTCACACAGGTGTCTCTGCCTCTCTGGGGGGTGGGTATTTGGGCTGAGGTCTTGGGGGGCAGGATGGCTGACAGAGGTATTTCTGTGTTCTCTTCACAGTAAGCATCACTAATTTCTGGCTGCTTCTTTCCTTGATGGGATAGGAATGTCCCAAACCTCCAAAGACTGGGGTTGGGTGCATCCTGATGCTACGTCAGGGCAAGGGGATGTCTTGGCTATTCCTGGCTGAGGAACAGATAGTAAGATAACAATGGCCATAATGTTGCAGAAAATAACTTTGTTACGTGGTCTAGAGCAGCCAGGGATGTTTTTTCACCTCTGGTCTAAACACAGCAACTCAGTTTTGTCTCTGCTTCCCAAGGAGCCCCTTATGGTTCATAGAAAGCAGAGAATAACCACTTTTGATATGCATCATACTTACCTTCTGTCCACTTCCCATGGCTATGTCTATGCAAAGCTAACCACTCTCTTCATCTAACCATTATCACCAGCCTCATGAAGTCCAGAAATAGTTTTGATCATTTTGTATTTCCTCTGTGTTAGCTAATGTGACTCCTGGGCAGGAGATTATTCTAAAAAGGCCATTTCTGATCCCCACTCCCTAATCCTTATTCCACTGTTGGAGAAAATTGACTTGTCGAGTAGATCGGGTACCTCAGTTTTTGGGTTGTAGGCTGTTGGAAGATAAAATGAAGTAGCAGCGTAGTCTGGCTGGGTCTGGGAGAGGAGATCCTGGCTGCTTCTTCCTGCTTACTGGGTGTGCAGACACCAGCACTACTTCTTTTTCCTTGCTGCCATGAAAATTGCCTTATTGAATTTTTAAATAAACTGTGCTGGTTGGAATATCTAAAGAGCCTTTGCACAGACCCTGACGGGATTCTTTTTTTTTTTTTTTTTAAATTAAAAATCTTGGCCTCAGGCAAAATGGAAATGTCTTCAGATTTGCAATCAGTGCTCATGTAACGTATCTGAAATGCAGTTTATAAACTGGTGATTTGATGGGATTTGTTCCTGGGGGCCGTAATGAATGGATTTGCAGAATCTCAGAGCCCGGGACGGCATGACACAAATTGCTACCAATGACCATTACAAGGCACAAGGGGAGAATGGGAAAGAACAAGAAAAGAGCAATCCAGTTCTAATCGCTGAGTTACGCATAGGAGTCACGTTGTCCTCTCCTTCCAACCTCCTCATCTTTGTGTTTAACCCACCAAGATGTCCAGTTTGTGCCAAGGGCAACACCTTAAAAAAAAAATTGTTCCCAAATGGAAAACTTCTGAGCCCCAAGACCAGCCATCCCTGTGCACCGTCCACCTGATGGAGATGGGAAATTAATAACTAAATACCTGCTGCTGGAGGCTGAATGGGAACTGTTACAAAGAACCCGTTGAGGAGAAAAAGGCTTGAACTTTGTCCTCAGGCAGCTCTCCCCGCTCCCTGAACTGGATCATCTGATTAGCGCAGGCCAAAGGGAAATCCTCCTGGAGGAAGGCCTGGGGAAGGAGGGAAAGTGGTGAGAAAAAATACCTTGCATGCTCTTTCCTCTCTCAAGAATACGACTCCAATGACCTTAACTAAAGATTAAATAGATGACCAAGTCACTAATGTGCTTGGGTTAAGTAGGGAGAGAATAGTAGAGGAAGGAGCCAGTGAGTGTGGAAGAGGTGACTGGAAAGATGCAGTGAGGCCAGAGCAGTGTGTAGGAGAAGCGGATGATTGAGGTAATTTGCTGAGGCCTCATCCAGAGCATGCAAAGACAAGTGGTGCAGAGATTCATCAGTCATTGCTAATGCAAGGCTAATGCAAGCTGGGAAAGCCATACATCATTGTGCAGAGCTGGGTCAGAATCAGACACTCAGGGATATTAGCCCTGGGATGGAGCCTCTTGAGTGCAGCTCCTCCTCCTCTGTACCTCCACACCAGACCCACTTGTCTCCTTATCCTGGTGGGATCATCTCACATGGAAAAAACATGGAGGGAACATTCACCGTCCCCATGGGCCACATAGGTCTCAGGTCCTGAAGCATTTGGGAATCACACCATGCCACAAACAATGTTGTTGCCCTCACAGCTTTGTAATTCACACATAAATATGTCCTAAACACATTACCTTATGTTTTTTTTCAATGCGGCTAATTGAAAGGTACCGCTGATCTCTCCCAGCCCACACTAGTTCAGTGTCAACCTTCTTTCCTTGTCCCACCACGTTATGATGATTTAACATATCACCGTATGACACAGCAGCATCCAGCAGGATGTGAGCTAGGAACCATGCAGAAGGAATGCACCACACCTGAAACCAGGAAGAGCGAGAGAAGTGGAGCGAGCAGGTAAAAGTGCCTGTTGGAGCTGGTAGAGCCTGCATGCATATCTCAAAAGGTTTGCAGCCTCAAGGCATAGTCATTTCTTCACAGCTGAGTTCGCCTAAGGCTGATGCTGCATCACGGAGATGAAGCAGAAGGAGGAACAGGCTCGTAGGCAGCTTGTGCAATGCTTGTGAGGTCAAAAGTATAGGAGCTGCTGGGGTATCAGAGCTGAGCTGTAGGGCAGGGAGAGGAATGTGCTGTCGGGCTGAGAAGCTGCGCGCTGCTCTGGGAACGGGGGCAGGTCGGTGCAGAGCCGGGCTCCATAGTTTGGCCTGGGAAACATTGTTTTTTCTCTGCCTCTCCCCCAAAATGGTAAATGATTCTTATCCATCATTATTATGTCACTGTGCATGGAAATGGCCTAAGGGCTCCGCAGAGGTCAGTGGGCTGATCCCTAACAAGGCACCCAAAGATGAGCTGACTTCTTTCACACAGGAAAGGAGTGGGTGAGATCTTTTAATCTCTAGAGTCAGAAAGAGTTCGAAGCCTTGGTAGCCTGAAACTGCAGTTTCCAGTATCCATCATTCTTCTAAATGCTTCTTAGGTTCTCTTTGATGCGAGTGTCTCAGGACTCTCTCAAGTCTTTCTCAGTCTTCAAGACTTTCTCAAACTGAAAATTCATTGAAAACTTTTTTAGATGGAGATAGGGCCAGCTTTAATATCTTCTTCACTTAAAAATTTGGGAGGCAGGGGGTATGGCGATAGGTACCGTCCAAAGGATATCTCCTGTGCAATGCAGAAAATGACAGTTCGCAATGTCTTTCTCGTTTTGTAGCTTAGCAAATTATGGGATCGAAAGGCTTTTTGTTTGCTTTGTCAATATATGGCAAAATGAAAGAAAAAGGTTTATAGCCTATTGAAAGACAAAGTTTCATTTGACCAAAAGAGATTTGGTTTATATATTTATTTTCTTCATTTTGACTTTGCAGAGGACTTAAAATTTTAGTTTTGTGACTTGCTTCAGGATATGAACATTTTTTGAACTTACAAAAAGGTTTGCAGACAGGTAACCCAGCACAGCTGCACGAGCCTAGAAAACGTAAGCTCTTTCTGTTGCCTTGTATCTCCCAAAAATGTGACAAACTGGCAAAAGGTCCCTACGGGCCCTTTGCCACTGTGTCTCAAAGCCTCTTTTGCTCTGGCTAAAGTGCTTGCGCAGTGGCCTGATTTGGAAGCATGCAGCTAGCTTCATCTCACACTGCCAAGCAGTATTTCAGGGCAGTTTAATGCCTCCCTATGACACGTCCTTAGGAAATATTTTGTCTCGTGGTTGAATCCAGAACCAGGTTGTGTCTGATTGGCAACCCAGCGGCAAATTCCCTTGTGACTCATATAAAGAGAGCATAAACCGAAGAGTCCCTTTACCTCATGATAAAATTACCTTAAAGCCTCAACGTCATTCACAACTGGAGAAGATCCCATGACCCTGTGGCTGCGGGACCATCCTGAAGTTCAACCCCACGAGGTGCCGAATGGCAGCCACCTCTGACTTCCAGGAGAAGGGAGGGTTCCCAGTACCAGCCCGGATAGGACTTTTTCTGGAGGGAGGAAGAGAGGAAAGGTAAATACATATGTGAGAGAGAGAGTGCAAATGAAAGGGAGAGAGACTATTGGAGGGCTTCATCATTCCCCTGTCTAGAAGATATTTCTCCATTGACTCTATTTAAAGTCAGCCTCAGGCTTGTGGGCTTGGAGAGCTTTTAGCAGATGAAAGAACTCACTCATCAGGCAGAGGGTTTTTGATTTTTTTTTCCTCTCCCCAGCTCTCCCAGGTCTGTTTTAAAGCCATTTCAGCAATTGTTGAAAACTGTCAGATGCCTTTGACGGATCAGTACTTTGCCGTGGAATTTGCATGGCCTGTTAGCCAATCAAAATGCAAATTGGGGATACATTTAAAACACAAGCCCCCAATTTGTCTTCGAAACGCTGCTGGAAAGTCATGAAAGCAATTTAGCTGTTCCTGGGACCGCACCTTGTCTTCAGCCTCAGATCTGGCAGAGCTGCTGGTTTTTGCCGGGCGGGAATGTGTGTGCGTGTAAGTGTGTGTGTGTGCGCGTGTGTGTGTATGCTACAGGCGTTGTTTCCAAGCTGTGAGTATAAATCTTCCTCTCTGACTGAGTGAGATTTATGGCTCAGCCACGGGGCTCCTGGCACCTCCCAGCAGAGCATCTCTCTTTCAGATCAGGGCAAGCTCAGGGACGGGGTGCGGGAAGAGGGACGGACGCTCGGGCTCTTCTTCTGCCCTGCTTCCGTTCTTCCCTTTTCCAGATGGCATCAGGGTTTAGTGACAGAGCAGAGGCTTGTGCCAACAGCTCGCACTGCGGCAATAATGAGCTCCATTTAATGAAGGCTGAGTCAACAAGAACATGCTTCCCTTTCAACAAATAAACACTTTTATTCCCCCCTCCTTGTTTTTCCCACTAGGAACTTTCTGCTAAGGGAAATTGCCGGATCAACATCGCAACAGATGAGCATCTTTGACTTACCTGCAGAATAGGTGCAGTCAGCATCATGGTGACACAAGGCGTTGTGTCGCTGGCTGTGCCTGTCCCTCAACCTGCCTCTGAGCACTTGCTCCCAGTCAGACGGTTATCCATCCGTCCCGGTCGGAGAACCCAGCCTGAGCCTGCTTAACTGGTTTTCTTTATTTTTCTAGTAGAAAACATTTTGTTTTTTCCCATGCCTTTTAAACTTTCTGAAAGAAAAGGTCTACTTTGTCTGAAAACAATTTATTTCCCCTGAAAATATCACTTCGCCCCATAATAATCCTCCAGTTCTGATTTAAAGCCACCTTGCAATAGTGGTTTGAGGGGTTTTGTTTTTAATGAGAACTTTAAATGCTGTACACAAGACAAAAAGCCTGACCAGCCCCTTCTTTAGATGGAAATGACATTGTTTCATGCAGACTTATGCATGAAAATTTATCTATATTCTTTTTTAAATAGGTCTGGGGGTAAAAGGCCTTGTCATCTGTTATCTACCCATGGAGTTATCTATTTATATCAGCTGTACTGAAGACTGGCATCCTGTTATGAACCATTTCTTACCCCCAGAGGCCCAGACCTGGGAATCTGCAGATTCTGCTGCACAGGACATTTCCTGGCATTACTCAAAGCACGAAGGTTTAGCTGGAAATGAGCTTCCAGTGGACCAACTTCGCTCCAAAGAAAACTCTTTCACACTTTTCAGATTTGATTAATAAAACGAAATGGGTAAACCTTTACTGCAAGATTATTTGGAGTGATTTCTAAGTGTTCCTCCCCTGCAAATGGTTAGTTTTACGTTCCCCTCCTTCCTTTAACGCCTGGATTCTCCCTTTCCCTGCAGTCTGCCTCTTGTCTGGCTCACTGAGGCAGCCAGATGGTGTAATTTGCAGGTACCTCCACAGCACTTACTTGTCTGACATGCCTGAACTGATTGAAACATGCACAGAAACATTTGAAACCTCACTGAAGGGGTCTGGATAAAGTCCTGGAATGTGATAGATCTGGGAGACAGAGCAGGTACATTCACCCCTGAAGACTGCACAGCACAAAAATCCAGGGGAAAGAGTCTGTGCCTGCACGTCCACACGCGGAGATGAGCTTACCTGTATGCGATTACTGTAGCTCTTTACAGGACTACTTTCCAGTAAATGAACACAGTATGGCTGCTCATGTAGCGTGTCTCGCTGCATTTGTATGTGGGTGTATGTTCTAGTAAGTATACATGACCCCCCTCGTTCTTGTGCGTCCCCACGCTATGCGTGTGTGTTCGATGTATACACGTTTCCCATAGAAATGCCCGACTGATGCAGCAGGTATAGCAGGACGTGCCTGGCACTCACAGACCACGCTCGGTTTTGAAGCCAGTGTGCCTACAGAGAGCATGTGAGCAGCAAAAAGCAGATGTCCATGTGTGTAGAGGAGGTTTCTGCTTGCACATACATCACTGCTTACCACACACCGCCTATGGGTAACAGCAGGGAGCCGAGCTGCACAACTGATGACCAAAATGCCTGACGTTGGCTAGTTCTTCCAGTCTGAAGGCAGTCACCTGCAAGAAAAGACACGTTTCAGCCCTCTCAGAGAGTGCACACAGGTCCCGGTGGGAGGAAGGTGACTCATACACCTTGAGGTCAACAGCACTCAAATACTATGAGTCAACAATTTCACCATTTCCCTTACGTCTTCAGGGCCTCAGTGACACCTGAGCACCACGGAAGTGCATGGAGAGAGGTGTGCAGAGAAAATGCACCTCTACCAATGAAGGTCTGAAAAGGTTTTCTTTCTTCTTGAGCTCCACCTGCGTTTTTCTTTGGGAGTATGTTGTCAGATGTCACACAGCCCTGGTAAAGGGGTCAGTGTGCACGATGCTGGGTCAACATCAAGGAGACTGGTACCAGTGGGTGATGAGGCTTCTGGGCAGAGCTGCAGCAGAAACTGGGAGTGGAGCTTCCTGGAGACGCTTATGAAGCGCAGGTTGTAGAGGACTGGGCTAAAATGCCTCCTAACACAGGAGGACAGCTGGCACTCAATATCTGCATCAATACTTTCCAGGGGAAGATGTCTGCTGCCGCTGAATAAAGTCTCCACTGGAAATATGCCTGTGAACAACAATATCTTTGCAGTCAGGGATATGAGAAAATAAACAAACACCTGGCAAGAACCGAATTGAATCAAACACCGATTTAAATGTGATAAGAAGACAATGAGGAAAAAAAAAAAATTTGCATTTTATTGCTGGACACAAAAAAATTAAAAAGAACAAAACAGAAAAACTTTTCCCCCTTCAGCTGGGGACAGGAGGAGCTGAGCATGGGGACAAGAGTCTTGTGGGGAAAGAGAAGTGTCTGGCTCGTGCGCAGTGCCCTGTTGTTGTGCTGGTACGAGGCGGCACCCTGTCAGCACTTTGCAAGAAGGAGCTCCATCTTTCTTTCTTACATGGCCTGACAGCTTTTCAGAAGAGATTTATACAGGGACAGATCAGAATATCTGTCATAGCAAACCACCATGATCAAGAGAAATGAGGCACTGTGAGCCTCCGAGCTGGGACCTCACACTTCTTAGGGCACAGGAGGTCTTGTGTTTCAGGAGAGGACACAACCATGGTGTCGCTTGGCACCCCCGAGCGGAGGGTCCCTGGGCCACAGCAGTACGAGGATGTACTCTGGCATTTATCTGGCTGTGTACAGGCATTCAGAGCTTACAGGTCTGCATCCCTGCAGGCTGGCGAGCCTGCCTTTACGATCAAGGCAGAGAAACTGTCACTTCTAGGGCCCAATTCATCTCGTTCTGAGGCAGACGTCTAAAACAAGTCAGATGAATTGTGCTGCGGAATTGCTTCTTTCTCTTTCCCAACTATAAGGGGGAGTTTAGACAGCCAGCTCGGCTGAAGACAATTGCAATGGAGCTGCTGAAAGTCAGAAGAGACGAATCCCAGCCCTAGTGTGCAGATGGGCCATCCCACAGGGTCTTGCCCACAGTCCCATGAGCCCGTTGCTGGCTCCATCCCCACAGCATCCCTCCCTCAGCTCCTGGGATCTCCACCATGGATCCCAGCATCCCTCCACCTCCTGGAAAGCAGGTGGTAGAACGATCGGCAAGGAGCTGGGATACAGCCATGTTATGAAAAGCTTTAACCACGCTCAGAGCAACAACATTTTAGAATTTTTCCCCGATGGGTTTAAAGGAAAAAGTCGGGGGAATGTATCGCCGTTAGCATTAGGCAGCAAGTCTGCTTGGCTCTCCCCCTGAGCCACTCTGCTGTGACAAAGCCATGGGAGCATTTTACAAGGACAAAGGTTGCTGGCTGGTGAACAGCAGCGTATTAACATGGAAATGACAGCAATCCCTGTCAGAGCACGGTGCCCATGCAAATCTTTCTTAGGCTATTAGCAGTATGTGGAACGCGTCCTCAGATGTGGGACACTTCTTTGCAGGCATCGGGTGGCTGGTTCGCAGCCTCGCCGTGCTGTATTGCCGGTCTCGCTGGAGCATACCTACCATGCCGAATAACTGGGAGAAAAAAGAGGGGGAAAAAAAAGCAGATTGTAATTCAGACCCCTGCTTTCTCAGTGAAGCTCCTCCGGACCCCAGCTGTGGTGTAAATTGAGATTCCGCATGAATGCCGTTGCCTGCTTTCACTGCTCGTTGGGTGCAATTTACTTGTCTCGTCCGATTTACACTATGCACTCAGGTTTGGAGCATAAATATACAAGCTCATATAACTATGTGAGCATCTTCCTTCTGCCTCCCATCTCTCACACCGGCTCAGATCCATCAAATTCAGAGGAAGTGATTTTAATTTCAGTGATCTTCCTTTTCTCACCCAAAGCCCCACCGATTCCTGCGCTGAGGTCTCCTAACCTCAGCAGTAGAGTTTTCCATTGGATTTCATTTTATCCTCTGATTTGAAGGGTTTAAGCGTGAATTAAGTGATACCTAGGCTTTAAGCACAGCCCCCTTTCCTAGGGGTGAATTTCAGCCTAAATGAAAAGCGCGTGCATTCGCAATGCACTCCCCAAGCATGAATAATTGTTCTCAGGGAGCTCCTTAACAACATACAATCTTCTGAGCAACAGGTTGCTTTACTAGGATTAACAACCTGGAGGAGAAGGATTAATATAATTGCTACTCCTCGACAGAGCTGCGGAAAATAATCGCAATGAAGTTAAATAAAACCTTTGAAACCTGTCAGGGTTTTCGGAAGGGGGGGACCTTTTAAAAATTTATTTATTTATTTGTGCAAATCCTGCAGGAAGTGCCCTGATGTCAAACAGGATGTGCGAGCATTCGCCTTCTCCTCCTTATTTTTCAGAAAGGTTTTTAAGTTCAAGTCAAAACACAGGGTATTTTTAGAAAGCAACATCCTAACTGACCTTCCCCCAGTTCTGTTTCACATTTCATTCCATAAAAGTAAAAGAAGAGCTTTGTCAGACGAAAGGAAAGGTCCACCTAGCCCAGTATCATATGTTCAATAGTGGCCAAAAATTGCCACTAAGAAAGACTATATAAAAAGGGCAAGTAAGTGGCAGTATTTCTCTCCTATTCTTTCTCAGCCTCCAGTGATCAGCAGCTTGGGGACTGCCTGAGTCAGAGGTGTTATCTTTGGGTTTAATGCCCTTGATGGATTTTTTTTTCTTCCGTGAAGTATCTAATGGCTTCACAAAATGCATAGTGAAGCTGTAGAACTCTGGTTCTTGTGAATGCCAGAAGTTTACATGGGTTGAAAAAGTAAAGCGTGAAACCACATTACATTTCCACCTTCTGGATGTGCTATCAAAAAAACACACCTTGACAAGGAAATCACTTCTCAGGAGACACTGTGACTTTGATACGTTCTTTTATTTATGTATTTTTTAAATCCATTTCTGGAATAAACGTGTTCCACAGCAAATCTTGCAAGAAAAGGATTTTCCTGCAATCAGCGGCCCTGCTGAAAACAGCTTGTAGCCTCCTCCAACCCATCCGCGAGAGGACTGTTGTCAGGGCTGGTACCTGATTAGAGCCAGATCAGATGCACTACAAGGTATTTGTTCTGCTGCCCAGAAGTGGAACATCAGGAACCACTGGACTGTGACCAGTTGAATAATTTTCAACAAATACATGGAAATAAACATAATCATCTTTATCACATTAATCGCAGTCTCACAGGAAACCTTCACCTGGATTTCAGTGAATGCAGAGCCAGTTTGTTCATTATCCCCGATTCCCTGGTGGCCCTGGGCAGCCAGAGCAGAATTCACCCTGGCGTAAGAGCCAGCGCGAAGCCAAAGCATCACCTGAATGCCATTTGCATGGATCTGCAGGCTGAGCTCTTTGCATTTGTCCTCTGCAAGGTGATGGGGTGGTGAGGTCTTGTAGCATCTGAGGAGCCAGACACCACTAAGGCCAAGCAGCAGTGCACCAAATCTGTGTTTCTTAAGATTTTCCACCCTACAGGTATTTTTCTTCCCCGTCAGGCTGTCAAGACCCTCTGCATGTTGCATAGGCGTTAATGAATAACCCCTTCACTTATGTAGGGAGGTTATCAACTCCCACCAAACCTTCCCGCTCCAGGAAACTTGTTTTAAGACCTGCTTTTGCCAGTACAGAAACAGCAGCGGAAAGTCAAGCCTGCTGGCTTCAAGAGGAACAGTGAGCCCCCACTTATGCAGCAAGCACCATGGGCTCTTTAAAGCCTTCCCAGTGCCAGGTTTAGTCTCTCTCTCTCTCTCTTTCCTTGCTCGCTTTTGTGCATGTTTTCCAAAGTCTGAACTTCTAGTCTGAATTGCTTTTGATGCTGAACCTGTTAAAAGTCTCTCCAGGTCAGATCCCCGTCCGTCTCCACGGCTGTTGTTTTGAGCTCGCACCGCTGACCGTGAGCACCGTCCCTCGGCAGCCTTTCCCTTCCAGCCCTGCCACATATTTCAGATGACTTCAGATCCACGCAAACAGACCTTCTGCACAAGCAGCTGACACCTTTTCAGCCCCGGCTTTGCCGAGAAGAGCCAGAGAGATGCCCCCTCAGGCGAAGTGAAAAGGGCCCAACTAATGCTGTGATGACAGCACAGTAAAATTCCCTGGGCCCTAAATATTTTATCATCATAAAATAAACATAGATCTTCTCATCATGAAATATACATTAAAAAATGTTTAAACATGTTAATTATTAAACCAATATTGATTCATATTGGATGAAGCATTAACGGGTGGAGTTTGGAGGAGGAAAATTGGCAAATGTATTTAATGTCGAAAGAGCGCTTGCCACATATCAATATTCATCAGGTCTAACCACTAATAATCATAAAAGTGACAAGCCAGAATTTATAGCTTCTGAGCGTGAAGGCAAGTCTGTGCAAAGGGACAAACTAAAATATTAAGATGGGAGGCACAAAAATTCAATTATTTTTTTTTCCCCCAGATCATCATTGCGATTTTACGGATAAACTGGGGATTTGTGTGTGAGTCTGAGCAAACTGTGGGAAGACTTTTGTGAGTTTATTTCAGAGCAGGTTATCAGAAGGATATAATCAGATGCTCGTGATCATGAGTGGGGTAAGGCTGTCCTCTGATACAGGTGCCACCCCAGTGCACAAGGAGTTAACTGCTGCTCATGTGCCCTCTCTTTGGACATTTATTCAAAGAATCTTAAATGGATTTTCTGAAAGTGGGAGAGTGGGAAATGCATCATGTGCCACCTTTAGCATTTGCAGGGTTGAAGGTGGAGCTTGAGTTGGGGAGTTTTATGGTGCAAGCCAGTGATTTTGATTGTGGGTTGTAAATATTCTCCCCAGAGGAGAATACCTTGCTCACTGTGTCTGCAGGAATTCTTTTGCAGCATTTTTTGCACTTCGACAATGTGTTAATGTGTTGGGATCACAGTATAGGTAGAAAAGGAAGGTATAGGGGGGCTGAAATTTCCGTTAATATGGGATACTTGATGGAGGTCTTTAATTTGGTTGAGTTTTAAATGCAAATGCCCATACAAACCACTCAATGAATCCTGTTGTGAATACAGTCTGTCTCAGGATATTCCTGGCACTGTCGTCTGTGTATGTTGTTCATTTCCCCCCCGACCTGGACTTTTTTTCCTTGATTTACCTCAAAGTGAACAGGTATACCAGGACATACAGTACTGTCAGATTATGTGAATTTAATAGTATTTTTGCAATATGCTGGAGTCTGAAAGAACTGTAGAATTGCAGAGAGTTCATTGTATTTAAAACATTTTCTTGACAAGAGTGTCTCCTTTTCTGGTCTTTAAACAAAAAGCACAATGAGGTTCAGTGACTGTGTTCAAGGACTCCAGTTTAAATTTGTTCAGTCTACAAATCAAAAAAGAAATTTGTTTTCTTAACAGCCACCTCTGCAAACGCGGTATGGTACCAGAGAGTTAACAGGTGCTCTCTGTCTTGCATGCCAAATTAATTTAATACTTCTTATTGCTGTGTTGCTTTGCAGGACTAATACAAGTTAGAAGCAGCAAAAGAATAGAAACCTTTTCTTCCGAGGTGGGGAGGGGGGCTCGTATGGCTACTGATGGACAGAGTCATGCCAAGGAAAGTTAAATAAATCGTTCCTCTCCTTGCTGCAACTTGGTCTCGATGTCAGGGCTGGTACCTGGCTGAGCTGCTGCATAATTTACTACAGATATATAAGTATGTAAGCTGTGGCACAGAAGACAAGGGTGGAGGAAAAAAAAAAGCACAGATGAACAGGACATTGTCACTCAATTGAGCAACTACAGGCCTGGAAATGGGCATCTTTTAGGTCTTTTAGGTCCCTTCCTTTACTCACCAGCCCTTATTGCCTTCAGAATAGAACTGCATTTTCTTTTTTCTCACTACAAAATACATGCCAATGCAACAGCAAATGTCAACCTTTTTCTCTGGGACGACACGTTCAAAGGCCAAAACCTTTAACATCTGGCAGCTGTAGTATTCTGTTGAACAACAGCTTTATTGTCAATGTTTACCCGCTGGAGAAATGCTTCTGAGCCTATGCATAGAGATAATACACTAAATTGTCCATTTAATTTCCACTTACTGTGAGATTCGGCATACATTAAATAATATTTGATCATTAAAAGCATGTTTATGGACTCCAATATTGCTATCAGTGATATGTGACTAATACGTAGTAAAGTGCATTTTGTCATGATCGGTTGATTTCAGAGTAATTTGTCATTGCAATTGTTAATCTGGGGGTTCTCTTCCACTGTCTCCTAATGCAGCGCCAAAAGATGCGTCTGGAGGGAGTCTTGCTATCGTTGTGTCCTTGTACAATGTCCCCACATAAAACACGGAGTGATCCACTCATGGAGAGATCCACAGTATGGGACCGTCTATGGCACTGATTCCTGAGTGTCGCTGGGGTCACTAGAAGCATCTGGTCAATAATGGAGATTTCTAGTGTGAAGACCATTCATGTCTCTAGTCTCCAGCTGGAAAACATGACCTATCTCAATCAAAGCGGAGCCGAACTTAGCCTTTAAAAGGTGCACTATTGGCCTGATTTCCTAAAAAAAATCATGCTCTGTGTTTGGATGCGCAAACGTGTAAGAATGCCTTCATCTACCTACTCCACTACACAGTCCCATCCAATAACTTTTGAACTAATTGAACAGCTTTAATCAAATGTGATATAGAGATTTACAGCCTCAAAACCATTAAGTTCTCACAAGTTTCATGAAAAAGCTGATTCTGTTGGAGTTCCTAATTAACTACACACCCAGGAATTCAATGATAGGATACATATTCATTGAAAACGAGCTTCATTTCCACTACTGATCACAGAACTAGCTGGCATCTTGATGGGATGTTCTCCCACTGGAAAACATCAATTTGTTAAAATGAAAACATGCTACAGGAACAAACACTGATTTCAGTAAAATTTCAATCGAAGACAGCTGTTTAGTCTGTGATAATAGAATATTTTCATCTTTTTCAGTCTTAAAGCACTGTCCTTCCCCTTAATGTATGTTATCCTTCTCACACACACCACCACCAACAACAATAACAAAGTGTGTGTATGATGGGGAGAAAACTGTTGGAGATTTGTAAAAGACTATTTTCTTCAGAATTTTCCCATCATAGGTCATGGGGAAATGTTAACTTTTCAGTACACCTTAGGAAAAAAGGTTGAAAACTGGAATGCGCACTGAAAGATAAAATCCAAGTTTTGACCAGAGCATTGAAAATGCCTGCCGAGTGAAAGGACCAGCTAATCAGTAGCTTTATCAACAGAAACTCCCTGCCAAAAGACCTATTCTGTGCCAACTATGCTATCCAGAGCAACGAGCAACTAAGTCTTCATCAATTATTTACCCACCGGACCCATATGACATCAGCAGTAATGCTCACCCAACAGAAGCGGTCAGAACATTTGGCATTCAGGCAGAATGCAGAGCCAGGTACTACATCTCTCCTTGCCTTTATCTTTGGCTACCTAATGCTCACATCCCACTACCAAGCTGTTCATCTCTTGGTAAGCAACAGAAGCAACATACCTCTAGCTGATGGCTGGTGGCAAGGGAATGCAGACCTCTCTGGCTTCACAGTGGTGCTCCTCAAATCCTTCCTATATGTCATTGCAATTACTTCAGCATTTCCCCTCCCTTAGGTCAGGACCTTCTCTCATTCAAGAAAACCAAACTAGCTGTCTCTGTGACCTACGCATCAGAAAAGACTCACCCAGCACTGCTCTGGGTGCGTGGAAAATGTTCAGGGTGGGTGTTCAATAGCAAGGAAGCCCAAGCCATCCACCTTGGTCTATTGTTTGGGCAATCTGCAATGAAACTGGTCAATGGTGTATAAAGAATCAAGAGGTAGGTTTGTTCAGATTGGGTTTATCCAGAGGATTGGGATCCCTGTGCCTCAGCTTCCTCTGGTTGTCCGGTCTGGTGGTGGTAACTCCTTTCGCATAGTCTCCCTGTTGAGACTGTGCATTTTAGGTACGGACTGTGCCAGGGCCCGGGCAGCAGTTAGTCTACTGACAGCTTGGTCTCAGCTGGAATCACTAGATATTGCAAATATAAACCCTAACAGGCACCATTCGGCATGGCATGCTCACTCGTGAGCTGGGATATAATGACATGGGACACACTTTGCAAATGCATCTGTCTTCTGGGCCTAACAGCAGCCACATTGTGTGGGGTACAATTAGGAGGTCACAGAAATGCTGTCACTGATGGCTTTCTGGCTGCCTTTGGAAAATGTTCTCAACACATAGCTAATAAGTAGGTTTCTTTGATACCACTTTGATAGTTAGGGACAGCAGGAGGAAAACAAGCGGAAGACCTAGCTCGGCGCTATTATTCCTTTTAACTTTGCTTAGCAAATGATTCTGAAGTGCTCAACACAATAACTCCCCCTTTTAAGCACAGGTTTTCCACTCTTCCTTTGCTAGGGTCTAATTTTAAGGGAGCACTTTGGGATTTTAATAACAGAATTATACACTTTGCCCACAGGTCTTTAATCTCTCGATGTTTATCCCATCAGTTGCGTCTCTGGCGAGCCTTTATCCTAGGATGTTTGTCTATTAAATTAACAGTGTTTCAGAAGAAGAGAAGCCATTTGCAAGCAGTAAATCACAAGGCAGTAGCATTCACTTAGCTCTCTCGCTGTTACATCACTCAGCATATTATACACTGTTCTATATACTCAGTATATCACTGAGTTCTTCATCTTCCCTGCCACCCCCGCCCTCCGCCTCCATGCTGTCTGCAAAATGCAGAAACCTTTCAGAGGCAGGCGAATCAAAAGAGAAAGAGACAGATGAGATTCGCACAAGCAGAGAACTGGGAAGGTTTTAAGTGTTTGGATGGCACCGCTGGATTTTGGCTGGGTTGCCTATAGAGAAGAGGGTAGAGCAGAGCCCTACGCATCTGAGAATTTCAAAGTGTGCCAAAAGCAGTGACTAACAATGCCCAGCGAAACCTCAGTGTCGGAGTGAATGCAGCAAACACGGTGCTTCCCACCTACTGTTGGAAGTGAAACCACCCTGGGGTGGAGGCAGCCCACACGGAACAACGTATGGCGAGGTACCGTGGTGCTGCAGGATCAGAAAGAGATACACGTATTGTATGGCGAAGGAATAGAATTAGTTGGAAGGGGACCGAGAAAATGGAAATAACAATCATGTTTATGCACAAAATACAAATGAGCATGTGCATCTTGAATAGCTTTGGATGTCTTAATTCTTGGTCTTAATTGAAGGGTTCTTCCTTAAGAATGCAACCTGCAGCGGATGTTTCGAATGATTTTCAGAGCTCAATGCACTGTAACAGAATCACCAGCACTGAGAAATGTTCATTTTTGCTCCTTGGATTCTGCCCATTCAGCAAATGGAGTGGGTTCAGTTTCATTTAAACATTGAGAACTGCCAGGTCCCTAGCAGAAAGAAAGCACGGCGCATCTGCAAGCAGATGGGAAACATATCCATGTAAGCATTTAAGAGATGCCTAACATAGTTTTTCTCTCACAAAAAGGAGCAAACATGAAAATCTAAATGTTAAGGGCAATGTGAACCAATAATTTGGGGAAAAAAATCACAACAGGTTGTACAAAGCAATCTGTTGCAATGACTTCTATTTTATTTCCCTGTTGACTTCTTTCTTCCTACCCTCCTTGCTGTCACCTTTTACAATATATCCATACAGAAATCCCAGTTTCTAAATCAAAACTCTCTTTGAACCAAACCAGTTTAGAAGCAGCAAATTCTGCTCACAAACTCCACAACCTAATACTCTGGGAATTTTGTCTTCCTGCCCTCTACTAATTACCATCTAAAAAAAAAAAAAATAAAAAAAAATCCTGTTTTCTCTACTGGAGCACACCTTTTTCTCTGCATCCAGCTGCCGCACCTTGACTACTCACTTTCCTGATTTCACATGTTTTAAAGCCCAAAGGCACTTGGCCCACCTCCTCCCTTGGAGAGGCCATTCGGGTTCCTCTGGTTATCTACACGTTAAGCACGGTGACTGAGGTCATAGGAATCCCCTTCAGCTCTCTGAGGACTGGACTGTTGAATGCTACATGCAGTGGATAACGGAGACTGAGGTGATGCCCGAGCTGAAGTTGAACACGGTTTATGAGAAGTAGTAAGAGTAGACATATCCTTTATCCCGGCTGGGGAGGCAATATGAAATGCAAAGCATATTTACATTTTTGCTCCAATCTGGAGCAAAACTGATACCGTTCAGCATTTCCCAGATCTGCTTCAGGTGAGGGATCCCCAGCCCGAGGCTCCTTCTCTAGGGTGTGGAGATTCAGCCTTGTTCTCTGTGCCCTGGGTCTATTCCCTAAACACTCGCTTTTAAAATTGGCCTCTGTCACTCAGTTGGTTTGTTTGTTTATTTGTCTCTCTTACTCTCCTGTTTTTTGAAATTTCTCTTTGGATCTCATAAATCTTCCTTATGGAAATATTTTTGCACTTGGTATATTTCCAAGAAATGTTTAGACTTCGATAAAGCATCTTTTATTTCCATGGGCAGAAGTTTGTCACAATTTTTCTGAATGGCTTTCCTCCATGAATCCTGGCAGCTTAGGAGTCCCCTCCAGTAGGATATAATTGGAAGTAGCTGCTCTGTCTGATAGCCTGGCTTTTGGAGAGTGGCCTCCAGTTTAGTAGCTGCAAATAACTGTGGGCAATTTTGCCTATGCTTAATTGCAACAAGATTGTTTCCTCCAATTTTTAAGTCTTTCATTTTCAGGCAAAAGCAGAGCTGAATGCTCATGTGTCCTCCACTAAAACCTCTTTATAACAAGTGTTAAGGAAATATTCTCTGCCACTGCTAACAATTTTTCACTCACAGCTTGGAGATCCAGATGATGCTGGGATCATCAGCTGATATGATCAGCAGAAGAAAGACTGTCTCTTGGTTAGGCTGACTGTTAAAGCTCTGGTTCGGCCAAAGAGCAAATGTATAACTCGATTCTTATTCACTCGTTCTCTTGGTAAATTTAGCAGTCTTTCAAGCTGGGTTAATTTTAGTATTAGAAAATGTAAGACTACAAAGAAACACAACCAGCATTTTGAGTCAATCCCACTTGTCCAAGGGAGGATCAACCCTGATGGTGCTGTACCCAGTGTTCTCCAGTCTGTCCTTCAAACTCTCTGGTCATCATGATTCCACCATCTTCCTGGGCTACTTTTTTCCGGCACTCACTCTCATTAGTGTCAGAAAGCAAATCTAAATATCCTCTGTAATGTAAGACCATCTTTGAGCCACTCCAAAATTAAACTTCCTCATGTTTAGAAGAGTTCAGACAAACCTCAGATACTAGATCTTATGGCAGTACGAGCTGTCAGACCATAGAAACCTTTGCAGGAATAGCCTCTGCTATTCCGAAATTCTTAGAAAAAGATTTTCCTAGGAAACCGAGCTAGTGCTTTTCCATGCCCTACCATCTGCACTTGCTGGAGACCGGCTAAGTTACTGGCATCCCATGAATACATCAACAGGAGACAAAACCATTAAAAAAACCAGCAGAGATCACTTTAAAATGCAAACAAAGCAGAATAGTGAGGCACTTCAGGCCACATCCTGAACTACTGTAAATCAGTGTAACTCATGTATTTCAAGCAAACTATGCCAATTTGCTCCAGCTGAGGATTTGGTTCTTCATCATTAACTCCTCCAGCATTACGCAGCCAGGTTTTGGAGGCTTTGAATGACTTCCTGCTTTGAGTTTACAGCTGTTCCAGCAAGGCCTTTGGTTTATCCCATTAATTTATCATTAGCCTGTGTAAACAAAAAGAACAAAACAAAAATGGCTGGGAAAAAAGAAACCCAAACAGATGCACTCACTTTTTCTCTGCTTCAGACAGACTTTAGGTAAGAAGCATCGCTAAAGTGGAGACCTACTGGGACACGTTTCCTAGTTAGGATAAAGGTGTTGGTTGAGATCTAAGGCTTGAAGAATCTTGGTTCAGATTAATGAAAAAAAAAAACACAAAATAAGCCTCCAACTACTACCCAAGAGTCTTCTTTTTCATTAAAAGAATATTTCACTCTTCATTTCAATGTTTTCCAATCATTCTGATTCCACCTGGAATCAGATGCAGATGTCCTGAAATACCAGCAAGGAAGCTAATTCTGACAGTATTTCTGAAGCGTAAGCAAAGAGAAAATGACAAAAATATCAGGAAGAAAACCTGCTCTCCTGATATTGTCCATCCATTTTGTCGGATTAATAGGGGCTAGACAATTTGAAAAAGCTTCAGGTACACTGACAGCGAGGGCTGAGTCCTTACCTGACCACAGCCTTTGTGCCAGTTTGATCCCAGTTTGCAAACATCACCCTGTAGTTGAGCCTGAACTGCATCATGCCTTCATAGTTGGGGGTATCGTGCATCCAAAGCTAACATCCACACAACCTGTTGTGAAAGTTTGGAAGAGAAGATCTGTTATTCTATTTTTT
This sequence comes from Dromas ardeola, assembly GCA_013398915.1. NCBI lineage: Eukaryota > Metazoa > Chordata > Aves > Charadriiformes > Dromadidae > Dromas > Dromas ardeola. The sequence continues at coordinate 431,919 of VYZM01015048.1, read as the reverse complement.
CAGAGAAAAAATTAAAAGAAGGATAGTTCTTCCCCTCACCACAAAATAACCTGCCTAAACCTGTCTAATTAATAGTTCAGTTTTTTCCAGCTTCAGTCACCAAATATATCTCCGGGTTTTTGCCCTTCAGACTGATTTCCCACAGCAGGGAGGCGGATGAAGAGTCACAGAGATGGTTGGATGGTTGGCAGGGTTTTCAAAAGTACATGCGCAAGTTAAACCAACAAGGAAATAAATGGGCCCAACATTTCCCATGTATGTAAGCACTCTTGTGAATCCCTGTAGGCACTATTTCTTTCACCATGTGAAGTTTTTTTTAAAGCTGACTTGACCATGATCAGGGTCACATCAGGAACATACAGCAGTTAAGAATTAAACCCCAAGATACTCAAATCAGAAAAAATATATCCTAAAATATTTTACTGATCCTGTTCCTGGTAACAGCACAATACAAGACAAGGTTTTCACTGGGTAGAAGCCAACCAGGATCAATCTTTCAGCTAGAAGCAGCAGACTCGGAAATCTCCCCCCAAAAGCTAATGAAAAAGGCAGCTTCCCTGTCTTTCTGGAAGGATTATCTTATGCTCTTCCACAACCTCAGCTGTTGCATGTGACCCCTGCACAGGAGTTAATTCTGCCTTTTCTGATACTTGTCCTGTTGTCTCCAATACATCGCTTATCAGACCAACGAAAAATACTCCTTTTCAGTCCTACGGGCAGGATGGGGCAGCTTTGTACACTTCTTTCCATAGAGAGACTTGGAATGTGCGTAGACTTTTGAGGTGCAGGCAGATAACTATGTACATTTATGTATTATCACACAAGCAAATGTGTGCACACACTGCCGCAGGTCTATGTGCGTATTTCTTTGCAGAGGTGTGTTTTCCACGGGCCGTGTCAGGGAATCTGTCCTGTCACACTGTTTCTTGATGACGGATGCTCTGTGTGCTGCTGCAGCCTTATCGCACTGACAGAGGCACTGCGACGTGGAGACAGCAGCAGTCCCGGCTGTGGTGCTCACGAGAGCAAGGAGAGCAGCTGGACAGGGTTTACAGCATCAGTAAATGAAATAAGCTGGCTCCTCTTCAGCCTGCCTCTTCTCAGGGGTTCCAGTTACAGAATGAGAGGAGAGACCTGGCAACTGGTCTCACAACAGGAAAACAAGAAAGGGAAAGAAGAAAGTTGATGAGATTAAAATCTCCCCCAAGGCCATCATAAACTGCTCTGCTGATTTGATGGAGTAGATAGACCGCGTTTTAGATGGTCAAGACCAGTGCCGAGTGGGGTATTTGGATCATAAAATGGCAGAACACTTGGTGTCATCAAGATGGGATCTCTTTCACTCCAGAGCTACTGCTCGCGGTGCCCATGAGTCACTTCGAAATAATCGGGGATAAGGTCTCTATTTTACTTTTGATCTTTAAAAAGCCAGTTTGACATTTTAACCCATACCTAGGTTTTGTTGCTCATGTGTAGCGTTGAACACTGTTGTTTTATCTTTCAACATGGACCTGAAGAAAACCCTCAGTCACCCACTAGTCTCTGATTTGGAAAATTCAGGGCCAGAAAGCAGCACCGCTCCTTATGTCCCATGTGGTTTCTGCTTCGTGCTATTATCGCAGGGGATTAACATAATGATAAACAATGTCTTCCATTTTTTGAGTTTTGCAGTGCTCCTACAGCAAAGATACAGGAGACAGAGAACTTGGTATCTGAGACAAGAAATAAGAACAAAACTCAGGATGTTCTTGGTGGAGAAACACCCCAAATCTGAGCTGAATTTTCACAAATGTATCTGTATCAGGAAAAAATTACCCTGGAAATCTCACTACATCAGGACAGACTTCCTTTATGGGTTCTCCATACTTCTAGCTGTCAAATATATTTAAAACATTACATCAGACAGCCTCATCTCATAATATCCTTCTGCTTCTTTCTTTGAGTGAAGAAAGAATGAAAGGCGCTAGGAACAAGCATGAAACTGTAAATCAAAAATTACTACTAGTAGTAATAATATTCCTGTTAATTATTGTGATATAACTCCATTTAGGAACCCTGCCAGGGACTTCGTTTCAGGTCCTGCTCAAGGTGAGGAAGCAGGTGGGAAAATAATTTTCCATCTCAACAAATTTCCCCATTCCCTGTTAGTAGCACACATCAACCTGGCCCTTTGATCTGGTACATGATACTCTGCTTCCCTGGAGAATTTGGGGCCAGATGCTCTAACACAAAGTAGCTCCATTAAATCTCTATTGCCTTCCACAAGGGATCACAAATTTAAATTGGCTGAAGACTTTGCTCTTGAGAGCTGTTGGAGTGAACCAGGGAAAAGATACAAGTTTTATCATTTTTTGAAAAAAAAATACCAAAACAGGAGATGAAATAACAATTGACTTTCTCCAGGAATGGAGACAGCGCTTTAGACAACAGAAAAAAATAGCTGAAGTGTGAAAGCTCTCAAAAGTTTGAGCATTTGAGGGGGAAGAATGTCAAATATCAACAGGTTAATTATAATGTCCACTCTTGTCCAAAAGTGTGCTTTAAGCTGAAAGCTGAGGTGCGAGGCTTTTTACCTCATGCTTGACACTGCTGGAGTCAACGTCTGTGCAACACCAGTATCACCAGCATTACTGGACCCCCCGGGAGATGGAGCCACAGGGAGACAGAGACTCCAAGGGAGAAAGGATGGAGTGATCTCCCCTCTCTAGGTGTGAGGGACACACTCCACAGTGCCCACCATCTCCATAGCCACCAGAAGAGACAGTCACACGCTGGCAGCCTGTTGAGCATCCCAGGGCAGGGACGTGGTTCCTTGGACCACTTGAAGGTTCCTTAGCATGATCTCTCATCTTCTCCTCTCCAGCTGTATTCTCCCCCTCCTGCTTTGCTCATTACTTCTTCGATCCCAAGGTCTCCAGCTAGGATTTGTGAAGGTGCATTTGATGTGGTTTGCCTGTAGCCTTTTCTAAGGGTTATTCACACCTGGAGTGTATTTGTATAAGGAGAGGGAGGTTGTGCACTCATGCGTGCAACAGCCTTGCTGTGCATCCCCAGCAGTACCTCCAGGAAGGACTGAGGCGTGCTGCATGTGTCTCTGTGCACAGTCACATATCAGTATTCCCAGTTTTCTACAGGCAATTAGGTAGCTTATATCCATAGCTTTGTGCAGCTCACTTAAATCTGCATATCACAAATAGGTTTACCTTGCTTCTGTGTTCCTCGAGATATATCTTCTCTTACATTTGCATTAGCATGTGGGAGCTTTGCCTTAAAAGACAATTTACTCGGGAGAATATATGTTAACCTTGCTGGCTGAACAAACAGTCAGACAGTGTGTATTTGGTCACACAGATATAATTTCGTTCAGCCTGTGTTTGAGTGCTCACATATACATGCTGTCACTGCGGGCACTTTACTGCATTGCCTCGGATGCTCATATGTAAACTCATCTGTATGGATTACATCTGTGCATTTAGCAGTTTTCCAAGTGCAGACAGAGCTGGAATGGCTTAGGGTCAGATCCTCAGTGTTCCTCCACCAATTCAAGCACAGCTTTACATCTATTCTTCAAGTGAGCCTGTAGCTCAATCCTTTCCCTGCAGAGCTCAAGTTTTGCCACTGTATTTTTATCCACTAAGGGGACATCTGCCAACAGCGGGGCTGTGCCTGTGCGAGCGTGCTGAGAATGGCAAGGGATGGGGAGGGTGGATACGGTCGCTCGGGCGATGCCTGTTGCCCCCTTCAGCTGCCATCAGCACTTCGGCAGAGACGTCGCGATGGGCAGCCGAACGTTCCAGCAGCTTTTCCACTGTTCCAGCAGCCTTCCCGCTGGGTCCAGCTCGGTCCCGGTGTGGGAAGCCAGTGTCCGAAGCCCGTGGTGTGTGCAGTGCTGTACGCTCACCCCGGGTGCGTGTGAACGCACTTCCCTCTAGTGGGCAAAAGCGCTGCAGAGCCGGGGATTTTCGTGCAGCTGCAAAATATTTTTTTGTTAGCTCAAGTGGCAAAGTCTCCTGGTTTTAGCGCTGAAGGTCACAGGTTAGATCCCAGCTGAGGACATCAGAGCCTTCATGGTGTTATGTCCAACGGTTGACTCCGTTTCATCGGCATAAAAGCATGTGTGAGGCTTCGAGACATGCGCTCGGCCAAGCCTCTGCGCGGAATCCCAAGGTGCCACATTGGAGCCCTCCCCAGGGACGGCATCCGGGTGAGATGTGCCTCTCCATCGCTAACTGCTGGGCTGGCAGCCTCCCCGCGTCGCTGCCTGCCGGAGCCTTGACGAAGCAGAAGTCTCGTTCCCTCAAATCAGCCCTAGCCGTGAATTCTCCACACACCGTTTTGATGGAGAATTCCAGGATATTTTTTGATCTAGAAAGATCAAAACAAGCTTATTGAAAAATTCCATTTCATAATGTCAAAATGTTTCATTTTGAGAGTGTCAAAACACTGCAATCTAAATGTTTAATCAAGTGGCACGTATGTGCGGAATATTGCTATTATTTCCATTCAATTTTAGGGTTTTTTTTCTAATATTTTTCTTAAACCAAAGCAAAATCAAATAAGAGGGCAAAAATGTCAAATCAAAAGATTTTCTTTTGATTGCTAATTGTTTCAGCATTTTTCTACTGTAAGTGGCTCCACGCTTGAAAATATTTTCAAACACTTTTTAATCAAACTGTCCTTTCAAAAGAAAATTTTAAACCATGATAGTCTCAATGCAGTTTTCCTCCTCTGTTCTTCTCAGCTGGTTCTATGGGTTGCGCCTTTTTATCTGCGTTGAATTAAAATCTCCTGTTTCCTGGCTCACAAATTACTGGGCTTGATAGGCCATCATGTTTGGAAGATTTAATCAGAAGGCTGAGAGTCCTCCTTCACCCAGTTCCTCTGCCGTTTCAGATGGAGGGAGGTGGGAGTAATGAATGCTGATTGAACCTCGGCTGGGAATGAGTCAAGGCAAAAAAAAAAAAAGAAAAGAAAAAGAAAGCCCCATCACTCTTGTGTGATTCAATTACCTCCGAGAACTTTTATTCTCTTGGGGATTTATTCATACGCTCATGATGAATTCAATTTGTGAGGGAATGTAAGGGACAGCGATGGTACCTGCGCGATGCTGCTGTGACATGAGGACACGGCGGTGGAAGGGAGCCAGGCGGCCGGAGGGAGCGGGCAAAAGTCCTTCTCGTCAAGGTGACAAGAGGGACTCGGGCAGAGGGAAGGGACCGAGGAGGCTCCGTGGAGCCTGAGCACGAGGATCCAGAAAGCGGGGACAAGCAGAGAGGTGCTGGAGATGCGGGAGACAGACGACACCGGCCAGAGAAGCAGCGGGAAGGAGAGGATGCCAGGGAATGTAACTGCAAGGGATGCTGCCATTTTCAGATGCTGATTTTTAATCTCCAGAATGCAAAGCCCGGTCAAAATATTGTCAGATTTGTGTCAAATTTTATTACAAATCGAAACATAATCCTGGCCTGGAGAAGAAGAAATGAGCAGAGAGACAGGTTCTAATAGCTTAATTTAACAAACAAGACAGAGTTTTGGGGGTTTTTTTTTTAAAAATCTGTATTTTTAGGATAGCTGAGTGATGGATGTGAGGCTCTTCCCCTGCTACTCATTCAAATTTAAACTGAGAATTAGTTGAAAAAAAATCTGTTTTCTTTTTCTCCCTGAAAGATTCTTCTTTTTGCTACCTAAAATTTTGTTGGATTTCTAAAGCATTTTTATTTGCGTTAATCATTAATTCTTTAACAGCACAAATTTAAACTGCCAAGCCTCTCTAATCATAGCAAAAAATGTCCTCTTTTACTAGATCAGTTGCAGAAGGGCTTCTCATCACAACCACTGTCCAAACACAATCACTGGGAAACCCTCCATCCCCCTTGGTCAGAACAGGCAGCGCTAATTCCCTGAAATTTTAACATTTGCTTTTGTGATACATCAAAATGCAAATGCAAAATTGCCCCCAGATCAAAAATGTCAAAATATTATCAGGAAGCATCACAATGCTTGATTTTTATGAACATCTTCAACTCCAACAGTGTTGAGCTATTATAATGAAAAGCGAACACAGCAGAAAACATCAAATAATATTTGTTCATTGTTTCAATATAAGCCATGTGTTTAAAGAGTATGACTTCAGCAATATCATCAAAATGAACATTTTTACCACAGCCAGAAAAAAAAAAAAAAGGCCCACTTCAACAAAATGAAAAGCGAAACTCTCTGTTTATGTTTTCTTCAGCTGAAAATGTGATGGAAATTGAAGCATTAGTGAGACACGCTTTTGTTTCAATAGAATTATATTTTTGTTTCAATAGAACAATGAAAAAAAAAAACCCAACCTGTTCTTTTTAATTATAGAACAAACCCGTTCTCCTGAACCTCAAATAATCTTGCTGGAGGTTGCACAGGGGAGAGGGGAGGTGAGGTGGGGGGATGGAGCAGCAGACGGCACGAGCCAGCAGAGACGGGGTTTGAACTTTGTGCTCGGCTTATTATTTCCTGGCAATTTACGTGACTCCAATAGATATTCAAAGACAGAAACAATGGTGTGCTGTCTAACCAGTTTCGCAGATCCCGCTGTTACGAGTGGTGGGACTCCAAAGGGGTCCACAAATGGGATGGGGAGGCCCCTGTTTTGCTCACTGTCTCCGCTGAGCGCCCACCCCAGCAGCCGGCGATGGACCATCCCTCCACACCTCGCTGTCTGTTCCAGTGACGGTATTTACTCGTTGTTCCCTAACTTGTTGAATTCAATCAAAGCAAAGACTGACTCAGAAAGATGGACAATAAAATATTTATAAGATCCTTCCCTGAGAAATAAGTTGGCCCAGGGAAGAGAGACCAAGGTGATAAGCTGAGTAAACCAGAGAGAGCGCAGTTTGAGGACCACAATGAGACTGCTTCAATTTACACAGGAAAAATGTAATAGAACAAACTTGACCTTAAAATGACTTCTTTAAAAACATGACATTTAGGCAGAGGAAAAGTAAGGCTTTCAGGACAGGAACAGGAGCATGGTATTGAGTTGAAGGAACACCATTTGAGGGAACAGAGGTTTTGTCCTCTCAGGTGGCAAGGAAAAGCCTCAAGACACTGGTGGTGGCTTGGGACATCTCAGTTTTGCAAAGCCCATCTAGATTTGTAAACTTGACATAATGCCAAATTGCATTAAAATAACAAGTGTTTGAAAATTCTCCGCAGAGGAGAAGCATTAAAAGAAAAAAAACAAACAAACAAAAAATACCACCCAAGCAAATAACGTCTGAAGTTGGATGGACATCTTATTTCCATAAAATGTTTTGTCTCTATTTTGCAATCAGCAAAACTGTGCACTAATAAAGCAATTCAAAGTGGAACGGTTTTAAAAAGCTCTAACAAAAATGTGATACAGTGAAAACGTTGAAAGAGCTGTTTTGGCATTGTTCAGCTTTCCCCAAATTTCCCATACTAGCTTCTCTTTCCAAAACAACATTTTAGAAAAGCAAGACGACTTCAGAAAAGGTTTCAACTTAACCCAAGATCCAGCAAAGCCTGGGTCCCTCACATTTGTTCTTGTCAGCCCTGATGAGCGTTTGTGAGATGCCTTCTGACCAAGAGATGTAGGTCTATCATGGTTAATTTTATGGGGATAGACACCTTCCTGACACCTTTCAATTGAGGAAAAATTGTAGCTGTCTCCTTCACCTGCTATTCAGCAGAGCATCGCAAGGTGCATCGGGCTTAGGCCTTCAGAAGCTGTTTGGGAGGACAAGAGCACAGCCGGGAAGCGCGTTTCCATCCACTGCGATTCAACCAACCAGCTCAAGGCCAAAACGAAAGGGGCACGGACAGTAGGTGGAGGCTGGATGACGTGACAAAGGAACCAGCATGAAAGGTGAGAAGAGAATCCTAAAGAGTGCAAGGGAAAAAAAAAAAAAAAAAAAACCAAACAACAAACTACCATGATTTGAAAGGCAGATTGAAATTAGTGTGAAAAGGAGAAAAACCAGCAGCCTGGCCCATGGATGTTGCAGATGCTGGGCGACTGGTCCTGAGGCCCTGAGAGCCCAGCCTGGCGTGAGAGCCCAGCGCTGGTGACGGCTGAGTCACACAAGTCTTGCATCCCTGTCTCCAAAAAGATAAATGCTGCCCCTCGTTAAACTTGCGAGCGCAGACAGAGGAGTTTGATACCAGCGAAGTCTTTGCAATTTATTTTTTTTTTCCTTTCAAAGTGGGAAAGCATTTTTAAAAGACAAAACTTTATTTTATTACTACTCTTACCATTATTATCTTTTTTATTTTATTTTGCTTGTTTTCCCGAGGTTTTTTTATTAGTATTGTTATTATGCACAAACAGTACTGCCAAGGGACAATCTGAGCAATTCTCTCAGAACTGCAGATGAAAGTAATGGGCTTCTTAAAGACTTTATTTACATTATTGAACACAAGGAGAACAGAGAGAGCAAGACAGACATGCTCACATATTAAAAGGACAGCTTGCCTATCCCTTCAATATTAGGCAGTGGACTGTCAGGTCACCTATGGCTTAGTCCCTCTCAGTTGCCTTCCCCTGGTGGCTTTAGGGATGGAGCACAGGTCAGTCCCGCCTGGGTCCCCAGGGTAGAAGCAGCTCTTCATCTCCTGTGCCTGGGGACACCTTGTCTCTGAAAGTTTTTAGGCCTGGATTTCAAAGTGTCGGCAGCTTTCCTGGAGATCAGGAGAGGTGGAGGGCCTGGACATCACTCACAGAATCCCAGACTGGCAGGGGTTGGAAGGGACCTCTGGAGATCACCCAGTCCAACCCCCTGCCAGAGCAGGGTCACCCAGAGCAGGTGGCACAGGAACGCGTCCAGGCGGGTTTGGGATGTCTCCAGAGACGGAGACTCCACCACCTCTCTGGGCAGCCTGGGCCAGGACTCTGCCACCCTCACAGGAAAGAAGTTCCTCCTCGTGTTTAGGTGGAACTTCCCATGCTCAAGTTTGTGCCCGTTACCCCTTGTCCTGTCGCCGGGCACCACTGAGAAGAGCCTGGCCCCATCCTTCTGACACCCACCCTGTCAGTATTTATAAGCGTCGATAAGGTCCCCCCTCAGCTGTCTTTTTTCCAGATTGAAGAGACCCAAATCCCTCAGCCTTTCTTCATCAGAGAGGTGTTCCAGTCCCCTCAGCATCTTGGTTGCCCTTTGCTGTCCCCTCTCCAGCAGTTCCCTGGCCTCCTTTTTTCTTCATCTTTCCAGCTCTTCCTCCATTCTTTCCCAGCTCTGCAACAGGGAGCTGAAATTTTAAATTCTAAAAATGTTATGGAATTTTCAATCTCAGAATGTCAAAAAAAAAAATGCTTTTTTATATCTCTTAGGACTCCTGCAGCCCCCACAAACACCGAAAAATTCATAAACTTGTCATCAGAACTTTTCTGAGTGTGATTTATCATAATCTGGAATTATGGCATTTTAATTTCATTTTAAGTGGTTTTAGCTAGTTCTGTGAACTCTATTTTGAATACCTGTGTACTGCCTGAAACAGGAGGTTTAAAAGCACTTCAGGAAAGTTAATGAATTGTGCTTGCTGGGAACTATGTCAGGAAGCAAAGTGTTATAATTTATATTCTTCAGATAAGGAAACCAAGGCCTGGTTTAGTTAAAATTCTTCTTTTACTGTGCGTCTTGTGGCAGAAGAGAGAATAGATCTAGATGTTCTGTCCATGGTCAATTTTTTTCTTGCTAATCCAGAATCAAAAATGCTACTGGATGTAGAAGATGTATTCTGTTGTAACACTGTCTGCCCTTAAATTCTTCTGGATTATTCTCTAGCTTTTCCCTTGCCACAAGCTGCTCTTCCTGCAGATATTTCCACGAACACAACAGTCGCAGCCATCACAGGATATAAATAAATAAATAAATAAATAAATAAATAAATAAATAAATAAATAAATAAATCAAAAGACTGTTCTTCTCTGATATGCACTGAAATTCTCAGAGGGTGTCCTGGCTTTTTAGGACATGGCTCACCGCCCTGAAAATTCGCAGACCGGCTGAAGATTTTAAGAAGAGCCGATGTCCGGCGGAGAGCCACCCCGCCGACTCCTGCCTTATGCTGCAGCGAAAGCCGAACTTGGCTTCTTCCCACACTGCTGTTGTTGCCGGCACCCGGGGACGGGGGTGGCCAGATGGCTCGTCTCTGCCAGGGCCCCTGCGCTGGCAACGCCGGTGCGGCGCTTGGCTCGTTGCTGGCAGATGGACACAAAAGCTGGAAATACAATTAAAGTGCAAAGAGGGTGAATAGTTGAGTCGACACGGCGGACTTGATTCATCCCATGGGTAAATCAGCCCAGTTCGAGGTTGATCTCTGTGCCCATTGTATATTAATATGTATTTTATATTCAGGATATATTTGCTGGATTTTGGAAGCGCTGAAACACTACAAGCAGTTGTACGGCCTGACCTCCTGATACAGTAAGAAAAAAAAACAAAACAAAAACCCAATAAGCTGTGTTTTCTGTGCTCATGATTTAGTCTAAGAGCAATGCTCAGCAGACATCAAGAAACTCATTTTATTTCATAGAAATGTACCTGTCTTTCCTAGCACAGAGAAGTTCTCTCCTTCTGTGTTTATTTTCAGATGTTTCTAATAACACTTTTTGGTTGAAAAATAGCAAACTGTCAAAAATGAAAATATTTTCAGTAAAGAGACAGTTTTCATGACTTTTTTTACATGAAGCAAAAACATTACTCCTTTTAAGATTGCCAAAATTTCCATTTTCCCACTTTGAAACAAAACCATCCAGATTTCCGCTTTAAAATTGCTTGTCTGTTACAAACTGAAGCAGTTTTTTAGAAAATGCCCAAATCAAAGCGTGATATTTCAAAATTATTTAAATTATGTTTTCCAGAGCTCAGTTTTGTGAACATTTTCCTGATTCTTGTTTCTCATTCTGACTGAGGATGAGACAGAGTAAGGTTAAAAAAAAAAAAAAAGGTTTGCAAGACAAGGAAACCATTTTCTCCCTATTCCACCGAAATGTTTTACTTCCTATAATACTAAGTGACTGATTAATCCTTCACATACAGGACGGGAACAGCCTCCTTGGGCTCCCAGGCTTTGAAAGTCAAATACGATATTTTTTGAGGCTGGGATGTGCAGCTCTAATTGCAGAGAGCTGGGCTGTTGCTACCACCCGCTCCCGTGTGAGAACAGTAATAGGAACCAGCTCTTGCTGTAATTGTCTTCCTTCGGTTAATTCTGTCCCATTAAGCCTAAAAAGCACCATCGCATCGAATCTTGGCTCTTCCCTCGGTGGCAGTGCTTCAGGATGCCGAAAGCCACGTCCAAGGAGAGGAGCGTGCTCTGGACATAGGTCCCTCTGAATGGAAATGTCAAGGCTTTCCCGCCCGCCAGGGCCCAACCCTGTCAGCCGGCGACTGCTTTTTTTTTCCGGCAAAGATCTTCCTTCATTAACACTTGCCCCCACTGTAGTTCTTTTGTGCTTTCAGCTTCTTCCTCAGCCGCTGGATATTTAACCCCTGTCTGCTGGAGGATATTGCCTTTTCAGCAAGAACAGCTTATTGCAATCGAAACACAGGGATTTGTTAAAGTGCAGAGATAACCCTGTAATTCATCCTTCGCAATTTCCCTAAACTGGACAGTGGGCCGATACCGCCGTGCTGCCGGCTCAACCCTTTCAAATGAACCGGCCATTTTTGCCCCAAGCTTAACAGAACACAATTTACGGCGCCTGCAGCCCACTACACGGCTAAAACGTTCCAGACGGAGAATCTGTTAGTCACATCTACGGCTGAGTTAATTTACAATTTGGGATCCCGGGAAGGACAGACATTGAGCAGAGCCGTACCCTGTCAATCAGTCTCACAGAGCGAGCTCCCTCATAAGAGTGTCCTCAAGAGATGCTTTAAGTGCTTTCAATACCAATAGGCCACGTTCACCTCTCACTTATGTCGGCCACTCCATTGGCATCAAAGGAATTGCTCTTGATTTACACCCCTGTAAGTAAAATCAAGCTCTTCAGGCACAGCACCATGTCCTGATGAAAGCACTGCAAACCTCCTAACGAGAGCTTTCCACTGGCCAGTGCTCCAGCAAGACACAGCCTCACAGTATCCCAGACTGGTAGGGGTTGGCAGGGACCTCTGGAGATCACCCAGTCCAACCCCCTGCCAGAGCAGGGTCACCCAGAGCAGGTGGCACAGGAACGCGTCCAGGCAGGTTTGGAATGTCTCCAGAGACGGAGACCCCACCACGTCTCTGGGCAGCCTGTGCCAGGGCTCTGCCACCCTCACAGGAAAGAAGTTCCTCCTCGTGTTTAGGTGGAACTTCCCATGCTCAAGTTTGTGCCCGTTACCCCTTGTCCTGTCGCTGGGCACCACTGAGAAGAGCCTGGCCCCATCCTCCTGACACCCACCCTGTCAGTATTTATAAGCGTTGATAAGATCCCCAGCCTCCTCCTCCCCAGCTTATCCATGATAAGCCTCCCCCCTCCTCAGTCCTGCTCAGCAAGTCCAGGAGGGGCAATGCCCAATATTTCCAGACCAGTTCAAGCGAGACCTGGCAATTCCCTCACGAGGCTCAGCACCAGCCATGACATTGCATTGAAAAATAGTGTAAAATATAGACACAAACCTCTTCTGTTCTAGCATGGGGCCGTCTGGGGCAGGGGATAAACACTCTGCTTCTAAAATGCACATGTCCATCTGAGTTTCACGCACAGGACTCACGAGGCAGAGCCAGGATTTGGACACAGGTCCTGTGACCCTGGTCTAGCAAATCGTGCTGCCTCCACGTCTGCTGGGAACTGTCAGATATTCTGCAGGCTCTCAGCCCTCTTCAGATTTGTTCTGAACCCAGGGAAAAAGCAAAGCTTTCTAAAGATTTGCAAAAACCCTTTCCCTGCTCCCACCTCCACCTCCAGCCCCACCAGAGAAAGAAGCACTCAGAGGCAGGAGCCACAGCCTCACGCTCTGAGATTGTTAATGAACATGTTTTCTGTAGATAATTATAGGTGCTGGCATATTGAAAGCACTTAAAACATCTCATTCTTTTAATTCATTAATTATATTGCAATTACGCAATTCTCAGGCACTCGCTGGCACTTTGGAAATCAGCCATTCTTGGGAGATATGGCTGGGTTGGGAACGGGCGAAAGGGGAGAGGAGAAATGCAAGGGAAGGGGTGATGGGAAAAGTCAGGGGCTCTGGCGAGGCTAAACGAATTTGCACGACAGGTAACTGGAAACCAGTCCAGGCAAAACCCCATTCCCATGAGTTCCAGGGATGTCTCGCAGCCTTGCACCTCTGCGCTACTGCTGCTGCTAATAATATTGTTATTCTAGACATGCTGCTGCAGATATCTGCTTAGGATGGATTTATTTCCCCTTCTTACACCAAAGTCCCAGCTCTACACACCTGAGGAGCTTTTTCTGATACTAGTCAATAACGTTATTGACTCGGCCTTACAGGATACTCTATGGACTGGATGCCCTGGCACTTATGGGGACCTTGAAAGGTTACTGCAAAAAGTCAATCTCCTTAAGGTTTCCCTTCTATTTAAAATTCTTGCTCCCCCTACTCGAAGGATGCAATATAGGAAAAGGATATTCCAGAACATTCCTGATGTTTCCCAGCTGAGTCACCACTTTAGGGAGGGCTTTATTCATAACAGTCATTATCAGTTCCTCCCCAAACTAGGAATGGGCAAGCAAAATGTTGAAAATCATCTTTTATGACTCTCAGTGTAGCTTATGACCTCAAAGCACTAAGCAAATATTAATAAGCTAAGGAGAGCAAACCATTCCTTGACTCCTCAGAGAAATAAAGTCCCACTGTGAAGCTCCCAGCGATGCAGACCTGCAAAATCAGCCTCATCACTCTCGCATTCCAGGCATTGCCTCCTCTTTGGACGGGCTTCAGTGTGCACATCACAGCTGGAAGCCCCAAGATGTGTCCCAGCTCTGGATCAGGATAAAACCTGGCTCCGAACCCTGTGATTTTCATTAATACTCTCCAGCAGGTGCTTAGCATGGGCAGGCTGGAAGCCAGGAGAGCAGGGAGCATCCGAAGCCCCCCTGCCTCACCGCACAGACACGACCTGGCAGTCCCCAGTGCCAAAACCCAGGGGTGATCTCAGGGGGTCATCCCAGCAAGAATTCAGGCCAAAGCATCCCCCTTGACGGGACAAGCAAGACCGAGATACAGCTTCAATGAGTGGAATTAGCAGGAGGGGCATACGCCTGCGTGGCCTGGTCCCGCAGGGTTTCGGTCAGGCTTGCTAGTTCATACGGAAAAGATAAAAAAAGGCCCTTTTGTCTGCAGGTGTTTGGGGAAGGCGGCAGCAGGCAGAAGGCTGCCGGGGATGTAAATGCTGGGTACTGCGGCAGAGCATGGGCAGAGCAGGGAAACGCTGCAGGCAGGAGGGTCACTGGTGGCCAGCCCCCGACTATACTGGGAATTTGCATTCCCTGTAATTCTCATTTGTTTCATGTGATTTTCAGAGAAAGGGAGAAATGCACGGTGGAGTCGAGAGAGAGAGCCTATTTGGCAAGGGCTGATCGTGTCTCTCTCTCTTTCTCTCCTGCACTCTCGGGATGTTCGGCCTCTGTCTGAATTGGCTAATTTTGTATTCACCAACCACTCTGTTGGCTGTAGGGGGAAAAAAAAATAAAAGTGAAGAAAAAAAATAAAAAAGAAAACCCTGATAGGAAAACCTGAATGCAGCAAGCAAAGAAGGGGGGAGAAAAAGCTCTGCTTCTATGTCATCTTCAAGAGGAGAAAAACAAAACCAGGAGAGAAAAAAAAAAGGTGCTGGGATTTACCAGCGATGAGGACTTGGATCTGCTGCGATTCAAAGCCAATATTTTCCCCCTGCACATCTCAACCTGACCGTGCCCAAGTGCGAAACAGAAAGATGCAGATACAGGTGTGATGTGTGGCATACGTGTTTAGACAAGATGTCTTCTGCATTTGAAGCCAGATAAGAATAATCTTAAGGATAAAAATATATATGCGTATATTTCTCAGGAATCGTAGCATTAGGGCTCCGGTTAATTGCTATTTTGGTCTCATTAGGGAAAGAAACATTCACCAAGCATATTCGCACTGCAAATGGGATTCATAACAATTTGTTTGAGTCTGAAACCACTTGTACCTCCTCCTGGAGCTGAGCCAATGCCTATATTTAACGCCAAAGGCTGAGGGGAGCCGGCACTCAGGCTGGTGCCGTCTTGGTGTGTTTATTTATGGGCAGCCGCCTGCGGTTCGCGTGCGATGGGCCCCTCAGCGCGGCGGGGGGGAAGCGCAAAGTGTGGGTGGGTGGGTGGCCGCGTTGCCGGCGTTTCGCTCGTGGCTTTGCTCCGTGAGCGCCATCCATCCATCCAAAACACCTGCAGGCTGGGTTTCCACCCCTCCGAGAGCTGAGAGGGGGGTGCGTGCGTATTCCTGGGGAGCGTGTGTGTGTGTGTCCGTGGAGGGGCTGGCAGATCTACAGCCCAGCATCTGCATTTTTGGCGTGTGATGGGGGAAGGCACAAAGCAGAGAAATCCACTGGCAGAAGCCAGGATCTGCTTTGCTGCCGCTGGACAAGGGAAACGCTGACTCCTGGTCCCGGCAGTGCCGCATCTGGCTGGACACTGAGCAGGAGCAGGGACGCGGTGCCCTGGGGTGCAGAAAGCTGCCACGGGGAGAGAGAGCCAGCTCCCAGGCTCTGCCTTCAGGCATCAAAGCTGCCTGAGAGCAGCAAAATACCTGTGATAGCAAAATACCTGCCTGGCAAAGCGTCCCTGCTCCACACGAGCTGTGCTTGCCCCTTGCAGCCTGCATGCCTAGCTCCTGGCCAAGTCAGACTGCAGTTCTCTAGGGGATAGTCTCTTTTGCTGTTTTATTTCTTTCTTCTTCTTCTTTTTGTTTTTAAATTTAATTTGCTTTTTCCCCCCCCGCCCCAGAGTCATGCCTGGGAGTCGGGAGGGGGAGCCTGCAGGACAGCAGGGCAGGCATAAGGCTAAAGCGCTGCGATTGCTTCAGAAGCCACTTCATTGGAAACACAGAAAGCTCAAAGGCTTCTCTTCTGCTCTTGCACTCTGATCACTCTTACAGAGGGATATCTTCCCTCCAGCCCTTCCAGGGGTGGGTGATCTCCGGTGGGGAACTCAGATGAAGGCATCAAAACAAGCAAGCTGCTAGAGGATGTGGCAAGGAAAAGGAATGGCATCAATCTGATAAAGTGCAGCTGAACCCACGTATGACCCGGGGTGACTTTCCAATGATTGCGACTCGTAACATCCGTTACAAAGAATTGCCACAGCTGAGCCAGGAAAGAGCATAAACCGAGATGGATGTGATCATAGCAAACTGTCAGTCTCATACAATCCGCTGCTTTTCCTAAGCTGAGGGTGACACATAAAAAGTGGCCGCAGTAGGAGGAGCAGGGACTCCAAAATAATCGCGGTGTTGAAACAGACGGGTCCGTACATCGGCCTGAGAGTGGGAGCCCATCAGCTGATTGCCATCTAAAGGTCCTTAAAAGACAAGATGGGGTTTCAACTAAAGAGATTGTGTCTCTTTTTCAGAGAGTGCTTTGTTCACTTAATGTTTTTAATTATTTCTTTTCCTCGGGCAACCAGAAAGCCTGAGGATCAACAAGTCTCTGTTCTCAGCAGTGCTCAGGCAAGCGCTGGGAGAGTTTCCATTTGTCTTTTTCTCTTTTTTTTTCTTTTTTTTTTTTTTTCTGGAGTCTCTGAACAGATGTATCTCTATCAAATTTGGTTAGGCTTCTCTGACAAAAAAAATGTTGCTTTTTTTTTTTCTTTTTTTTCCCCCCTGTGGAAAGTGCTGAAGAATATTTTTTCAATGTTGTTGAAATATTTCAGAAGCGAGAAAGAAAGAGAGAAAAGGAGGGGGGTGTGTGGGGGGGAAGACACAGTATTGTCTTACCATGTCAGTTAGTTAAAATCTAAACTGAAATCTGTCCTAAGCAGAGCCTGGAGACTACTAAATCTATGGCTACGTCTGCCTCAATCAACCCTGCACTGTAGGCGGGATATAACCAGTTTTATAAAGGAAGAGGTAGAAACGTTCGAAAAACTGAAATTTTAAAGAGATTTGCATTAAAAATTCAAATTTGAATGAATAAATCCACTGGCATGAAAGACATGAGAATTTTGCCGCCTCTTTACCTACAGCTCTGCTATTGCTGCAATGGATTTTAGCCTGGCTCTTCTCAGCCGTGGCGTGGGGGCTGTTCCCCAAGGTGGGACGTGTGACAACGTCTGTGCCAGCAGAGGAGGCGAATTCAGCAGCACGGAGGGACTGTGTGCAGTCCCCGAGGGGCTCACGGTGCTTCATTAGAGCCCTGGCAGAGGGGACAGGTGGTGCCCCGAGGAAGGATTTCTGTCCTGGTACCCTCAGCTGAGCCAGGCGTAGGTAAACGGGGAGTAAAAGCACTCTTGGGTTCAAGGAGAACAACCTCTACGGTGACAGCTTTCTTGTGTTTGTGAGCATTTCTTTCCTTCTTGTTCTGCCTCCCACCGCCTCCCAAGCCAGGGAGAGCTCTGGAGGGATCGCTGCCTGTATCTAGGGATGCAGAAACTGCAGGAAACTCTTCATCAGCCAGCAGCTCTGACGTTGGCTGCCACGGCTCTGCCGCAGGGTGTGGGTGATTAAATTTTAAGCAACTTATGTTTGGCCAAATCGCGAAATATTTAGTGAGGCCTTATTCACGTTGGAATAAGCCGGAGAATTACTATGGAAGGAATTCAGTATCAACCTGAACAATGCAATCCTTCTGTATAATTTCTACCAGAAAGCTATTTTGCTACCAGAAAGTTTTGACCCTCTGCCACTCCCCACCTCCTTGTCAGGACAGGGGAGAGAAAATATAACCCAATACACCAAGTCACACTCTGTCCTGGATGTATCTACCTTCTGAGAACAGGACTCAAAACAGTGAAAACAGAAGAGTGCACAGTAACTCTACCTGTAAACGTGCATTTAACTCTGTTAAGCTCTTTCAAAGAGCCTATTCTCACAGATTGGTAACTCAGTTTCCCCATAAAGAACTATGAAGGGAGAAAAAAAGCTTTTAAACATAGACAGCCCTGGGGTGAAGAATAAATACATGTCATACAGACACGGCCTGGCACATGAATGATGATTATCATTGCAGATACACAGTCGTGCCGTTTCTTTAAACTATTTTTTTTTTTTAACATGCAACTAGCCTGTGGAAATCTACTGCACTCACTTAAAGAAGGCAACACTTCCAAAGGGTGTAATTCAACACCTCTAGAGTTATAATTGTTTCCAAATGCAACATCTTTATCCTATAACGCAAATAAACACTTGCTGGTAATGGTGTGCTTTGTTAATTACAATGATTCTTAAAATCTGCCCTAAATATGCATTATATTACAGCGACAATATTATAAATGAGCATCAAGTGACATTCATATCACCTATTAATAGCTGGAGGGTTTTGGCAGGTGGGATTCTGGGATTTATGCAAATGAGGAATGTGTTCTATTATAATTTCAGTGGATCTGTAAACTTCTGCTGTGCTGAATTAATATCTACAGTGCATTTCCTTTTTTTTTAAGAAAAAAAAAGGAAGCCACTTACATATATTATAGGGGGATAATGAATTATTATTATTCAAAATGTAGGTTTGTTGCACTCATTTGCATATAATGTTTAATTTTTACAGAATATTTCATTCTAATGCATGCAAAAATGATCAAAAAACTCTCCAAATATGCTAATGTAAATTCTATTGCAACTACATTGCAGCCTTTATTTCTGGGACTTTATAATAAAACATTAAAAAAAGAAAGCTCAACATTAGGATAATCTTTTAAAAATACAGTAATTGTTCTGATTTAAGTGCTGAGTGAAACTCCCCACACATCTCCAATTACTGAAAAGCCCTGGACAAAAATACTTTTCTTCAGGTGTGATAGAAATCCCAATGAAATCAAGAAAAACTCACCCAGGGTTGTGACTGGCTTTTTTTTTTTTTTCATTTTTTTCACCAAATTTTGCAACAGGAGGTGTGTTGAGAGCCACTGCTGAGCAGCTCAGCTGGATTCTCCTTAACTTGTGGGAGTGCCCCAGGAAAACCCTGGACCCAACCTGCCCTGAGGGCCACCAGCATGGTCTCTGTTAGGATCAGTCTTTTCAAATCGCTGTCAAAGGAATTTAATTGTATTCCTCAAGACAGACAATTAGCACACACTCATTAGCTAAAGATACTTTTATACGTCCTAGCCTCATCATAAGAAAGTCCTCACTGGTTCCCTGCTAGTCATCCCTTAACATCTTCTGATGACAGACCTACAATAGCCGATGCCTTAAGGTCCCCATCCGCTATTGCTACCTCTGCACTCCTAAGGGCAAACATTATGAAATGAAACCAGGCTCCAGGACAAGTGGTGGAATGTCCCTTACCTGCACTGCTCGGGGCTGTATCCAGATGGTGCGGCACTTGGCGCAGGTCTCCTCCGGGCTCTGTGGGCTGGCCATGTCACTCTGCAATGCAAAGGCGAGAGCAGAGTTCAGGATTACCGCCGTGCATCATTCATGGTCCGTTCTTCCTGCTCTTGTTTCTTATACCAGATCTTTCTTTTAAATCTTCCTATCAATTCTATTGATTGCAATTAAATGCCCTGTTCTGGATTTACACTAACACACATACACACATTCATCTAAGGAAAACTGAAAGGATCCCTCTCAGTCCGTACCTAAACATCTTCTCCATTTTTTTTCCATAGAGTTCACATAGTTCTCTCTGTGTTTTGAGAGCCTATCTTTAGACATCTGCTGCAGAAAACCTTCTTTCTGTGTATATAATTAAACACATTATTTTACAGCATTCACATTTTTACAATCTGGCATCATTTCTGTACATAAAAGCCTTGGTACTTCCATCTCTCCCTTATTGCATTACACTTGTTTAAGCTCAGTAGTTCTTATTCTGGGAATAATACCGGCGGTCATTCTGCAGCCACAATTATTAAGCTAGGGCCTATAAAAGGAGATGAGTTTTGGATTGCACCTATAAATGGTGATATGTGGGTTTCTAATGCTTTTCAGCGACTAGAAGTCCTACATTAGAGGAACTCCACAGAAAACAACCTGCACCCATGGCTCCGGGTTGAGAGTGAAGGTCAGAAAAGCTTTCTTCTGGGCACGCTTGTAACAGAGAAATGGGAGACAACAAACTCCATGCGAAAAGTCCTACCTGTTCCAGGTGTGAGGGGAGGACTAGGGAACAATACACGGGAAATTAAATATGCTGAGGAGGTCTAACCAGGGAGCAGCACTCACGTTAGACTTGTAAACGAGAGTGTGGGAGAAGGAATACAGACTGCCACGCATGGCAATGTCTGAGCAGAGTGATCATAAACGTTAAACAAACATGGAATTATAATGATATTTGTTTGAGTTCACGATACGGATTCTATTCATATCACAGCTGTCATGAACTTAGATCTTCGCTTATTTGGAAAGGGTGTATGCCTAAAACACACTAAATATACCTGGGAGCGGTGAAATACATAGGAAAGATTTAAAAGGGTTTAAAGGGTTATGGTTTTTTTTTTCTAATAAAGGGAATGTTTTCAGTATTTAGCTGAGCAGAATAGTTTAACATAGATTTTTTTTCTATAGTTGAGCATGTAAACCAAAAGGTTTTTGTTGAAGACACTAAAAAAGAAAAAAAAAAAACTGAAAACAAACTGATTTCTGATTTTCTTCCCAAGTGAGACTTTCTCCTTCACATCCCTGAGCCCAGCCCTTGTCGAGCTCGCGCTGGGCACTGTCATCTCCGAGCCCTCACCTCGCAGCCCCCCGCTCCGGGGGGGAGAGAAGCACCTGGAGAGGAGCATTGCTCACCACCTGCTGGATTCCACCACCCCAGCACTATTCCCTTAATCAATCATTAATGAGGCGATAGCTCCGGATCGGGTTTCTCCCCAGCTACGGCAAAGCGGGCTGGGGACAGCTGAGCACAGCTCGATGGCGGAGGCTCCTGCCCTGTCCTTTGTTTTGAGAGCATCAGCACTCTCGAGTGCTTTGAACAGATAATCCTGTTTGCTTTAACCTTGCTGTAAGCGCTCGCTAGCTGCCTTGGTTTTTTCTCCATCCTGACAGCTTCTGGCCTGGTTTTCCAGGCCTGTTATTATATCCCTGAACTCTGTTCAGGGGCAAACACACACGGAAATATGGGGAAAATTGGGGGTGCCTTGCTGACAGGTGGGGGGGGATGACTACCAGCCTTGCCGTGCCAGGGAGCATCAGTGTTAAAGTGATTAATTTCTCTTCTCCATTACTCTAAATTAGCTAAACAAATCCCTCGCTAGGGCTGTCATACTGATGTTCAGCATGCAAATTGTTTCTAATGAGCGGGGCACCGCGGCTGGTGGCGAGCTCGTAAATCCATCGGTTCTGACACGCAGTTCCCGCAGCCGGCGCGAGAGAGGGGGCAGCGGGCAGGGGGCAAATGCCCCTGCACAGCCCAGGGCGGGCTCTGCTCAAAACACCCCCGCGTGCAAAGGAGAGAAAAATATCTCATGGCCAGCGAGATGGAGAAAGTTTTACGGAGAGAAAGATGGTTTGGGGCTGGGTTTTTTTGGTGTGTTCTTTTTTTTTGTTTCCAAATGGAAATGACTCAGCTGTGCTTTGCCAGCTAAACCAAAAGCACGGTGCCCTCGGTTTCATTTGATTTCACCTCCCTGAGTGCAAAATCCTAGCAAAAAAAAAAAATCTATTCGACCTTCTCCAGAAGATTCAGTGAAAAGGGTTTTTTCAGTAAGTACAAATGGCATTTTCAGCTGGATGTATTTCCGTGCTTTCTATAAAAAAAGAATGATTTCTACATTAATTTTTAGATTGTTCAAACCAAAAGCTTTTCGGCTAAAAAGTGAAAACATCCTGGTGTTCACCGTTTGTGTATTTTTAAACAAAATATTGTTATTTCCCATTGGAAAACAAACAAATAAAACCTTTGCCCCCAACCAGGTCTATTCCCCCAGTGACTTCTGGAAGGAGTCACTCCTTTGACCTGCAGACCACTGAGCAACCCTGCAAAGGTCACAGCAGCTCCTCTTCCTTCCCTCCCCTCCGTGGGCTCACATACACACTCCTAGTATATCTTCAACCTGTAGCAGGATTCAAGCATGTGCTTCAGGTCAAACACGTGATAAGCTTTTTGTTTCATAAGTAACGATTTCAGGAGATGCTTTTGTGGCCTCATGCTGAGATCACTGGGTGCGGTTGAGCAGAAGATTTTCAAAGGATGCAAATAAGCACTAAGGGGAATTTCAGATGCCCGAGAGCATCCGCTGGTGGTGCACCCTAGGCACACTGCCGGCTTAGCCACCTTTGAAAGTCTTAGTGGGTGTCCATTGGCATTTTTTGGCACTTACTGCCTTTGAGTATCTACCCTGAGCGTATTGAAATGCCCCATTGGGTTAACGACGACTCTTGAAGTCATATTATTTCTTTTCTTGAGTACCCAGGCAGCAATAGAGAATTTATGAAAATGTTTGCAAATTTTTAATGTTTCACTCGCTTCAGCATGAAGATTCATACCAGGAAGTATGTTATTCATTATTCATTAATCTTTTTCCTTTTACCCCCCTGCCTTTCCTGTTCAGAAGCATCGTGTGTTGCACTTGACCAACCATAATGAATAATGAATTACTAGCAAACAGTCTAAAGCAAACAGTAAAAGCCGATAGGTTGAAAAATTATTTGTCCAACCTATTTGGTGAATACTTACAAATAATAGACCCATTCGTATAAATCAGATCAGTTCATGACAAGTTTGCTAACTGGACTAAGGCTCTGGTTCAACAGAGCATTAGGCACATGCTGGAGTCAACAGGATTTTCATTTGTGCATATAATTAAGGGGTTAAAATGTTAAGTAACTTGTTGATTCAGAGCCTGGTGTCTTTATGAAAATGCTTACAACAAACGGTCCCATATTTCTTAATGAGCCCGGTCCCCAGTGCTTAATCTTTGGGAGAACAGTAAGAGGAAAAAAAAAAACCACAGAAAAAAACCATAATATTTCTGTATTTGTTTTTCATATAACTCAAAGGCTTGTCCACTCCAGTGCAGCGCTCAGACTCTCTCTGTTGAGAACTGGGGCATCCCAGATCATGTTTCCTTCCCAGCATGTTTGTGATGCTGGTTGAAACTCATGAAATGTCTCTTTGGACTGGTAAAACACAGATCTCAGCTTGTTCAGCCCTGGGGCACTGAAGCCAGGTTCCTGGTAACAGTAATTCCTGGTTCTTCAGTTACACAGGCAGCCTCTCCTGGAAAAAGAGACTGGAAGGCTCCTTATGAAAAGTCAACACACGAATCCATCAACCCTGGGGGAGTTGATGGTTCAGAGGAAGCGCTCCGGGTGCTTTGTCCAGCATATCCACTTTAGCATTTGATCTGAGACCCCCAGAGTTTTCTGGCCCTGGAGACTGTGTTGAAGCCCACAGAGTAACCAGAACCTTGTAAGGAACTTCCATTTTACAGTATTACCTAAGAGGGTTTTTTTTGTTGTTTTGAAATTGTCAGTGTCATTTTAAATATAAGAAAGAAAGGAAGGCAATAAGCCTCCCTTTTGGATGAGATACTTCAAACAGGCAGGTGCTCTTTTTTTTTTTTTTAAAGTAATCTTTCCCAAATAATTGCTTTTTAAAAAGGTTGAATATTAACTTTTTTTTTTTAATCTTTGACCAGCATTATTTATTAACTGATGTACCTATTCCTGTGTGATCCTGTTGCCATGAGTACTGGTATTATATTTATTAATCAATCTGTCAGAAGTGGTTATGTCAGCAAAGACAATGCAGATTGCTCTAGATGATACCCATCTTCTAAAGTTTTTAACTTCTCTATTCACATTTTAGAAGAAATAACCAACCTTCTGAAGCAAATATGATAATCATTAGCTATTCATTTGTTAGAAGAACTCTACGGAAAGATTTGACTGACTTTCGTGGATTTCAGTGGACACAAATATAAAAAGGCTAGACATTCCTGATGTAACTCCAGATATTCTTTTGCACCCAGGGAACTCAAGCAACTTTCCCTGACAACAGTTCAGAAGAAAACTCATATTTTATTAATTTTTTTTCTCCAATAAGAAATTTCCATTACAAAAGCATTATTATAAAACCACTGGGAAAAAATATATATTTTTTACCTATACACACATACGTACATGCGCGCAGAAGTTTTTGTTCTGAGTACCTGAAGGCCTTCCAGTAAACTAGCAAGAACAACCAAGTCTGGACAAAACAAGAGAGTCCATTGGGACCAACCTGAGCCAGGATCAGCCACAGCAGCTCAGGGAGAAATCCAAAGAGAAATTCATGTCCTTGTGAAGCTGTGATTAAATATTCAGCATCGCCAATGGGAAAACCAAAACAAAACAGCAAAACTTCATTTCTTTTCTGATTCTGTTCAAATACAGAAATCTTTGGTGGCAAGGTAGAATTCCTTATGGATTCTTTGGAAATGGAGTATGTTCTTACCTGAGATGCAGGAAGGAGAAGGATTTTGCCCATTATAAAATAACAGCTTCACATTTGATAGTGGCCCTGCAGGTTCCCAAGAATCCCATGAAAGCTGGAGGGGCTTTTTACATTCCATCCGTCACAGATGAGAAGTCACATTTCCCATGGGGAGGCCATGTTTATCTAGGAAATGTGGCCCTGGAAGCCAACAGATGGCAGTCGTAGAGCTTCTCTGCCAAGGTGGCATTGCAAACACCATCACCTCTGCCAGCTGGTAGCCAAGCGTTAGAGGCAGATGTAACCAATTAGCAGAGGTACCCACTCCTCAGCCACTGGCTGGATTTGTCATGAATAAGATTTATGCATGACAATGAAGGAAGACTTGTCTAAAGTCCTTCATGGGCCACTAGCAATATTCTTGCAGAGGAAACAACAAGCTGCGTGAAGAGGCCAGTGCAGCTGGACCAAACTCACTTTTCATTCAAAACAGGCATTTGTTTAATCCCAGTCTTCTCATTTTAACATTTCATTTAACTAAGGTTTTTGTGCAAGGTGGAATTTCTGATCAGAAACAGATGCTGATTGCCAGAAATAGTTCAGCTAAAAAGGTAGGAGGTGCAGTTTCAAATCCATGCTCCAAACCAGGACTTCAATTTGGGGGTTCATCCCAATAGCCTCAACAGTTTGTTAACTATTAATGGCTATTTCTATAGAATGTTAGTCCTTTCACCAGAGCGAAATCGTTCTACAGTGACAACACAACATAAATGTCCACAGCTTTTGAGGGCAAATCCCGATATCAGCATTGCAATCACTCTGAACACTTAGGTTCCTTCAGAGATCTTTTTCTATGGCAACAACACAGAACAAAAGTTCCCCAAATTAACTTAGGAAAGTCCTCTTTCCTGGAAATGGCTCTGGGGCAGAGCCTTTGGAAAGCCATGGACGTGAACTTACCAACTGAGCAAATCCTTAAGCAGCCATGATTTTGTAGCATTTCTGGTATTTGGACAGACAGACACGAGGTGACACCAATCGCCAGACTGTCATGAAAAAGAAAGAAAGAGCAGGTCATCATGCCGCACAGCGTGACATGGAGAACTGTGGCTGCGAACTGCGAGCTCTCGGGGGCAAGAGAAGCCCTTACTCTCTTTGTGCATCACGAAGCACAAAATGGAACCTGCTCTCAGTTGGGTCCTTTAGCTGCCACAGTAAAAGAACAACATTCAGACAAGGAACTCAGAACAGAACTGAGCTCACTGATGGGCAAAAAGCACCTGAAAACCCTGCGGGAGTTGAGGACTTGGGTACGGCTCTTAGCAGGTGTTACTATTTGAAGTGGTAACCACATGATGCCCATGAAGTGGGACTTGCTGTGATGGTCCCTTCACTGAACTCTAAAGGGCTAAGCTGAAAGACTGCTGACATAAGAAAATGCATATACATACCATTTCTAAACACATTGCTGTCTAAGATAAAAAGAAACCAGAGCCCAAAAGAGGTTTATAATGGCAAATAATCATGGGAAAATTCCTTGCAGTGACTTCTTTTACCTTCCCTAAACTTAGTAGCAAACAAAGTATAGAATCATAGAATCACTCAGGTTGGAAAAGACCCTTGGGATCATCGAGTCCAACCATCAACCCCACCCTACAAAGTTCTCCCCTACACCATATCCCCCAACACCACGTCTAAACGACTCTTAAACACACTCAGGGATGGGGACTCCACCACCTCCCTGGGCAGCCTATTCCAGTGTCTGACCACTCCTTCTGGGAAGAATCTTTTCCTAATGTCCAGTCTAAACCTACCCTGTTGCAGCTTGAAGCCATTCCCTCTTGTTCTATCGCTAATTACCTGAGAAGAGACCAGCACCAGCCTCTCTACAATGTCCTTCCAAGTAGTTGTAGAGAGTGAGGAGGTCTCCCCTCAGCCTCCTCGTCCTCAAACTAAACAGTCCTAAAGCATCAATGGCACTAAGAAGGGTCTGACAAATTTGATCCACCTGGTTTAAGAGGCCTTGCTGATGATGAGCAGCTGGCTCTAGTTGGGGTAATAACTGAGAGGAGAGCAGGGCTGGGTCACTGTATAATGGACTCTGTTGGGGCAGGGCTTTGTCTCGGGAGGTTTATCAGACTGTGGATCAGTAGTATCTGAAGAGGGCAATTACCTAAAGAAAGAGAAAGGCTTTCTAAATACCGCTCGTCATTGAGCTAAGAGATCTTCGGGAAGGATTAGAAAAAATGAGGAATTATCCAGGAGAGCAACTGAGCTTGTTGAAAGGCTGTGTTTTCGGGGTGTAAAATAGTTCTCTGACTCATTTAGGGGTGAAAGCTGTTCCCTCTTTGGGGTATATTGCCCCTGAATCAGGGAGGTTTTGTTCTGTCAGTGTGCATACACCACCTGGCACAGTGGGCTCTGTGCTGTGTTTCAGAGGGTTAGAGTAATGAAAATTTCCATTATGTTCTATTTTAGAAGTTTTTTAAACAGATACAAAAAAATCAATTAAATTCAATGTAAGTGGAAGAGATCTACATCTGACCTCTCTCTACTGCAATGTAGGACTGGTTAATCCATTGGAGTCAAAGGAAATAACCTTGTGAAGTAAATGGGCTCAGAATATGACCTGATGTTACTGTGCTGGGGGTTGGGATTGTTCTGGAATGACATCAATGTACTAAAGAAAACAGTGCCAATTAAGTACTCTGAATCAATTTACATGCCCATGGTGTTACCTTTGACATATGCTTTCAACAGTACCCTTGAGATGACTGTTTTCCCTTGTGATGGACAATTTCCAAGCATATTTATTTAGATATGATGAATTTGAATATCATGAGGAGGTGGAGCCATTGTATGCTCTAGCAGACACTTTCCAGCCGGCAAGTTTAATATTTTCTCTCCCCTCCCTTCCTTCCTTCCAGTCACTGTAAATGCTATTCCTTGTATGGCCATTAAAATATAAGTTTAAGCCATAAGCCATTTGGTGTGATAACAATGTGACTTCACTGAAAAACAGGAGACCTGAGAACTTCCCAGCAACCTGCCTGGATTTAGATTAGAGCACACCGCCATCGGTGACATAATATTCCAGCTGCACTAAATCATTTCAGTGGGAATGCAGCCTGCTAGAGACCTACAGAGATTTTCATCACTTTGTTCTTGTATGGCCATGTAACATTGGTGATATAAGATGCAGCTTTAAGGCAGACCTGGAGTTAACCAGGCTGCTGGAGTAGGAGCTACACAAGTGCTTTATATTGTTCTTTTGCTATTCTTTCTGCATGTGCCTACCATGGGCCCTTTGCTTTGGCATACCACAGAATCACAGAATGGTTCGGGTTGGAAGGGACCTTAAAGATCATCTAGTTCCAACCCCCTGCCCTGGGCAGGGACACCTCCCCTCAGCCCAAGCTGCTCAAAGCCTCATCCAGCCTGGCCTTGAACCCCTCCAGGGATGGGGCATTAACAACTTCCCTGGGCAACCTGTCCCCGTGCTTCACCACCCTTACCGTAAAGAATTTCTTCCTGATATCCAGTCTAAATCTACCCTCTTTCAGTTTCAGGCCATTACCCCATGTCCTATCATTACACTCCCCATAGGCACAGGGGGGAATGTTGCAAATATGTGGACATCAAGCAAGTAGAGTGTGAAAGGGAGTTTGAGATGTAGCATAGGAGGAGAAGGAAAACCAAAAACCGGGTGAATTCACTCCTAGATGATGTCGAGGAGCCATCATCCCTATCCCATTTCTGTGCCCAGGATTCACAGGGTGGTCAGAGCTGGTATGGATGAATGTATTGGGGAATACATGGACCTGTACTGGGGAAGGGAAACTGGGAGGCAATTACCTCAGAACATCCACATCGACTGGAACACCTCTCTTATGAGGAAAGACTGAGGGAATTGGGTCTGTTTAGTCTGGAAAAGAGACGGCTGAGGGGTGACCTTATTAATGCATACAAATACTTAAAGGGTGGGTGTCAGGAGGATGGGGCCAGACTCTTTTCAATGGTGCCCAGTGACAGGACAAGAGGTAATGGGCACAAACTCGAGTGTAGGAAGTTCCACCTAAATATGAGGAGGAAGTTCTTTCCTGTGAGGGTGGCAGAGCCCTGGCACAGGCTGCCCAGAGAGGTGGTGGAGGCTCCGTCTCTGAAGACATCCCAAACCCGCCTGGACGTGTTCCTGTGCCACCTGCTCTGGGTGACCCTGCTCTGGCAGGTGGGTTGGACTAGATGATCTCCAGAGGTCCCTTCCAACCCTGTGATTCTGTGATTCTATGATTCTATGTGTGCTCTTATGGGAAAAGCTTGTGTGTTTGTTGGGAAGAGTGTGGAAAGAAGATGTCCCAGGTCTTTTACCATCCCTATTCCCGGCCCCTCAGGAGAGCCATTACCTCCAATTTAGTTTCCTGAATGTCAGCAGAGAGGCTGTAATCATTTGTTTGGCAGAGGCAGGGCAGGCCAGGACGTCGGTGGGACCTGTCAGGGTGTCACTTCATCTCTCGCACACTTTGTTAGAGGCTGACAGCAGCTTGCCATTACCATTGCAGGGCCAATTATCCCTGCATTACAGGAACATGCCCCACTTGGCTTCCCCCCTTCCTCACCCACTTGCCCTTCCGTCATGGATCATTAAAATGATTTTGCACACACAAACACACACGCGCACACACACGTGCAGCCGCTCAGCTCAGTGGATTAAGCCAGTCCCAGCTGTGGGTTCCTCAAATCTGTCACCACGGGCAGGAATTCTGTAAAGTGTCAGGGAAAGATGTATTTTTATATATTTTAGAAATCATGAGATATTAAAGGCTTGTGTTTTCCCCTGGGTTTAATTACACTGAACGCATTTAAACTCCTCTAATAGGTAGTAAATCTCTGAAAATCTGCAGAACAGAAGAGGGTTCATCACCTTCACACAAGCTTGGGGGATGTACTCTTCAACAGAGAGGGATTTCTCTGGCATATAGAGAAGGGGTTTCTACCAACCTTTGGGTCTTGGTCTTCTTCATTCTACATCAGGATGTTGGAAGAGGTTTAAGGTTCCCTATCACTGACTCCTTTGCCTCTTTGGGTACTTGCATCCAGGGGCTGGACAGTCTCCTCCCAGCCCTGAGGTATTCAGGCAGCCAGGGTTCTCCTCTTCATGGCCATACCACATTTCTCTACTTCGGGCAGCGGTAGCTAGGGTCTGTCACCCACCCACACTTTATATCTGCCCATCAGCCGGAGGGATGAGCTGTGCTCCCATGCCAGGTCTTGATTTTCTACTCCATGCCACGCTTCCAGTGTCCTGTGTATACATACCTGATGTCACCCTGCTGTGTGTTGAAATTGCTGTTCAGGACAAACCTTTCTCCACTTATTTGTAAACTCCCTGGCCTCTGGGAATCTTAGCCTGACTATCTTCTCCTTCACCCTATCCCACCGTACCATCAGTCTCTCTGTTTTTTCCCCCTCTCATTTTTTTTTCCTTGCCACTTTTGTAAAACAACTTAAATGTCATCTTTCTGCAATTACCCACAGAAGAGAGAAATGAATAGGAACATTCCCACAGGGGTCCCTGTCTTAAATGAGGCTTTTGTTGTTATAAATTGTTACTCAAAGCAGTACAAGCCTTTGGAACCACTCACATGTTCCTGGTAACTTGATGCATGGGGCTTTGAATTCAGAGAGCTTGTTTGGAGTCTGCTAGCTTTTCTGGAGGTATGAAATCCGAACGCGTAATTCACAGCAACAGCAACAACCCTTTTTACTTAATGCTGTCTGCCACCTCGCCGGGCACAGGTGACTTGGAGTTGTGCCCACCACAGCCTCCTTGTCCCTGCACGCCCGCTGGGCAGCGGTACCTTCCTTGTATCTGCCTCGAGTGACCGAACCAGGGAGAAAACACAGTAGCAGGGCTTGAAAATTCTCCTTCCTGCCTTTGAATCCCAGCTACCCTAGTTTAGGATAGATGTTCCCTGCCCCAAAATATTTCCTAGTGATTAAAGCAAAAGGACATGGCTTGAGGAAGGTCCAGGTATCCCTTTGCTGCTCTGCCGATGTTTTAAACCTCCTTTGGGGGAAGGACTCCCCACATCACAGTTTCCCCAGCAGAAGTGTGAAGCAGTGGACAGTCTTCCCAATGCAGAGGGGGAAGTATCGGAAGGATTAACATGAAATTATTTAAATCCTCCTCTTGAAGGTTGGGAGAAACCTAAGTGTTGGCTAAACTCCATAGCGAGCTGCAATCCTTGCTTGCAGCACCTGGACAGAAAGTGCCATGGGAGGGCTAAGCTTTGCGATTGCATGGCTGAGAAAAAGAACCTCTAAGTTTATTTTTTTCCCCTTCCTGCAAGATTTAGGGGTGGGAGGGTAAACACTGAGCTTCAAGCAGGTTTATGGAGAGAAATCTCAGCAGCTGCACAAAGCTGAGCTGTCGCACTCCTGCACGAGCTCCCCCATGCACTGCTCTGGACCTCAGGATGCCCAGTCCAGAAAGCCAAGACCTACAGACCATGTAAGCCCACAGCAGGGACCAGAGGGTCCCCTGGCAATGTGGGTAGCAATCTTTACCTACTGCTGCCAGGTCATATATTTTTTTCTACTGCAGAGGAAGGAAGCAAATGGGGGCCGGGGTGCAAAGCACTGATATAGCCAGAGCCGCAACGCCAAGTTAAGCTGCCAGCCTGAATTAAACTGTATAATGAGGGTGTCAGTCACTTTTGTAAAGCTTAGGGGGGCGAGAGGGAAGGGAGACAGCCTGGCTCTGTCATCCCACAAGTACGGGCACACACCTATTTCTCCTTCCTCTCTTTGTGCCTGCCTCCGCTGCAGAAAGAAACAAAGCTTATGGCATCTTCCCAAACAGATCACAAAATCAGCATCCTTTGAAAAGGGGCTAAAAAAAAGATATTAAACTTTAAATACCATTTCTTTCCATGCTGCTAAGCAGCTTATTTATCACAGCATGAGCCCACCTTAAGAGCTGTGACGACAGAAAGCTCCGCTGGTAATTACTGCAGGGAGCCAGCAGGCATGAATGAGTCACCACAACGCCAGTGTGCAGCAGACAAGGTAAGGGGAGACAGACAGACAGGGAACAAGGGCCAGCCAAGCATGGTGCCTTGAAACCCTCTTGGGAAGGTATGCTGGTACATCTTCTCTGCCCCTTGCCAGGAACCAGCTCGCCAAACAGACTGATGCTGCTGGAGCTTTCTCAAAGGAGCATCTTCAGGTGTAGGTCACTTCTGTGGGTATGTGGTCCCGACTTGCCAGAGGAAAATGAAGCCTTCTTGTGAAAAAGGTCCTCAGCTGGCTTGGTCTGTGCATGCATCCAAGCTGTGCCCTTCAGAAATGGTGCTGAGCAAAGATACCCTTGGTTTGTTGCTGGCTGTCCTCCCTGCTAGCAGACATGTTGGCTTCATCAGCAATATCTGTTCTCCCAGTCCCGCGCGCTGGGGGGAGTGGAGCCACTTCAGTTAAATGAGTGACATCGGAGTGAATCTAAGGCGACAAGCTGGGTCTGCTGGGAAGGGAAGGCAGCTCAGCACCGAGAAACCTTCACAACTCCTGCCCAGACATTAGAATATGTCCCCTCCTCCTGTGCAGCGCTGGAGCTGACAGCGGGGTCAGCCCGTGCCTTGCAGCAGAAAGAGTAGCTCTGGAAAGAAGGGAGATTGTCTCCCCTTGCATCCTGGGAGATGACAGTAGGTGACATCCTTCCACCATCCTCCCCCTAGGGAACTGATGGCAGACATCATCCTCCTTTTTTTTTTCTGTAATTGGATGCTGTTCGCAGAGCAATTTCCAAGGTGTTTTTAGGAGGACTTTATCATTGCAAAAAAAAAACAATTAAAACATTATCAGAATTTGGTGATGGATGCTGCCCAAAGATGCACAGCCCTAAAAATTCCTGGGCCAAATTGCTGATCAAAATAGCCAAGACATGTTGCAGAGGGGAGGAGAGACACAGCATGGAGAGCTGAGTTGCCCACATTCAGCTCCTAGTTCGGCGGCTGAGGTGGGAGCAGGACTCAGATCTCCTGTTTCCTGTCCACCAGGTTTCCTGGATCCGGGCCCAACCCGTTCCTCAAGATGGTAATTAAATGGGACACAGGCCCTAAGCAGTGTCTGATTTAGCTTCACACCTGGTGGGCTTAGTCACCAGCACACAGCCTCATCTCCACAAGAACAGTGTCTGTTACCTGTGCTCTGACACATCAAATGTGGTCTTAAAATACCACTGGGTTTCTGACTGAGCTCCTCTGGGATTTCTCCAGATCTGTCTCTCCTGCCAGTTGCACTTAAATGATTGTGTTCTCTGATGGCTGAAAACTTTGTGGTCTTTCATCCCTCCTTGCAAGGGAGCTCTGGGCTTCTGTCCTCCCCACCAGTCCGCGTCCATGTCATACACTTCTGCAAGTCTTGGCAGTGTCTTTCTGCTGTGGCTACTCCCAGAAGTAGGTCTTTAGGCTGTGAAGACCCGGAGGTAGTCTTTGGCAGCCAACCCAGCAGTAGCAGATGGAAGTGTGAAGTGCAGGAGGAAAGCTACAAATGGCCCAATATGAAAAACCTGACACGTTCTGGGCTTGCACATCACAATCTCTTTCAAGCTGTGAGATAGAATCAACTCCTGAAAAGGGCTATTTTGGGCAATGGTCTCATGGTGTTTGGCCCTCCCCACGCACTGGCCTTCACCTGCATGTGGAGATCACAGTTCACACAACAGTAACTTCATCACTGCTCTTGTCCTTCCCTCCAGTGATGGCACAGCACCATCCAGAGCATCATCCTGAGCAGCAGGGAGAGCCGTGGTGGTCGCTTGTGTGCATCTTTTCCCAGTGATGATACAAAGTAGTTTTCTAGTGCATAAAAAGGTCTGAGGCCCACAGGTTTCCCCCTGTCCTTTTGCAGAGCCATGACCTTCAGGAGGTTCAGACAAGTGTAGAGCCATGTGGCTGCTCAGCTGGAGTTGTTAATGGCCGTCCCGCTTCCAACAGAGAGGCCTGAGGGAAAGATGGCTTTGACTCCAGAAGGGAAATGGCTATTTCCATGGACAGTTATCAAGATGGTGGCTCTGTGCCATCCCTTCAACCTGAGGTCCTGACTGGAAACTTCCAGCAGCCCCAGCAGGAAGAACTTGGGTCTGGCAGTGCCAGTAATGAGGTCCAGCTGGCTCCTTGGCCAGCAGCTCTCTGATGCTATGACAATAACCCTGCCAAGAGCTGGATGAGTGAGGAGGACGGGAGGTGGGGAGGCATGAGCACGGCACCCACCAGCCTCAGAGATGCTCCATCACTGCAGTAAGATGTCCCTGTGGCATGGGGATGCAAGAAAACTGCACCCAGAAGGCCTGGGGGGGTGAACACAAGTTCCCTTATGGCCTTCAGAGCTCTCCTGGGATGTGGAGATGATCTCTGTGATCGCAGTTTAGTCCTTTCCCAGTTCAGCCTCTACAGAAGCTCCCAAGTCCTGATCCTGAGGGGCATCCCACTAACTTCTACTGCATTTTAGATCATTTGGGAGCATCTCAAATTGTCCATCTCTCTTCCTTACTTCTGGGTATGATGGGGCAGAATAGGATAGTGAGGCAGTCCCATGCTCTGTGCACTACAGGTCTTATTGTTAAACAGCACGTGTAGGTGGCCAAGGAGAGGTATAGAACAGAGGAATATTATATTTCAGAAGGAAAAGACACCTAGGGAGGCTGCACCGGCAGGAGGAAAGGGGAATTTCCCTCTCGGATGTCCCTGGTCCCCATCAGGGAGAGCTGATGCTGCATTTTTCCCATGCGGCCACCGGAGGGCAGCCCGGGGGAGGGAGCCGACTCCAAACCTCCCAAAAAAGGG
>VYZM01015048.1:370589-397556 GCA_013398915.1 Dromas ardeola | reverse complement strand
TGGGGGGGGACGCTGGGGGTCCGCGGTGGAGCAGGCTGCAGGGTGCAGGCACGGAGGGGAGCGGGCAGCGGGGAAGCTGCTTGAGCTGCTGGAGAACATTCAGCAGTGAGCTGGAGATGCGCAGGCTGAAACAGTCCAGCTCTCTGTTAGGGAAAGGAATTTTATGTCTGTGCAATGAGGAAACCAATTAGAGGCATGATTTAATCAGTGTGTTTTAGTGGGAGCATTAAGGGACCTGGATGCGGCATCAATAAGGAGCCGCCAGAACGCCGCGATGGTGTCCAAAGTGGTGAAGCCACCTCCTAAATGGAGCCTCTCTGGGGGATATTTGTAGCCTCCAGCCAGGTCAGGGTCGAAGTTGTGACAGGGCAAATCGTAGCTACAGCTGACACGAGCTGGGTTTAGGAATAAATCAGGTGGATCTGACAGATCCCTCAGGACACCAGGGTAAATCCTTCCCCGTTGAAGTTGGCAGGGCCAAGGGATGTCACGTTAGTGACTGCAGGGCCTGCATTTCCCTGCTTGAAAGAGGCATTGATAAAAGCATCTAGGCCAAAATATTCATCTGTGGTTCATGATCATAACTGCCTCTGCCCCTAGCATTGCTGCGGTGCCCAGCAGGAACAGGCCAAGCTGCTGTAGCCGTGCAGGGCGGCCACCAGGACGGCTTCACCCCAAAGAATTCATAATCGGACACTTTGGATTGACCTCTTTGGGTTGTGTTTACCCCTTGAAGGAGCCCTCAGCATTTCCGTCCTCTTCTGAGATGCGGAGCGTGCCGTGGCAGGAGCTTGGGGCAGGAAGGATGGCTCAGAGGCATTGGCGACATGGATTTTGAGCAAAGCATAATGTGGTCCCAAGTTGCTTGCTTGCAATGCAGATTTCTGTGCTATTTTATTGCAAGGGGGAAAGACAGTGAAGGTCTGTGGTGAACTGAATTTTCCCTGCTTTGATTCCTTCTGCAATTTCACTTGTTCTTCCCGTGGGCTCTCAAAAATGCCAGTGGCATAGGTGCAAACTGAATTGTTCGTTTGTTTGTTTTTCCATGCAGCAAAAGCTGCATTTCAGCGGTAGGTGAAACAATGCTTTGCACAGATCATCTGCAAAGTGCTTAAGGCCCCAGCAGGAGGAGAGGTGCTGCAAGAAAGTAAAATACTATGGCACCAGGAGAAAAAAGAAAAAAAGAAAAAAAAAAAGAGGGAAGAAACTGCCATTTGGAAAGAAGTCAATGTGACCTTTCTTTTTCCCTGGGAGAGACCAAGTCCCAGCTTAGTGGCAGGAAGGTGAGTGTTGTGTCTATGGCAGCATTCAAAACCAAATAGCATTTACTTGCTGTGAGTTGAAAAATGTAAGGGTGCCTAGGGAAAGAAGGCTAAAAGGAAGATAAATGCTAAGGAAAATGATTTAAAATTCTTGGGCTGGAGTCACAGCCACTAGGAAATGCTACTTCTGTGAGCAAAGACTTGGATTTAGTTCTGTTACTGATACATACTTCTTACGTGACCACAAGTGTGTTGCCATCATTAAAATGGGCATCATCTCACTTCTTTCAAGAGTCTGTAGAAAATAAGTACTTTGCGAGCCATGGTGTACTCACATGCTACAACAATATGAACTACGTAAATACCTAAAATAGATCCATTCCTGTCAGCAAATATCCAGACATTCTGAAATCATTCTCATCAGCTCAATTTCCAAAGATAGATGGTTCCAGACTAACCTCATTTCTCCAAGGAAATGATTTTTCTTTGAAAGAGAGAAAGGGACACTAATGTATTTAACCAATCTTGATTTCAGTGTAATATTTCAACAAAGCCATATTAGTTTCATTAGTTTTGCTGAGAATTAACATAAGACTTGTAAACTAGTCTCTGCTAGTGGTTAAAGGAGAGATAATAGCAAATAAAACTGAAAGGGCAGTTGTTTTTTGGAAGTTAATAAAGATTTCTTCATGAATGACCTTGGATCTCAATTTTTCAGCTCTGATCGAGCATTTGCTTATTGGGAGTTGGGAGGCAAGGTTTCACAGAAGCAGGCAGGAAGATTTGGATGGCCTCAAAGGCTGGAGTAAGGGGCTGGCGTGTGATGCTGTCATTCACACTGTTACATGTGTTGGGACTGGGAACGCATCCTCTGCAAATGTCACGAGAGGAGAAACATCAGGGTGTACAAGCTGATCAAAGGAGGACTGTGAATCACCAATGAGTTTTGCCCATGAAAATGTCAAGCGGTATCCTAGGATGTACCAGGCAAAGAATTCCCCAAAGAGATAGGGAGATATTAATGCCATTATGCAAAGCCCTAATGTTCTTTTATCAAGAATACGGCATGACAGCTTTGGTCACCTAAGGTCAGAAAAGATAAATTCAAGGTGGATGGATGCAGAGACACCATCTGAAAGGCTCTCCCTTCCTTCACTCCATTTTAGAAACGTGACTAGAAGAGTTTAACTTGTTTGGGGTATGATGGCTGAGAAGAGATGATATCTCTCTCTTGGGCAAGGGAGCTAAGACCTAAGAAACAGTGAATAATGACAAAAAATATCATCAGCATGAAAACTAGTGGGCATACATAGGCCCGGTAAAGTAGAGAAACTGGAGTGAGGTGCCTGGTAATCAGGCCACTGATGTTAAAAGCAGCAAGCAATCTTGACCCTCCTCCAGCAGCTTATGGAGATACAGAGTGTGGCTAAGGCTAAGCAAAGGTGTCTTTTTCAGTCTATCCTCTAAGAAAATTAAGACCTCGCATTCAGCTACCCAATTTTCCATGCTCCCTGCTGAGACAAAAGGAGAACAGGGTTCCTGCCTGCTCCGGTGTCAGCCCTCTGCAGCCCAAGGAGCTGAAGCAACTCTGAACACACCTGAATATCTCTCTTTCCTTTATTTTTCAATAAGTTGGTCTAGGCTGGTCTCTTTTGTCATCTGTGTGTCCAAAAAAAGCAACCTTTCTATAAATCCTTCCATAAACACGTAATCTGTATTGCATCAAAGTCTCCTTTGGTATAATCCCTAAAAGAGACTTTCACATGAGAAAAATATGGGCCATTCTCTTGACATTCAGTGCTGCATGGGTAGTCTTCTCAATCTCACTAATGCCCAATAAGTAAAGGATATTTTTGACAAGTCCTGACTAGTCTGGGATACACAGAAAAGTAATAAAACATATTTCAAAAAGAGATCCGTTATATTTTCAGATCACAGTAAATCTTAACATAAGCCATCTACAATACCAAGCAGCTATTTCTTCTCTGCCATACAAATGCAGCAAGCTTCATCTCCTACCCAGCAGCCCCCAGACAGGCTGCGTCAGAGAGATGCCAAGACAAATCTCTCTCTGTTCCGTGTTTTGGAAAGGAACAGCCACAAGGGCTATGGAGTTGCAGTCTGTGGCTTGGAAAAACAAGAGGTCTGCAAAGCAGAGTTGTAACTCCCAGAAAAAGAGCTCAGACCCACAGCAGGGTCTTGGAGGAAGACATCAATAACGAGGCAGCATGCAGCTCCCAAGCCAAAGGCAACCACCATAATTTAGATGAACCTTTTGTCTGCTGCTTGGAAGAAGATGGCTCAGGTAGTGGATGAGCACAAGCTCCTTGGAGGCTGGTGTGACCCCAGGGAGGGATTTCGTCTGGGGCTTCCCAGATGGAAGCAGAAGGGGTTCTGGGGCAGAGCGGGCACGTATTGCTTTTTCACTGCTGATTCAGCATCCCCAGCCTTGCCAAGCATTCGGGCTTTCAAGCCATTTACATCCAAAGGCAATTGGAGAAATCGTTTGACAAGCTTCATCCCAAGATGCTGGCAGATACCCAAGACCGACTTTGTTACTCAAAGATTATGTTTACAGTGAAATGATTTAGGGATTGAGGGATTATCCAACATGGGCCCAGAGCCCAACACCTCCAGAAGTACCAAATACCTAATGATTCCTGACAGCAGGAATCAATCTCCAGGAGCCGAGATTCTTTTTCTTTTTAATTTTTTTTTTTTTCTGGAATAAAACAAACCTGTTCTGTTCAAACAGTGCTGTCTACAAATCATTAATAAAGGCAATTGGCTGATTTACATCTGGCATTACAGAGGTCAGAACAATAAAACATGGCTTTATTTTGCAGCTAACACACGCTCTCTGCTATCCTTTATAAAGGCTGTCAAAAGCCGGTGCTTGAGGAGAAAGCGAAGTGGGGAACGGCAAGGATGGGGAGGACCAGGAATTATTAGTGTTGGGGGAATATTGTGGGAGGAATGAGGGGCTGCATTTCTAACAGGGTGGAGGGTTTTGTTGTTGAAAGGTTCATGACAAAAAGAACAGGGCTCTGGGTTGTTTTAGGAGAGGACCGTTCTGTTGTTCCCGTTGAGGAACAGGTTTTTTGCTTTGCTTTTTGAAACTGGGTCTGTCATTGAGTATTTCCCGATGGAAACCCCAAGTCCTGTTAAGAAGATCTGATATAAAGTGTCTTTAGACCAAAGTTTGCATGAATCTGGTAGCTGGAGAATTTCTCAATGAAAAATGTTTAGCAGCAATAGCTTGTAGTGCTACAAAACCTTGACATGCTGTTTATTTCTGTCTGTGTAAGTCCCACATACCTCTGCTGCATCTAGATAAATGGGAGCACTCTAGTCCTCTCCAAATATCCCTTTGGCAGAGTGTTTCTTCCAAGGATGTGAAAATATGGAAGCAAAGCAGTGAGCAGATGCCCACACTAAGGGCCATCCTTCCCCATACTCAGAAATCAGAATGATTTTTTGTTTTATTTTAATGCATCTGGTCCAATTTATTTCTGGTTTTGGAAAAAAATCTGACCTTAAATAGATGTACTTGAGCCAGGAGGTGTTTGGGACAGAGTCTGAAAGCTAACTGAGGTCCAGACCCTACAAGCTGGTGCACACACTTGCCCTCCAGTTGACTGCACGGAAAAGCAGACAGCCTCATACGGTTTGTTTGTTCCGATTATTAGACAGCATAATCAGCGGCCAGTGCTAGATCTTGAGCTGTTTCCTCATTGTAGAAAATCACAGTTAATAAATTACTTTATCAATCATACTCCTCACGCTTTTCTTAAGCACTGTATTGAATATTGTGTCTTTTCTATACCGAAAGACCTTCCCCCCCAAAGCAGAAAACTACTCAACTAAGCACCAAAAAAAAAAAAAAAAAAAAAGAAAAAAAAAGAAAAAAAAAGCGCCGAAAAACCCCTCCGTCTTCCATGTATCATTCTGATCAAAACCCTGGTTAAATGCTAGACAGCAGGTCACAGCCATTTTCTTAAACTCTAGGGGCATCAAATTTTCCTGTCCATCCCTCAGCCTTTCAGGCTGCTTCCCTTAATGATGATATTGATTTTGATTTTAGTTTCATCTAGTTTTAGTCTATCCCAGTGATGGACTCCCACTGCTCCCAACAGGAGATTATTCTATACTCTGGCAGACCTCACTGATAGGAATCTTTTCCTGACATCCAACTTAAGTTTTCTTTTTTGTTTTGTTTAAACTTTTTATGCTTTGATTGGATGAAGTACTTAAAGCCAGGAGTTAGGGGTTAGAAAGAGAGGAGAGGGAAGGGGATGGGAGGCCAGACGAGATAAATTGCCAACCTACTAAAGAAATGTGCAAAAGTTTCCTCCTGAGGCCCGACTTTCTGTTGCAGCCATAGGTTTGATAGAAAATATATTTGCCCAGAATGCTTTGTAAGGAGAAGAAAGGAAAAGAATCATTATTTAGAGGAACCTGAGCCCAACAGAAGACATATCAAATACTTTCTGTATTGGAAAAAGGACTGTCATTAAGACATGAGCTTTGGGTTAATTTTTTTTTTTATATATATATATATATATTTTGTAAAGAATTTTAAAGTAATGTGGAAATGGCTCTGATTATTTATGTGGATCATTTTGCTATTGCACTCTCTTACATTCCTGTCATGTTGTAAACGTCAGTTCAGTCAGATGAGAAGACCACCTAGGCCATTATCCTGTCTCCAGAAGTTATTAATAATAATGCTGGGGAAGAGCACACGAACTATCGCTGTTCCCCACAGACCATCCTAAGCCATTCTTCTTTCTCCTTTTCATGCATGCATTTCCCATACTGGGAGTCCTTGTAATCCTCTCTCCTGCCTCTGATTAGGCTGGGTTAGGATCAGTGGCAGGTACACTGAAGGTCAGGAGGTGAACAGTTCAGAAATCTTCTATATTGCCTATATTAATGCTGAGTGGAGTTGCTGATGTTTTGCCCAAAGGGATATAGCCTGAGTTATTTTTTGATCTCAGACAGTTATAAACTCACACCAAAAGAAGTCAGACATGAAGCTCTCCATGCAGTGATCTACTGAGCTCCATGAACTACTGAAAAATCTACAAAGAAAACTGCTCAGGAGGAGTAATCGGTACACGGGACATGGAAAGAGCAAAGGAGGAAAAGCAAGATGAAGTTGGGCAGGAGGAAAGATATGAAAATCCTTGAACTTGAAATCCACCCAGGACAGAAGTCACGTATCTTTTTAAGGCCAAAGAAGGCCATTAGGATGATTGCAGCCTGACTTGCTGCAAAACACAAACTGCAGGAGCTCACCCAGTGATTCTCTCATCAAGCTTGAGAACTGGTGATTTTAATTCAAAAATACAGCCTTTGGAAAAGTTAGTCAGCTTCACAAAAGAGGCTGACTCACCATACCTCTTAGGAACCTGCTCTGATGACTAATTGCTCTTATTGTTAAAAACGAGCCTCTAATTTGCGACATCAACACTGACAACCTCAAATTCCAGCCACCTGATCTTGGTCTTTCATCTGCTAGAAGGAACTGAAGAAGTGGGCGTGTGCAAAAGAAAGAGAGAAAAAGAGATGCAAAGTCTTTCTAGAAAATGCTTTTCTTGTACACTGCAGACTGAGGGAAAGGAAATCCACTGAGACAGGAAAAAAATGCAAAAATGCAACCAAGGCGGGCATATTAGGGCATTATTGAAAGAGGAAGGGAGAGATTTAGATTAGGATCACTTGGATTTCGTGATCTTTTTGGTCTTTTGGGGAATGGGAAATCAAAAACAATCTCTACCTTGCATTCCTTAGGAAACAGGGAGGTGTTTGAAGGAACAGAGCAGTGATGAGAAAGATACCGAGATGCAAGGAAGGCCTCGGCAAGAAGGTGGCGGTTTTGAGAGAGCAGCAGCAAAACCAAGGGAAGATGGCACAGTAGTATGGACTCGGGGGCAAAATTGGATGGACGAAGAGATTTGGACTGAAGAGGTAAATCGAACATGGTAACTAATCAAAATGCCTGGACTGGCAAATGAGTTGCAAGCGTGGACAAGGAGCCAGAAAAAGACTAGATACATTATGTGGCATCTTCTGTCTCTAATTCTACGCTTCTAGCTGATAGACCTAAATCCTGACAGCTTAACTTGAAAGCAGCAAATTTCAGTGTTGTTTTGCAAAACAATAACAGAGAAATATGATTCAGACAAACATGGGTTTCGCAAAAATTAACAAATAAGACCCAATTTAAATAGTAAAAGTTAACCAAGACAGTGTAAAGCAAGGTTCTCCCCCCGCCCCCTTCTAAGCAGTTTATTACTCAGTAATACGTAAAAATACTGCTACTAATGAAAGACAAATTGCCCATATATTCTGATTTTTGCGTGATGAATGCTGAGGTCACAAAGAGTCTATTAAGAACAGGAATTGTAACAGGTGAGTTCTGGCAAGACATATGTTAAATCCACACAACTCGACAAACTTGATTCCCTCGACACGCATTTCTGTAACCAGCTATAACTGTGCCCCTTCGAGAAACCCTTTAATAAGGCCCAGCGTATAATTTTGGTGTTCTGTGTCTATCAACGGCCAGTTAGATCAGAACTCCTTGTTGACTGGTGGGAATTGAAGTTCACGCCCTGGGTCACTGAAAGGTAATTTCCTTTAGCTTTGCAATAAACTCTCTGTATTGACCTAAGACCTCCAACATTACAAGTGGTTAACAGCATCCATAAAAATAAAATGTGGGTACAAAATATCTGAATTTGAGTAGATTTGCTAGAATTTTATTAATTTATAGAAGTTGAAGGTTATGCCATATGTCACTAGAAAGTAATTTTCTCTGAATGTGCAATAAGGGCTTAGATTTGATTTATGACCTAAATATTGCAAGATATTAATACATCTCCACACCAGATGGTAATGTACATGTGAGGAAATGTACCTTTTCTATCCTAAAATTGCAAGAATTTTCTTTAATTTACTAGGATAAACTCAATCAATGGCATTCATTAATTTTTGAACACTGAGTACTTACGTGGAATGTCCCCATCTCTCAAACAGATAGCTGTGTTATTCCTGCATGAAATACATTCAAAATGTTTCCAAAAACTGCTTCAGAGACTATATATGTGGTACCCACGTGTATAACTACTGGGGTTGTCCGGACTTGACATACTTCTAGAAAGAGACAATGTTTGGGACCCTTGGGATCCAATTTAGATGCTGTTGGGTATTACAGCTGCAAACAAATAAAGGGGAAATATA
Source organism: Dromas ardeola (assembly GCA_013398915.1). Taxonomy (NCBI): domain Eukaryota; kingdom Metazoa; phylum Chordata; class Aves; order Charadriiformes; family Dromadidae; genus Dromas; species Dromas ardeola. The sequence continues at coordinate 389,046 of VYZM01015048.1, read as the reverse complement.
TATTCAGAATCTAGTTACAGAAGCTAACAAACACATCAGGCAGGTTGGAGGGAAGGGCTCCTTTACAACTCCAGGGCAAAAATTCATGAGAAGGCTGTATAGCTATTTTAAAATTTACCAATGTGTTTTTGTGAAATGCAAAGATATCCCAAACTTTGTTTTCTAGGGACAAGAGGTAGTTCACTATATTTTTGCTGGTTGCTCATAACTGCATTAAGTCCAGCCATTTCCTGAGGAGATTTTAATATCTTATTTATATACTGGGTAAACAATAGGTACTTTTCTACGTCCAGAATAAAAGCTATGCACCAGAAATTCTCATATTTCCTGGCTATCAGTGCATAAAATCAATCTCTATGCCAATTCCTTTTGGAGCTACAAGTACAGACTAAATAATAAGGGTTTGTTTCAAATAAGGGTTTCCATCCCTTAGGAAACTCCAGTCTTTCAAAAAGCAGTTTCATGTTGAATCAGAAGATGTTAATATGGCAGTCACCTGACCCAAGGGAGGAACACAGTGTGCGATGGGAATTGAAGTCCAGCTGAGGAATGCAAATCAACCACGGGGAAGAACAGCACCGGTGAACAACTGTTCTCAGATCCTCCCGCAAAATCCATTTTAATGTTGTTTCAGTACAAAACAGCAATTTTGATTTTGCAGGTGGCTGCTTTCATTTCAGATTCACCTCTTTTCTGCTCAGTGGCATTAACTCACCCTAGACGTGACTTTAGCACAAATGGAAAATGTGGTCCAGGGAAACGATATCATTTCAAAGGTTAGGCATTTTTAAAATGCATACTGCTGCGTGTTTAAAGTTTTGCTTCGTAGTTTATTTATGCCCTCAGGTCACTTTGCTGCTCTTAGCAAGGAGCAAGAGTCAAATCCACACTCACATTTCCTTGGCGGCCGCTCTTGTTTCCAGTACTGGGCTTTAAGCAAGGTTGATGTTCACCTCAGCTCTGCCTGTTGCATTTTCTCCCTGCATCCTCGCAGGGAGCCGTCGAAAAGGTCTTCAGGCTCTGGGAGTTCGGGAAATGCTTTACAGGGATTAAGTTTACAGTTAAAACGCAGACCAAAGGCCTTAAACGCCTTGTGACTGCCTGCCGAGAAGCCGATGGACATGCGAACAGTGGGGGTCCCGTCAAATGACAGAGGAGATGGGTTATTATTTCCCCCTACCCTTCACTGCCATCCCAGACCTGTTATTTCAGGGCAGAACAGTCAGCAGAGGAAGCGGAGCCTGACTCCCCAGCTTGGTTAGCATTTCAGATGCAAGACACCAGGTGGCTGGAGTGACGAGAGGCTGTCACAAGCTGAAATGTTTGCTGTCTTGAATGAGAAATAACACTCTGAGAAAAGTCTCTCCCCTGCAAAGGTCCAACTCAGACCAGTCAGAGATGCGGAGGGCGGGGAGTTATACATGTTGGCAGCCAAATTCACTCCTGCTTTCTGGTTATGGTATGAGCAAAGGCATAGAGGACCAGCCAGGGCTGGGAAGCGCAGGACGAGATGTTGCAGATCCTGCGGAATTGAGAAACAGCATTAGCAGGAGAAGTGAGTGACTGATGGCTGATTTGTCCTGAGCACATGTCGAAAGAACAAGCTTCCTCCTGTAAATTGTTTTCTCCCTGCCTCAACCAAGAGAGGGCTGCTATTCTGGTGAAGCAACAGATGCTGCTACCAGCCACACGACTAAGCAAAAACGCTCTCATTTTTAGAAATATGGAACAATATATTCTAGTATATAAGGGTAATTTCTTACTATTTATTCTCACTTGCCCCTGGCACATCCCCTGCTATCTATTTCTAGTTTTCCTCTTTGATAGCAGACACAAGTCTTTTCTGTAGTCCTTACAAGCCATAAACAGGAAAGTACAGTGTTTCTGCAAAAATACACACAAATACCGAGATATTCATGCAATACTGCATGTGCCAGTAACATCCCAGAGCCATTGCTGAAGGCTGTAGAACCATTATTATATAGGCACAACTGTGATCACAATGTGAGAGCAAATGAAAATCCAATTTCACAGAAATTTAAAGCAGCATTTTCCCGCTTAGGGAAAGGGACTAACAGTTGCCTTTTGTCATTTCCGTGCCACTACTCATCTTACGCCGGGACTGGGTCATATACATGCTAGGCACTGTACATAAAGAATGTAAATCAGACACTGTTTAAAAGAGCTTTCCATCTAGGTATAAAGCAAGAAATGGATAAGAGACAGGAATGTAGGGAAATAAGGAGATTATGTGGGTCAGAGGGAGAGACCGGGGCCAGAGGAGTAATTGTCATGAGTTTTGCAGAAATCACAATGATGAGTTTGGTTTAGGAAGCATCTTGGGGGAGTAGGATGAGATAGCCTTGTAGATGTTTAAGAGTGCATGAGGAACAATATGGGATAAACACAAGGATAACTTGTTTGGAGATGGCAGAAGTGGGCGAGAGAAGACTGGCACCGGGGCCAAGCGAAGGTGAGAACCAACCTTTCCAAGCTGAATGACAGATGATGGAGAGGGTGGGTGAAGATGGACTGTGAAAGCAAATATGTGCAACATATATTTGAAGCGCTAGAGAAAGGGTGCCACCGGAGGGGAGGATACGGAGGGGTGACACACTGACAGCAGTGGGATGGGAAAGGGATCTCTGCATCCGTATCCTGGAAAGATGTGCGAGTGGAGCCAGGCTGCATTTGTTAATACCAGAGGAAAGGGCAATCCCTGCAGTCATTATGAGAGACGAAGTGAGAGGCTGGACAAAAGTTTTGGCTGCAAGGCAGCAGAAGAAAGGTCACATCTATTTAGAGATGTTATGAGGGAAACAGTTTCTAGAGGTATAGCCTGGATGTGAGGCTTTGGACTGTGATCTGGGCTGATGCCCAAGGTTATGGGTCCAGCATGGGGATACACACGCTGCAGAAGCTGAAAGGCAGCAGGAAAGCAGTGTGATAAAAATTAAAGTCTTTGTACTAGCCTTTATAACCCTGAAGTGATGGTTAGGCAGTCCCAAGGAGATGTCAGAGGTTTCTTAGTAAAGTGATAGAAATAGAGAAGCCATTGTTATCCTGGAGAAACAATGCAGGTGGTGTTTATCCAGTGTAGAAATGACAGCCTGATGCCTCACTAGAAATTGCATTGCACTAATTTGTCTTTGGATAATTGTTCATCTTATGCTTTGTAAGTTACTTGTTGGCTAACATCCAGGACTCCTCAGACTAGCTTTGGCATCCCCCGTCTAAGCTGTGATCATTTTCATATTTCACATGTCTTGGCTTTCACACAGGCACATGGCATGTACAGGGTTTTCTTCTGCAAGTGGTGGGTACATCTGAAACAGGGATGCTACGACAGTATTGCTAAGAGATGGGGTTCTGCCCCCGGTCCCCATGAGCCAACCTGGACCTGGCTGTGCCTGCGGGGATGGGTTTCACTCTCTGCGGATGCTGGTAGCTGTCATTACACCGGTTGATGAACCATGCTTTTTATTTCTCTGTTTTTCATTATTCAGTATTTGTTTATAATAGGAACAGATTTTATTTTTTTTTTTCCCGCAGGCAGAGGAAGAGATTTCCACAGTGTGGAGTATAAAATCTCCGTAAACACAGGAGTAGGACAGCCCATTTGATTCCCCTCTAGCCCTGGATACAAACCCTATGACGAAGCTTTTCCCAAGGGACCAGTCCGTGTCTTCATTTTCATGTCGTAAGGGCCACACAACCTGGCCTCTCAACAGTTAGAGCTCTCAGTGGATCCTGATCAGATCCTTCCCAACCACGTTTCTTAAAAACATTGACAGGGCAGGTGGTAGCCAGAGTTTCTACCCTCCCACCCAAACTTCCAGAGCCTCTGGCAAAGAACAGTGAGCAATAACTTAGAAGCAGCTTCTCTTGACAATGAAAGTCTTTTTTTTTTTTTTTGCAAATACCCTGTGTTTAGGGGAAAGGCTGAAATAAAAACTCTGTGCCCATAATGTCTATCCTTTGCATTTACTTTGCCTTGGCGTCATCTCCTCTCCTGGGGAACCCCTACGGCACGCCTGCTGCAGCCCCCAGATTTATGCTCGTGACAGCTTTGTCCTCTTTGTGGGTCCAGTCCTTTAGCAGATCAGTGTCTTTTGATCTCAATCCTCTCAGCGTTATCAAAACAGCCCTGTCAAAACAACCCTGTCACTGGGATTGGGAACAAGGAGTCCTTCACAGCTATAAACCTCCCTGTTAGGTTTGAGAGTTTACATCTTCTCTGGGCCACTTTTTTATATCTCCTGTCTTTCTTTTTCTCTCTTTTGCTGGAGTGATGAATTCCAGCAAGGTGACTTTACACAGGTTCACTGAGGGGCACGTGGCATTAATGAGTCATATTACAAATATTTCCTTGTTTTCCTTAATTTTTATCGCTGGAATGCCTGACCACTTCATGAGACAAAAACATGACAGGGAAGCATGAAAATAAAGGCATATAGAAACTATGCAGCTTTTGTTAAAAGTCAGAAATGTTGTCTGTGAAACCTGAATGATAAATTTTATTGGTCCTGGATCAATAAATCTTAGAAGAGCTTAATTAAAGTTTATGCTAAAAGCATCCTATTTTCATGTAGCTAAAATAATCAGGATAAGCCACCACTATCCAAGGGTATATCATGACACCCTCTGACACAAAGGGCATCTAGAGAAGGGAGGAAGATGATTAAAGAACTTTAAACTCTGTGGGCAGGGTTTTGGAGGAAAGACTTTGGGATTTAGCCTGTTATCTGCAGTTTTCCACTTTCACTAGAACTCAAGAGAGATAGGAGAACTAATTTCTTCTCTGTTTCCATTATAAGGAGCACATTTTTCCAATGTAACCCCTGGAAAAGGTATCATCAATCACTGCTCTTTTAATCTGGGAGCTGTGACTTCCAAGAGTTTGATGAATAGGTCCAGAAGTTACTGTAGTTTGTGACCTTCCTTTCTGGACAGATGGAGGGAGAAATTCTGAATTTCTTATACTTCATACCTCTTTGACTTTGATTAGGAGTCACAATGTAGAGAAGATTTGGAAAAAAACTTGGCTGGATATTGGTATGGAGGAGAAGAGTGTTTGGCTGAAAACTGTAGCATTTGTCACCAAAAAAATAAAATAAAAACAACTCCACAGGAGGAAAAACAGTATTTTTTGTGTTACCTGTCCCAAAAAAAAAAATTAAATAATCTTTATGATGCTTTATTTGTGACTTAGAGTTATTTAATAGGAAAGTTTTTAAAAATAATTTGAACCACTATATATGGAATTTGACGTAAAATTCAGTTTGCCATCTGCAAACAGACATGTCCAATATTTTAATAACTAATGCTAAGAACCAGTGAGGTAGCTAGAGTCCTTGATTACGCAAATCCTGGAGGGCAAACCCTCTGAGGTGCCTTAGACAATGGGCACTTGTACCTGCACGCTGAGGCTGGAATACCTGTAGCACTGCAGAATTGCTCTTTCTGGTGTGTCAACAGCTGAGACCCAGGAGGGACAACCAGTAAAACCAACTTGTATGTTATCATTTTAACATCAATGGATTTTTAGAGACTTCAGATATAGCTGAACAGCTGCTTTATTTTAGGGGTAATAGGAGGTATAAGGGTAAAAATCTTCCAGCATCCCAGGCTTCAGCATCCCAGTCTTTGATGGCAGAAGATGCCTCTGACCTGCGATTACTGTAGTGTACAAGTGTGATCCTGCTGTAATTCTTCAGGCTTGAATCAATCATGCCAGCAAAATCAGTGCTCTTTTGATCAGAGCAGCTCACTGTCCCGCATGGCTGAAGGTATAAAATCACCAGCCCTCCTGCTCGAAGTAGAATGGGCATTCATAAATCAGCCTGGCAGACCATAAATTCATTTACCCAACAGAGACACGGTCAAAAGCAACTCAATGGGCTTTTAAAGGCCTTTGTGCAATGCTGGAAATAAACAATGGATGGAGGGGGTGTGGGGAGAAGAAGAAAGTGGCATCTTTATCCTCTGCTGAGTGAGGTACTGCTGCTCTGATGTAGTGTGACTTTTCTTTGATGAACTTCTTTACAATGACGGTGGTGAGGCACTGGCCCAGGTTGCCCCGAGAGGTGGTGGAGGCCCCATCCCTGGAGACATTCAAGGCCAGGCTTGATGAGGCTCTGAGCAACCTGATCTAGTTGAAGATGTCCCTGCTCACTGTAGGGGAGTTGTACTAGATGGCCTTTAGAGGTCCCTTCCAACCCAACACATTCTATGATTCTATGATTCTTGGCTACTTGGTGCTGAGGGGCTTTGGGAGGCTGGGGCTGGGTCCCCCAGAACTGTGGCACAAGCATCTCACTGCCAAAGAGGAGATGGGCTTGGAGTAGGGGCTTCTGGGTCTCTTGGCAAAAGCCTTTAGATCTGAAAGAATCCTACTTGGCATGGCTGATACAAACTGTCGCTCCCGCCTGCTTCTGCTGGTCTCCAGCAAAAGCAAAATAGGAAATAATCTCGCAGCGGAGTCCCAGTCAGACAGGGGACTTTGTGGTGTCCTCAGTGAGGGATGTCTCAGGCTGAGCAGCAGGGACTCTCCCTGGCTGTGTTTCTAGGCGATGCCAGATGTTTGCATCTGGATTTAGCGTTGCAGGAGAGGATAAAGGCCGTCAGACATCCAGACTCTAGTCTCAGCCCGGTCTATAAAAACAGAGTCACTTAAAAAGCCTGCATGCAGTCATGCAAAGCACAGCAAATGAAACCTTTCAAGTGCATCAGAACAAACTCGAGACACAGAGTTTCCATGGCTGTTTCCCTGCTATCTGATTTCATCTGACTTGAGAAATATATATATATAATATATATATATATTTAAACAATATTACAGCAACTCTGCCAGTTGCTTCTAATAAAATAGTTCTGCTGAAATAATGCAGTGTCTGAGAGATTGGGTGTAATATGGTTAAATGCTTTTACAATCCCCCATTAAAGTAAGTGGATAGAAATTCATAAAATATTTATAGCATTTGAAAAGTATTCATTCACAGATCCATCCAGAATGCGAAGCAGGCCCAGAGCAGCGAGTGCTGATGACAGATGTTGGTACCATGATGTTTCTTTTGCATGGACGGAGAAGATGGACTTAGGTTAAATCACATTGCTGAAAAGTAGGAGGGTTGAGATCAAATCCTGTGCTGCAGTTTGTTTTAATCCAGTTACTAAACCAAGCAGTGCTCCGTTTTCCTGCTGAGTGTGATGGAAATAACAATCCCAAGCTGGCAAGGATGCTACGTTTCTACTGTTCCTGTCATGAGTCCGGGGGCATTAATGAGAGCTTGGAGTGGGAAAAAGAGCTGTGCTTTAATGTAAGCGATGAGAGAGGGGTTGGTTGCTTTTGAGTCAGCGCGGAGATGACCTGATCTCTCGCTCAAAAGGCGTCTGGCTGAATGGCTTCCTGTCTGTGGCGAAGGTAATAGCGAAGCTGGCTGCATCCCCCTCTTTGGCAATTACACTCGAGTCCCCTGGGTATTAGAATCAGCTGGCGCTCCCCCAAAAGGCTAGGTTTTTAAAAGAAGGAAAAAAAAAAAAAAGAAAAAGGAGCTGTATCTCTGGAGTTGTTTTTCCACCTAAGCAAAGTATATGTCTGTCTGCTTGCGTCAAGTCCTGTGTCTGCAGCCACAGACTGCTCAGTGCAGCGCCGGGGGACAGACAGAAGGGCTTGGGAAGCTTAAGGACCATAAAAATAACTGCAGGATTAGAAGAGGTGGCTATGAGAGGGACTAAGATGAACTGCCTGAGCAGAATTAAGTCAAGACCTGGTGTTAATCCAGCATCTTGAGGTTGAGAGCAGCTTTGAACTCTTGGATGAAGCCGTGGATGAGGTTTTGACAGAAGTAATCTACAGCTGCAGAGGAATAATCACCTCGACAAGTGATGGGAGGGAGGAAATCTTCTGTTTGTGAGGAAAAAGTGGGAAATGAGCAGTAGAGCACCCCGTGTGGCTGTGTCTGAGGTGTCACACTGGAGGGGACTTCTGTACATCACAGAGAGCAGTCCCAGACTCATCTGTCATTGGGTCTTAGAGATATTCCTTCGGAGGGAAGCATGTAGGAGAAATTAAGATACCTGTGGATCCCAAGGACCATTATCCCACGGCTGAATTCCTGCAGTAAATATCCCAGCTGTTTCCAGAACAAGTTTGGGAAACAACCCAGGACAAAAAATTCTCCGTCCTCCTGTGCCAGTCCGTTTTGAGCAGTCATCATCTTGACATCTCCTGCAAATATTGGTAAGCTCCTAGCGGTTCCCGTTCATTAGAGATCCCAATTCTTGTTCACGCCAGTTTTACCTTCGTGTCACTCAATTGACTTGATAGCAAAGGAGACGAGAACCTGGGTTCCTATTTCTCATTTTGCAAGAACAGCTAAATTAACCCTGGGGTCAAAGCCAAATGCCAGCCTCTCTGAACTCCTCCAGGATTCGGTGGCTATACAGCACTGCTGCTGTAAAAGTGCCCAAGCTCGCTTTAGACTAGCGGTATACTGCTTGGACTGGGCAAATTTATTCTATTTTTTTTTTCCCAGGGCTTTGTAGTTCTCATCGACCTCCAACCTGCTGTTACCTAACTCTAGAAAGCTTCTATTTCCCCTGTATACAGACCTTTAATATAGACATCCTCTCAGCTGGATGCTGTGGTTAGGGCTTTACTCACTGTAAACTAGGAATGATTTCACCAGTCTGAGGAGTTTCTCCAAGTTTCATTGAAAAAGCAGTCTATTACTTCCCAACCTGCGCTCAGTTGTGGTGTTGCTATTCTGGTTATGCAATTACTGTATCTCATCAGACTGCTGCACATCAGAACCGAATCCCTCACTGGTGTGTAAATTATAGTAAAACAGAGCTTTGGGATCCATTAGGGAGAAAGTGTCAGTCTAAGGTTATTTTTTTTGCTTAGGTTTGCTTCCAATTTTCTTCACCTTGTTTTATCCTCCAGCATGGCAGCAAGTTGTGTATGTTTATTAAATGCACTAAATATTCCCTTATAAATATGTATATATTTAGTTTGCTTTAATAAGTATATATTTACAAAGACATATTTATACATACATTTATAAATATTAGTATAAATAAATATCTATTTATACTTCAGTATACTAAAGAAATACAGCTATTAAATGAATTAAATATAATTAAAAGTGTACTATTTTCCATCATATTGGCAGCTGATCTGTCTGTCTTCTCTTAGCTCTGAACTGTTACCTGAACTTGCCTGTGTGTTAAACCCTCATATCCTCCACTTCGGGGAGTTTTTCTCATGCTGTACAACAGCATATCTGTCTGAACGGGAGCAGGAAAGTCGGTCTTCTGATTTATTGCTGATGGGGGAGCAATAAATTTTCTTTAGGGGAAGCACAAGGATGTAGATCATAGATGTGGGAACTCTGGATCAATACTTTTTTCTTTTCTCTTATATAGGGTGTAAGTAGCCGCTGATCCACTCTCACCAGACCAAGCAAAGTGAATCATCTCTCTGTGTTGTCTTCTTCAAGTCTGTGCTACTACAGAAAGACAAGTCCAAGAAACCCAAAGATTTTTTTTCCCCCCCTAACCTTTACAGTGGGTTTTTTTAGCCTGCACTTCTCAGGCCCACTAAATGCTTAGCAAATATGACCTGTTCTCTGTGCAGGAAACCATCCCTGTGGCTTGTGTAGCTGCTTCTTCCACCTAACATGTGAAGGACAGCATGATAATCACTCTAGCACCTTCTCTTCAAAGATGAAGATGAAACAGCATGTTCCCAGCAGCTGAAAGAGATCCTCTAGTTAAAACCTGAGCCTGTGAACTCGGGAGGAATGGGAATCCCCTGCAGGCTTCCCCAAAAAGACATGCTCCCCAAATGTCCTTGCTGTAGAATAGCGAGTCCTCAGTGCCCCAGGCCAAGCAACAGACTGTTTGCAATAATACGTTATATTCACATAAACCATAAAATTTTGTTCAAGACTATTTTTCACTGCCTTTGTCGTCAGGATCACTAGACCGCTAAGGGATTAGATGAGTGATAACAGAGATAACATAACAGGAACCTTTTGTTTAGAATAGCTGTGATCATGGTTTTTAGATCCTGGACATCTCCTGTCCAAGGATTTAAGGCCTCTGACAAATGCTCACTATCTGAGAAAGAAGACGTGTGGTGTTATAATCATCACAGTCCTACTGCTTGGCTAAAATCACATATTAAATCCATGCCTGAGCCTGGAATTAGAACCTGCAACACAGACTCCTCCTGCTCTCTGTCCCCCAGATCTCTTTATCACGACTCATGTTCTTCACTTATCTGCTCTATAATTCAAGAAAACAGGCATGCTCATGGAAATTTGCCCTAGCACTGTGGTAAATCTACACAGGGGCATGTGGTAACGTGCTACTTGCCGTCCAGGGCAGATTTACCCAGCCAAGGTGGGTAGTTCTGCTTTCTAGTGTTAATGGATTGTTACCTTTGAAGGACCATATGTGCTTTTCCTACGCAGCAAATGCATAATAACCTCTCTTATTCCCTCCTTCTCCTCCCTTTCTCACTTACAGATGCGGGCTGCACAGCTGGTAAAATAGATAGGTCTTTCTAACCCTTTCATGCATGCTCGGTGAGTCCAGGTAGCTTTATAAATATGGTAATGGTTTCCAGAGCATGTCTGGACTGGAAATAAGACAGAAAGCCACAGAGGCTGGACTTGGAGAGATAACTGCAGAAACAGCTCCGCTGCAGGAGAGACTAAATCCGCACTCCAGGTCAAATTAACTGCCTCCCCCTTCCCCCCCATTAGTATGAGGAAAGCTCTTGTGCTCACCTGTTTGCTGATTACATCCATGAAGAAAGCAGCAGCTCTTGTTTAGTTTATTACCAGAAGGCCCAAGCTTGTGATAAAACGCATTGATTTATACAATGGGGGATCCTGCCTGGCACTTCAATGCAGTTGTCCTGCTGAGAAAATTACAGATAAACTCTTAATTTATTCTCCCTTTAAGGGAGAGGGGAAAAGAAGAAAAAGGAAAAAAGAAACCCCAAACTCAACAACAACCTCCTGATACATGCTCATGAAAAGGTTATTTTTTACTAGTCTGCTTCCAAAGACTGATTCCCTGGAGATATCATCATTCCCATCAAGGACTGGGACCAAGGAGCAGTTGTTATGGTCCCTCCAGCACAGCCCTTTCCTCCAGAGGCTGGGTCATGGTGGCATCTCACTCAGGTGAGTGGGACACCATCCCCCGAGCACCTGGTGGTGAGGACGTGGCGGTCGCTACCCAAGATCACATTCAGGCATTTCCAGGACTCTCTGGAAAAGTCACCTCCTTTTCTATAGCAGAGGATAATTGCTAGTGAGTGATGGTTTAGCCAAGGGGGGAGGCAAAGAGGAAGGCTGTGATTTCTGGGACAGGTGAGAGTCGTTTAAGATGAGGGAGGCATAAAAAAAAAAGCAAGGGAGTGGCAAGAGGAAGGAGATGAATCTCAGCTTCACAAGTGATGCCTTTGACAAATGTTTGAGATCTAACCTTGCCTTAAAAAATTAATATTGCCCAGAGCCCAGAAGTAAAATGAAGCAGTACATCTAACCCGCCAGGAGTGCAGCACCAGAATTGTGCACACTTCTCCCCTGTTAGGTGCTTGTTCGTGCTGGAATTTGGGGGTGACTGACAACAAAAACGCTCACTGAGAAAAGGAGTCACTGCTCCACAGCCCTGGCTTCCCTTGGAGCTTCTGGAAGCACCAAAGCTTGTTTACCAGTAATGGGTTTAAAGGGCGAGAGAAGCCACACTGTCAGGGAAGAGATTTTCAAATGCAGCCAGTGGAACAATAATCCAGGTGCCATGAGCTCTATTTGGGACTTCCAGCATCATGAAAGGAGCCCAACACTTGCAATGAAGGGTTGTCATGGATGAGCAAGCAAGTTCAAGATGAAGTCACCCCTCTCTCACATGACACTTAAATGTATATCTACTCTGCCTCTTCCTTTTGATGCCTGATCTGGCCAGGTCCCTTCTTTTTTCAAGTACACTTTGTTTCTTTCCCATTTTGAGAAAAGCTGAGCTCTTCAATTACTGGTGTCAGGCTGTTGGCACTTTGCTCTGTTTTCTTAATTTCTACAATATTCTTTATACAATAGAGGTGTGCAGTACAGACCTTCTCAAGCTTTTAGATTCATTTCCTAAGGTTGGGTGAAATAGCTGGAAGCCCTGCTCCATGGAGTATTGCTCTAACCTCCCCTTTGTTTCTGACAGTGATGGATTTTTCCCTCTGCACGTAAAAAGTCTTGCCCTCAAACATCTCTCCCTGGATAGCCAGGAGAAAAATCAAATAGATGTGACCTCTCTGTCCACAGTCCTTGCTTTGGAGGACCATCGCCCAGCTCCAGCCACTGTTCTTCACCCTAACCCTTCCTCATGCAGCTCTTGCCTACGAAGGAGCAGGAAAGCATTAAGGAGAGGAGATAAAGAAAACATTCAGGAAGAGGTGGTCAGTTTTATCCTCTTCCCCAGCCCACAGTGAGCCTGTGCTCTCTATACCACTAAACTTGGTGACTGCACAACTGTCTCAGTGCCAAAAGCTCTACCCCCACACAGGTACTGTCAGGAGGAAACCAGGGTTGGACTCTGGTTAGGTTTTTGTCTCTCTATATATGTGGTTCAGCTGGGGGAGCTGGCACAAGTTCCCTGGCCACCATGTGTCTGCCACTGCTTGCCCGAGCCTTTCCACACATCCTGTAGCCCGGTGTCTCATTCCAGTCGGGCTTTCTGCACAGATATGCCACTATTTTCCACCCTGATGGTTAGGACAATATGCTCAGCAGGGGCATCATGATGCCTAGTCACATCTTGCCTCCTGGTTAACAGTGTTTTCCTCCTCAGACTTGGCATCTTTTCATTTTCGTGGGCTCCTTCAAACAATTTGTTGGGCTTGTTTTTTTTTCTCTCTGAATTCATGGCAGCTATCTTTAATTAAATCGCAGTTCCCTAGGTGGTTTCCCTCTTCTGTTGCTGATTAGCATAGCCAGTATCTATAACCTCCCCACTGCTGGAATCAAGACTTACAGGTCTCACGTTTCCCAAATCTCTTCTCCATCTCTCTCTAAATACAAGTGTTACCATTAATAATGATAAAAGCATTGCGTGGAGCTTCTCATTCCTTTGGGGCCCAACGGGCTTTTCAGACCATGAAGGGAGATAGGCTAGCTACTCGTCACCTTGTGAAAAGCTGCTCTCTGCGTGGAGAAATGCAGCGCGTGTCCTGTGGTGGGAGCATTGCACAGCAGAAATGGCTCCTTGCTCAACAACCGAGGGATCCGCATGCCGTGATCCCGCCGCAGACGCACCTGGCCAGCTTGGGCCGCTGGGTGAAGCTTGTGTCAGGTGTAGGAATCAAAATACGAAAAGGAACAGCTGTTGCGCTTGTTCTCACAAGCTGCTTTCGTACAAATGAAGAGGGGATTACCGTAAAGGTTTGGCAGAGCAGCCCTGGCTAATACAACTGCCGTCCGTCTTCAGGTACCCCCAGTCTTGGCTGAACGCAGCCTTTCACCGTACATTTTCCTCTGAAAGGCCGATCCTTTTCCGATTCAGCCTGTCTCCACCTCGTACCCTGCTGCAACTGTTTGCTTAATGCTATGTCTGAAGGAAAAGCATCAATTACTGAATCACTCACCTCACCTCCCGCAGCACCAGGGGCTTTGTAGCCTGTCCCCAGCCCTCTGTCAGCCGTGGCTGATGCTAATTGGGTTATAGCACGACTGCGGCTCGGGGCATTATGAAGGACATTATCACTGTATTTTAACCCCATCGGTATTTGTCTTGATACACTTCTTTCCCCCTTCCACTCCTTTCCTTGTGTTTCTTCCTTTGACATCTTAATTCTAGGGCTCCACAGGATCAGGTTGTAGAAGGCTTTTCTTCTCCTCTGCAGATACACATTGCTTTGTCACAGTCTTTTTTACTTCAGGAATTTTTCTCCTGCTTCCATCGTATTTTTTTTTTCTTTCAAAAGATATAACTGCCAAATTCAATGCATTTTTTTTATTTAAAAGACTTTGATTGCAGGGGAAGGAGGAGGTTAAATGTCAGTGAATACACTGCTCTGGTTTTTATGAGAAGAATTTCAACTAATTGTTGCATATATGCATATTCCTATATATAAAAAATTATCAGTCCCCAGAACGCTCACAAATTTCTTTGACAAACCTGACTATGGGTGAGAAACAACAAGAAAAAAAACCCTTTTAGTTTAGAGGTTGGACCTGAGGGCTTCAGGTGTGGTCCCACGGTTGTTCCCTGTTTGTGAGTCTGTACAGGATGAGGCAAAGGACCAAATCTTCCCTGGGCAGAGACCAGTGCTGATGCAGAGCAGGGGCAGAGCCTCCTGGAAGGGGACACAGAGGGCCTGTATCCCCTTAAAACAGATGGAGATCCTCAGCCCTGGTTTGGGCGATGTGCCCCAAAAATAAAATGGGAAGTCTGGAAATTCAGACCGGTTCCCTGAAGTTGTCGCATTGCTTTAAACCACACGCTCCTTTCTCCTCCATATACACCTCGGTGGTGTTTCTCACCGCGGCAGCATTCGGTAGCTCTGCTGGGGCTGAGCTGAGCCGGCCCCTGCCTCTGTGCCGGAGGAAACGCAGCCCGGATCGTGCAGATAATTTGGTGTCTGTGTTTGCAGCATCACTCTCGCAGCACCGTGTCTCTGCTGTTTCCTGGGGACCTGACTAACGCCTTTGCTGGCCTCTTGATCCCCGTGTGTTTGAAACGCTTCTTGTCATTTAGCTTTCCCTTCACCGCCACCAATTTCTCCTGCTCTGCTTTTTCTTTTTCCCCTTCTACTGTTTCATGCTGTTTATTGCCAAAGCACCCTTACCTGCTCAGTTCGTAATATCAGTTCATGCCCCTTTGTTCTGTTTATCCATAGGGAAAAAAATGTGGTAAAAATCATAAGCCACGGAAATCGCAAAGTTTGGCCTGTTAAGGGGTGTGTGTGGGGGTGGTATTGCAATTTTTCTCTGCCCAGTGAAGAGCCACCTTGAAATTAAGAGTGAACCAACCATCAGGTGGCTCTGAGCTCCAGACTCACTAATTCAAAATGTCCTTGATATTACAATAACAAGAATCGAGCCTATCTAGGATGCTGCCAGCACTTTATCCCTCTCCAGTTTCATTAGGAAGCAGGGAGGAGCAAAAACTATTTCAGATCCTCAAAAACAACAACAAAAGTATGAGTCTAAAAATGCACAAAGGTTTGGCATTTAAATATCACAGCTGTAGCCTTCTTAGAAATACCAGAGATACATAATGAATTATAGATTGGGCTGAGCTGCAAAATTCACCCCCCCTGCTTGTCCTTTCGTGAGGTTCTGGTCTGACCCAGGGGTTTGGTTCAGGTCCATCTCTAATTCTGAGTTCACTCCCTCTGTGATCCCTGACTTTTCCTGCACTCCCCCAGGTTTAACTCTGAATGTTAATGAACTAGGAGGCATTGTCAGGCGAAGGGAGGCAATGCCAGGGTTTGGGCATTTGACACTTGAGCTCAGGGTGGGATTACAGTTTCTGTGGCTTCGTATGGGCTTTTACCCTCTTTTTTTTGGTTTTGATACCTCTCTCCTGCTCCGGTGGTAGCGTTCTCAACACTCCTTAAGATGAGAGGTTAAAATTTTAAGCAGTCTCAATACCAAACCCCGATTTTTCCCTCCATCGCCGTGGCTCACTGATTTTATTTATTTGTTTGTTTTGCAGAGACACCATGACCTCATGATGTCTCCTGCATCTCAGTATCTTGTCCAGGTTTTCTTTGCTCAGAAGTATCCCAGTGGTCACAGGACAGAATAGCTGAGGTGGGAAGGGACCTCTGGTGATCCTCTACACCAACCCCCCTGCTCAAATAGACGTTTTAACCCAATAGAAAAGGCCTCGGGTGATTCTCTGGCCCTTCCTCTGATGATGCTGGCTCTTTTGCTCCTCCCTGTCTCGCACCACTGTCTCCTCCAGCTTCAGTTGTTCCCTCCAGCCTGAGGCCACACTGTCACCATCCCTGTCACCAAGGCTCTGGAATTCAGCCTTCCCACAGCCCTGGAAAGCCTCAGAAAGGTTCGCTGGGGCTGGGGTGAGGGTGGAAAGGTGAGCAGCAGCTGCTGGGGGTTGGGATTTATGGCAGGGAAAGGATGCGTGTCAGCAGAAGGAGAAGGTTATCAGTCCCGAGAAGCACTGTCTAAGTGAAAATTGAAACTGTCAGACTGCCTGTGCTCCCTGCTCTGTTTCTGCTCTGGGATTTTTAATTATTATTTCTCATTGGATTTTTTTTTATCCCTCCTCTCTTAGTTTCATTTGAAAAATGTTGTCTGCAGGTATAAAAGCAGGATAAATCATTCGTGACCTTCAAACATGCCACCTTGTGTTTCTCTCCTCCTACTGCATTTGGGCCAGCCCTGAGCAAAGCCATGCGCACCTTTCCCCTCAGGACCCCGTGCTCACTGGCTTTTGGACTTCATTTTCCTTTGGGGAAGGGTTTGCATACCCTTCTGCTAGCACTGGTAATGTGGGCACAGACAGGACAAGAGCTAACTTGGGATAAAAATATTTTCACCCCATCTTTCCCCCTTAGGTCTCTCCTCTGCTTCCTTCACGGAATCACGGAATCATGGAATTTCAGAGTTGGAAGGGACCTCTAGAGATCATCCAGTCCAACTCCCCTGCTACAGCAGGATTGCCCAGAGCACATCCCTCAGGACGGCATCCAGACGGGGCTTGAAAGTCTCCAGAGAAGGGGACTCCACACCCTCCCTGGGCAGCCTCCACAGGGCAGGGGGAGCTCAGGACATCCGGGGGCCATGGCACAGCCCCTTTCTCTCCCCTCCAGCCCAGACATGGCTGATCAGTCTGGCAGCCGATGGGACGTGGTAGGTGAGAAGCAGCAGAGCCATACAGCAGCCAGAGCATTTGCGTCTTCTCCTTTGAGCCCTTTCCCACCTTAAACAACTGAGCCTTTACATCGCTTCCTCCCCGTTTTGGTGCCAGAGCTTTGTCTCTTCTTGCTGGGTCCTGCTGCTTAAACATCAATCCTGCACGAGCAAGAGCCAGAGGACGCAGGTGGGCTGTGCTATGATTGAGGACACCAGCACGTCCAGGCTACACATGCCTCCTACTGGGGCCCCTCTAAAATCCCTTCTGCAACACTTTGGTGATGGTGCTGCTGCTGAGAGCCTGGGGCTGCGCGGCACCTGGGTCAGTGGTGGCAGCAGCGGAGAGACAGCGAGCAGAGCCGAGACACGGGCCAGCCAAGGTCTGCTCCATCTTGGCAGTGCTGCCTATAGATCCTGCCTCCGGGAGCCCTAATTTGTTAGGCAAATGGAAAAATGCAAACAGCCTGACCTTCCTGGGACCCCTGACAACAGCCACAGTCCCAGACTAGCAGGCGGACTTAATCTTGCTTTGATAGGGCACCGCAGGAGAACGGCGTGCTCTCCGGAACTGCCGTGCTGTTCCTATCAGACAACCACAGTCCCACCGGGAGGACTTTCACCCTCTAGCTGATCAGCTTTTCTCAGCACTGTTTGGGACAGATATATACATAAATAGCAAGAGAAGTGTGTCGTAGCTGGGAAGACACACTGTTTTAGTATTCCCTTTGTTTTAAAGATAATACTCGCATAGAGACCTCCTGTAATGTTGGAGTCTGAGGTCGTTGGGTGGTGGAGATTTTTTTTTTTCTTTCAGAGCCAGCCATTTTGTGAAAAGCTTTGACAAAACAGATGAAAAAAATCTGGCAAAATATAAGAAAATAGGGAGTGAAATGGAAATGAGAACAGCAAGCGCAGCCGGGGTGCGTCATAAACTGCTCTAGCCTTTTGAGATAGACTTCCCCAGGAGAAACTCCCAGTAAAGTGAAGTCAGCTTGGTGGGCTAACTAGTCAGAAATTGCAGAGCCAGAGATGGAAACCCCTACTAAGGTTTTCAAAGGGCTCAAACAGATTTTGTAGGATGATTTCTGAGCCTGATTTAACTTGTAAACATCCACATATCAAGCATGGGAGGCTTGTTACTTGCGGACTGAAGACATAGAACACCACCACTGTGGCTGATGTGCCCATTTTTTGCATAGCATTTTTCCATAGCCACTAAAATCCCATTCATGGAAGTGGAACTGAAGGATAAGGTATGGGAAAGTAAATGGCTGGTGGTCCCTGACAAAGCCCCTGCCAATGTCAATAATCAGTAACAAGCCACACGCGGTGTCTTGTCTTCATGGCTGCCCTTTGCAGGCGATCTCATCCGACCTGACGCTGCCTGAATTTTTTGTTCAGCAGGAACTAAACACTTGCAAACCCTTCCACCAGTGCGGACAGGCAGCCTGCCATAGCCCTGGCCTGGAGGACCAGGGACCTGCAGTGAAAAGAGCAACAGTCAGATACAGAGACATCCCATTATGTCCCCTCAGATCTACCAAGACTCATCCTAACAGAGTCTTCTT
>VYZM01015048.1:290301-370574 GCA_013398915.1 Dromas ardeola | reverse complement strand
TTTTTTTTTTTCTTTTTGCATTTCCACTTCCCATTAAGCCTCCTCAGCCCTTTTATTAAGGTTTATTTTTACCTCAGTGCAAGAGGTTAGGAGCACGCGGCTCTGGCTTTGACTGCTTGGCATTTTGTGAAGATTGTGCCACGTGGTACGTCATACCTAGCCAAAAATAACTCCCTGCGCACAGGAGCTGCTTACCTACCTGCAGAGACCGCTTATTCCCAACCCTTTTGGTTTTGTTTTAGGGGGATTGCTGGGAATGACGGGGTGGGGGGAGAGGGTGGGTTTGAAGCCTGAGGGATGGGGAAAGGCAGCATGACATGTTTCTGCTCTTTCAAATAGATGGTCCTCCTGTTTTCCTCCCTCCCCCTTTGCCATGGGAGAGGAGAAGCAAGGAAAAGGCAACATCTCTCAGCTCCAAGCGGGCCCGCTGTTTGAAAAGAAAAAACGTAGGAAGTGTTAGAGGAAAGAAAAGATTTGTTTTAGTGATGAGCAATCATTGGAGGACATTAGGAGTGTCCTGGGGAAAAGCAAATTGATTTACGCCAACACACTGCCGAGGGAGGGCCCCCGCTGAGCCCAGTGTGAGGTCCTCGTGCCCTCAGCAGGAGGGACGGGGACCCGGTGGCTGCCAGCAGTGGGCTTTGTCACAGCAGCTCGTCCTTTCAGAAACGGAGGGAGAGCAGGAAATGTAGAGCCGTAAGGTGTCTCTGGTGCCCGTGTCACTGCTGCTGTGGGACTGATGCCCAGGGAGGGCTCAGACGCAGACCTGCCATAGCGGTTCCTCGCTTGCTTCCCCTCCTGCTCCAGGGTCGATGAAGTTCTGGTGGTGGCAGTGGCTGTCCCCAGGTCTGTGGGCTCAGAGCAGGAATCAGCCATTCAACAAAAATTCAAGTGAAAAACGACTTCGTTGTGCCTGCTAACCCCCTGCTCATCCAGTCACTTACCTGCACAAGGAGACCCGGGTGTTCCCTGAGAGCCCTCCCGAGAGCCGGCTGTGCTGTACCACTGTATGCTAAATGACATATGTTACAATTTTCACCCCAAACCAAGCTGTTCAGGATAACAAACCCAAAACACAGCTGAAATGAATCAGTTGGAATATGTTATTTTCAAACTCTCTTCTTTTGAATCTTCACTTTTCTTTTAGTGAGAATGAATGACATCTCAAACCTGTTTTTTCTCCCGTGAACGTCAAAATAAATACTGACAGCCTTATTTTCTGCAACCCATCTCTTTTTGTGTTTTGGGTTGTTGTTCTATGTATTTTTGAACTGGGAAAAAAATACACTGAAGTGTTTCTCGCCTTTGTTTTAATAGCTCTTTGCCTTCCAATCAGATAAGGGAAGGAAAAGGTTATTAAATCTGAAAATTCCTGGCTCGCCACATTGCACTTTGTAGTAGTTGGTGTCCAAATGCCACCCTTTTGGTTTTTCAAAATCCATGTTGCTGAAGCTCATAGGAGGGACCAAACTCCTTGCTGAAGGTGATGTGATGCCTTTCCATGCACATCCTGCACCCTACGCTGTCTGAGCGAGAGGATCCCATCCTGCTGGGCTAACACATGCACCCGTTTCTTGAAGCGCAGTGAACAGAATAGCAGGAGCGACAGAGCTGGAGGTAATACTGCTCTAAATAGATAGCTGGGGGATTTGTTTTCTATATTAAAGTATTGATTTTTCATAAACTAAGAGCACAAAAGGCCATGGAAAACAATCAAGTCCCAGTGCAGAAGCTGAAAAATTAGACAGCACTCTAAGCCCTCGTGGCTGTGTTTTGTGCTGAGACTTTCAGTTAAAAAAGCCTTATTTATAGGCAACGAAATTCAAAAATATCAGAGGTGTGGTTCTAACCCACTGAAAGTTTGTTTCCTCTCAAATGGGATGCTGTGAATCTCTGATTCAGGCAGGCAATGTCAGCAGAATCACTCATGAAATTTCTTGTATGTTCAGCTTATGGCTGTGCTAAATAGATCCTCAAAACAGCCTTTCATTTCAACACTTCAGCTGTTGCATTATCATCCTGTGATGGGAAATGAGATATGCAAAAAGACAGAGAGACAACATGCTATTTCCTTTTCTTTACTTTCTGTCTGCCTTTCTATAGAAATTCTAACTTCAATCAGAAGTGGAGCTAGAGAAGTTCAAACCTGAATTAAGGTGTCACCTGGTTTCCAGTGAACGTGATGAATCGCTGGAAAATCCTTTTCAGAGAGTGTGGTTAGATTGCTCATCCTGAGACTGGTGTTAAAGACTGCACGTCCCTGCTTAAACCATAACTCAATTGAGGTTCACGCAGAAACCAGTAAGTGGAGGAAATCTATGGCTTTGGTTATTCAAAAAAGCAGAGCAGTAAATCATAGTTGTCTCATGATTGAAATTTATGAAGCCATTACATTCAGAATTTGTTAGATTCCAAGTTTTGGTTCTAGATCATTTTTATTTCAACAAAAGAAAAGAGAAAAGTAAGGATTTTGGTATTGTGCTTAAATATAAATTAAGGCACTGTCAAACTGGGGTGGAAATCGCATCTGGACCTAGACTCTGATGCTCCTCAGCCTTGTTGTCAGCATGAGACTGGAAGCCTGGATTGATTTCTAGGAGGCATTTGTGTAGGAATTATCTTCTTACAGTGTTACTCCAAGAAGGGACCAAACCCCCAAACGGAATATAAAGACTCTCTAGACTAAGACACATAGCTGGCATACTGAAACGGATGTTCTCCCTAGTTTCTGTGTAAGAAAACCAGACACACCACCAAGGACCAAAGGAACAACTAAAAATTAAGTGTGTGGGCTTTTTTCTACAAAAATCTGTGTGACCTGTCATATCATGCCGCACAGGGTGATAGCGAGGTCTGCGTATACAATGGGGAAATTTCCAGCAGCAGCAAAGGGGCTGGTGTAGTCATGCAGGCATCTCGAACATGCCAGGAACAGTTCTACCACACGCGTGTACTCGAAGGCCCTGCAGGTGCCTGAGAAGGCAGCCAGTGTGCAGCCACGCACCGATTTACCTGAACAATTCACACAGTAAACCTGATGTGCTCCAGGTACATCAGGTTCCCTGTACCAGGGACGTCTGGTTTATCCACACGCTCACAGCAACCATTTGTCCAGGACTTCTGGATATTTGGCATCCCCATTAAAATCTGCTTATTTCCACTATTCCTTCCCTTTGGACACAACTTCCAAGACAGAAGGAAAATAAGGGACATTTCTAGGGAAACTAAGACGCCTGTCAGCATGAAATACTGGTCCCCCATCACACACAAGGATTGCTTTCTTGGGGCAGGGGACAAGCCTTGGGTGGGGATGCCTGAGCTGAAATCCTGTGGCTTTGTAACCAGGATCCAATTTGTATGGAAATGGTATGTTTGGTTTGGGAGGACAGACCAGAGAAATAGTTCAGGTGACAGAACCGGTGACCCTGGTAAACTTTCACTCTTGAGCCTTATGGCTGTGTCTTTTTCTATTAGATGTGATTTTAAATAAACATGAAGGGACCAGACAGGCCACAGATGCAGGTTTCTAAGCAACGCAAATAAATCCACGTCTGCGTTTAGAGGTGCAGGCAGGACATCTCTGGACAGTTTTTAGTAAGCGTTTTCATTTCTTCTTTCAGAGACACAGAGTTTAAGCACAGACCACCAGAAATAAAAATAATAAGCAAGTAGCCTTCTTTCCTTGGGACTGGCAATTGTAGGGGACTGTATGATGAGGGGCTGCAGAAAAGGTGTCCCCACTGTGACTGTCCATCAGTCTCTGATGTGATGTGGCTGCAGATCTGTCTGTTGTTATCACGTCTGGACATTTTGGCACCTGCCATTGACTACCCAGGCCACAAAAGTCGCTATGAGGAAGGTGATGAAAGGCAGAGAGGTGCACACCATCATCATGTACAGGCACAAGATAGGCGAGGAGAAAAAGAAGGGTAGTCCCAGCCTTGCAGAGTGTCAAGGCAGATGATAAACGATTGCACAGGACAGGATATAAACCAGGACAGAAACACTGTCTCACGGTCTGAAACTGCACCTTTTTGTTTGTTTGCTTCTCCCGTGTTCAGAGAGACGCTCGCTCGCATGTGTTGGGAGATTTAACTCTGTGCAGATGGGAGGAAATGATTTTCAAACTGCCTGTTTGTAAGCTAGCTCGAGAATGACAGCGCTGCCACTGCTTCTTTTGTTCTAAACACCCAATTAAACTGGCTGTTTACACCTTCCTGCCAGATTCCTGTCTCCCAGCTGAAGGGAGCTGAGCAGCTAATGAGGCACAGCACAGAAACCGGCAGGGGAAAGGCGGGAGGTTTCCGAAGAATTGCAGACTCAGCTCACTCTGGTGGGGAAGCAGAGGGAGATTGGGCTGTGCCAGGGTGGGATCCTTCCCAGCCCCCTGGGGAAAGAAGGGCACATCTGGGTGGCAGCCGGGCCACCAAGCAGGCTGTGGGCAATGGGCACACAAGCCTGGACTCCTGCTCTAGGACACTGAAGTAGAAACAGCCATGCCTACACCCTTCCTGGCCCGTGGTGCAGCCAGGACATTATTATTTCAGGATGGAGTTTATGTGTTTTTTCACACTGTAGGAAGGGTAAGGAGGAAAAAACCAAGCAGATGCTGGAATCAAGGTGGAGGTGGTCATCAGAGTGCTGTGGGGTGGAAGAAGCAACTTTTGAAGAGGACTAAAAAAAGGTTCCCTCAGTTCTCAGAGTAGCCACAGTAAACCTGTGACCTAGGGCTCTCTCAGACGCTTTATTTCAGCAGGAAAAGATGCAACTGAGCAAGAAAGGGGACAGGGGAAAATCAGTGACAGATTATTTCTGTACGTCTCAGAATTTTTTTTCTGCTGAGAGAAGCAGATTTTGCTCTAGTAGTAGAGAGCTGGTCAGAGCAGCCAAATTGCCTAGGCGAAATGGTTGCTCTGATGCTAACAGAGGTCACTAACAGGTTGCTGTCCAGGATGCGTGATGAGTGTTCCTATGTCCTAAGACTAGTGTGAATGGAGGCAGACATGTCCGTCCTCTGCAACTGCAGGACTTGAAGACTGTGGCGACCACTTGAGAAAAATCCGTGCTCACCAACCCCGGAGGAAGACTCCTGACAGAGGTCGGAAATGACATCTCCCAAATCTGAGAACTTCCGAAGCAGGAAGCCCAGCATTCCTTCTTTGTTGAGGATGATAAGGTGAGGCAGTCTTCTCTGGTCATTTTGAGCAGGACAACCTATGTTTTCATGGTATTGACTTAAACTACTAGCATCTTGCACCACAGTAGACTGTCTGTCGTAATACAAATGCATGCTTGTTTGCTAGCTTTCTTAGTGTCTAAGTGGATAAGGCAAAATTTAAGTCGATCTTTTAATAAAATTCTGGTAAAGGCAGATGCTCATGTTATGAGTTGCAATGCCCACTGGCCTTGTGATTTACTAGGAACAAATGTGAATGTTGCATCCCCTTTCTCAAGGACTCTGTTATAACTTAGGTGTGATGATCTAAGATGCATTTCCTCCTCTTTCAGAGAGAGTTGGAGATCTGCAAACAGGGTAAAAACAGCCCCAAAGGGAAAATTCTGCTCAGCAAAGTTTCAGATGAGCCCTTGAAGCTACAGCCTCTCCGTGTGTCGTGAGGATCTCAGATGTTCTGTCATCCCGAGGCTATGTGAGTCTGATTAGGTTTGATTGCGTATACCGCAGGCATTATCGATCAGCCAGATGATTGATGCGTTGGCTGCTGTCAGTGCCTCATCTTTGATGTAATTGCATGAATTATTTGCCAAGGCCAAGCACTTTGTCCTCAGAAGTGTTAACGATATAACATATACATGTGTCTATATTTATAAAATTTCTTTCTCAACAGAGATTAAATTATTTCCAAAGGTTTTGTATGCCTCTCTGGGACTGTGAGGAAGCGCAGATCCATAAATGGGTGGATTGACATAGATGAAAACCTGAAAGGTTGCGTGATTGTGATGAATTCTTTCCCCTTTGACACCTTCTTTTTGAGGCTATGAGTGACAGAAGCTTCACTGACATTGGGTTTACCCTGCACGGAGCCTGGTGGTTTGGATCCTGGGAATCGGAAGAGTCCCTAGCAGTAGCGCTTGTGACCCTCCTCTGAGCAACTCAGCACAATGTTTATCCTTGCAAGCAATGGCAGTATGTATATAAATATATAGATATTATAGCTGAAGTGGCACCAGATGGATAATTGCAGCCCCTGAGTGCCTAATCTACTCTCCAGGACATGGGCAGTTTTCTGAGCCAACAAAACTTAATTGAACTTTCCGTTCCAGCTGGAAAAGGTTATGGATCTAGCGAGTGCAAACGGAAGGCAGGATGAAAAGGTCAGATGTTCTGTTCTCTTTGTAATGGATTGACCGGGGACATGTTTTTATCTTTCTCACAACCGCTGGATTGTAAAACTTAATTAGCAAGTCACTTCTCTCCCCTGTCTGAAGGCATGTGTATGATGATTACACATAGATCACATTTTATGGACATGTCATGTTTTCATTTGAGAGTAACAGCCTGCATGAGGGACGTTTTCGCCACATATTTACATCAGTAGTTCAGAGAAAGGCCAGTAAGACAAAACGGAGAGATTTCCTTGACATCAGATATGCCAGTTCAGCTGCCGACAACATCAACTGATGGAACTGCAGCTGCATTAACTGGGCTCTCACCTGCTGTACTGGGAGGTGAGAAAGGAAGTATTGCAAACCTAGGCGAAAACAAGAGAGATGGAGAGGAATGGACATACAGACAAGGAATAATATGACATGATGAGAGAGAAAATACAAAGAAAGAAGTAGAAAAATGGATGGGGATTTGTGTATGGTAAAGAAAAATGTGTAAGCACACAATGACAAACACAGGGATGTCTGAATTCAAAGGACAGACCTGCTGCCCGTGCAGCCTGATTGGAGAATGATACTTTCTCAGTTGAGAATTGTAGTCTCATCATCTGAAAGCATATTTTTTGTGTCTCAAAAGAGGTGAGAAAATAGAGATAATTTTTTATTTTAGATTAGACATGAAGGAAAAACATCCAACGGTAAGGACAATTAAGGACTGGAACAGATTGCTGTGAGATTGGAACCACCAGAGGTTTCTAAGAGCAGCTTAAACAAACATCTGTCAAGAAAGATTTAGATGTAGCTGATCGAGCCTTGGGCAGGGGTGGACTAGGTGACTGCCTGAGGTCGCTTATTTTCAAATTTATTTTCTGTGATTTTATGTAGTTCCACTTTCTTGGTAGTGAAGCTTATCACCAGAGCATCAAAAATGGTCTCGGTGAGTCAGGAGCTCCATGTAGGATGAAATCTGAGTTAGTCATACAGACACCCAAAAAGTCACGATTCAAACCATGGAAGTTTTTTCATTTATATTTCAACTGGGAAAGGGAGCAAAAGTTTTAAAAGACATTTTAACTTTTCATTGGGACTTCAATTTTGAAGTCTAGAATTTCCCTCTCCACCCAATAATATTCTTCCTTATTGGCATTTTACCTAGATACGCAAGGCTATAACTTCTTCAATTTTTAGCATACCTTGTAAGAAATCCTGCCATTTTTCTGGAAAGCTTGAAGAACTAAATGGAAGGATAAAGAGAGCTGCACTTAAAACTAAGTGAAAGAAGAGGATACCCCAGGGCTAAAGGTAACCTCTTGCAGTCTGTCAGGTTGTGATGATTAAGATCCCAGGGCAACACAGTATACTTCTCTCTGGAGCCATCAAATGTTTAGATTCCAAGTGTTGCTACAGTCAGATTCTTCTTTCTTTTTCTTTTTCTCTTTCTGTGTTTCAGAGGTCATCTGTTGTCCTCATCAGATGCGCCAAGACTCACATACCTCAAGCTCCTGCTTCCCTCTTCACACCTCCAGCATCACTCACATTCACAAGCTTGGGAAAAGAGCCCAGAACTGTGCTGTAGCTTGGACTGTGCATGTCGATAGGGCCTCACATGATAAGAAACGCTGGTGGAAGGCACAGTCTCTGGCTGGCAGCTTTGAGTGAGAATTTTTCCACCGTGTGACTCCTGAGTGGTAGGAATCCATTTCTGCTCTCATGGCACATGTCAGTGTTTGGGCACACCAAGCAATCTGCATGGGAGAGATGTCTTTGGCATCAGCAGTCAGGATAAATTCAGATTTTTCAGAGCAGCAGTTTAGTTTTTTTGCACTCCTAAAGCTTTGGGACCAGGGTTTTCGATTTGAATCTTTCTCTTCTTAAAGAGCAAGTTAACCAATTTCCTTTATAAGTGGATTATCACATTCATGAGCACTTTCCTTACATAAAGAGGACAGATTGCTGTGGGGATGGCAGAGAGAATCCAGGAAATAAAGGCAAAAATTCCTGCTGAGAAACTCCTTGTGCTGTAAAGCCAGCTCAGGAGGGAAGTGGTGAAGCTGTCAACATAACTGCACAGGGAAGATAAAGAGACAGGAGACACAGACTGAGCATATCTACAACACATCAAACAACACCGAGTCAGTCAAAGCGTCATTAATCCATCGGACTATGAACCTTCCCCTCGGATGCTGCCAGATCCATCAGTTGAGGGCCAGCGGTAGAAAAGCAGCGTAGCAGGAACTGGTCGCCAGGAACAACAAAACAAGAAACCCTTTGAGCGTTCTGCTCCGCCTGGGAATCTGGGGACGGAGTTCAGTAATTTCAGGCCGCCAAAGAGAAGTGCTTAAAGGGGATTTTAAGGAGTGATGGCTTTGCCACTGGATGACTCGAGCCAAAACCAGATGCTGTGTTAGTCTAAAAGCTCCAGCACTGCCCTCTCCTCTCCTGCTTTCTCCATCCCACCAATATTCCATGGTTAGCAATGTGATCCCTGGGGAAAAAAACACTAAAACAACAACAAAACAACCCCAACACTCAGCTTTACTTGACGTTGGAGAGAAACAGTCAATAATCAGACATGCAAGTCCTAAAGAAATGAGCAAATACCATTTTTCTCTGAAACCTCTCCCTTTGGATCACTTTCTTTAATAAGTTTGGATGAGAACTGCGGTCTTGTGCATGTCAAGAGAAAGGCTGCCCGTGCTTCAGTGCGAGCTGTATTTTCATCCCTTGATGAGGGAGTTGAAATGACAGTTTCCAACAGAAGTTATTGGTTGTTTTATATGCAGGAAAAAACAGAGTGATGACTTGATCATGGTCATTCAGTACTTACATGGGGAAGAGACTTGTTAGCAAAATGCTCTTAAATTGGAACAAAAATGTTCTAACAAAGCCCAATGGGTGCAAACTTCAGAGACATGTTCAAACTTAGATGGAGGTATGACTCTAAATAACAGTGGTAATTAATCCCTGCATCAGCTTAATACTGTGGATTCCCTGCCACTTAAAGCCCTTAAGACATCAGTGCTTGATTTAAAGAGATATTACAGTGTAAATGGAAAGAAAGGCATTGATACGAATTAGTGGGTGAGAGACAAGGCAGTGGATTAAATAAGAAGTTCCCAGGCAGCAATACGTACAGCAACGGTGATGTGAAATCTCCTTCAACATGGGATGCGAATGTTTCCAGGACAGTGTAATGCCACCTGCTGCACATGCTCAGGTTGCAACATGGAGCCCAAAACTACTATATCAAAATGGCCAGTGATGGTGACAAGGAAAATAAATTTAGGAATCCACAAATCAAATCATCATCATCATCTTTTCTTCATTATCCACATCTCTTCTGCCATTAAAATTTCTTAGTCACCTTAGCCACAGTTTAGCCAATTAATTGCTTGGAGATTATCCGGCCCAGTAATTTTGATCACTTAAAGACATGTCATGAAGGCAGCAAAAAGTAAAAGGGGGGATAAAAAAGAAAAAAACCCGAACAAATGCAGAAAGAACTGAATCTACGAAAGGAAACCTCCTAATTGTCAGAGGTAGCTTGTGATACTGGTGGGGGCATATTCTGAAGATTTGGTCCAGGCAGGGGAAGACCCAAGTCTCTTATTCCATATTTTGAGATAATGGAAGAATTTTCCTTTTGAAAACAGGAAACAGTCCTACATTTATCTATTTTTTGTCTTTTAAAAATGGTAAAAGTTGATGAAAATACATGTTCTTCTCAGTCTATATTTATTTTGGCTTTGATTTTGACGCTTTTTCTTTTCCTTCACATAATCTTTATGACTGAATTTCTTTTTAACGCGGGTGGAAATTTCATTAAAAACTCTTGTAGAGAAGAAGCTTTGACAACCTTTAAAACATCTTTTGGGTTGTTGTTTTTGTTGTTGCGGCTGCTGCTGCTCCTGTTGGGAACATATTTTAAATTGACCTTATCCATAAAAGTGACATTTACATGGCATAATTCAGTGCTATGTAGAGATACCTAAACTAACAGAATACGTGAGGCAACATAGGTATTTAGTACACAACTCTGAGTTCATCTACCCTTCTGAGATCGTATTTAATTCATACAATATCGATGCTGATCTGTAAGAATAAGTTACTCTCATTTACTGTAACCTACAATACGCACATAGACAGATAGCATGAAGTGACTGATGTGCTTAAAATTCAGACCGTCAGTTATTGCAGTAACTCTTGTTCCTCTAACCACATCTTTAAACTGGTGAAGTCCCTCAGACGGAGAATAATTTTTGTAATCACAGGTCCCAGACTCTGCCACAGCTTTGCCCTGTTCTCAGCCTTTGCCTCTGGACAAAATTCCTTGATCTTTTTGTGCAAATATTTCTCAATTTTTAAACGGAATAATAATTCATTATTTGGCTCTATAAGAGGTCTGTGAAGCTTCATCCAACCAACGTTAGTAAAGTGCTTGGAGATCTCTGGATGAAAGCTGCTGCATAAATGCATAGTATTATTGCTGGACTAGCAAATGTTATTACTCTTCTAAAAAAAAAAAAAAGTATGTAGGTAGAAAATAGCCAATCTCAATATTTATAATATTTCTGCTTCCTCATAAATACAGAAGTTCCATAATCCTCACTGGAGCTGTTGGTTATTTATCTGCATTTGAATTTTAATGAATAAAAAAGACTTATTTTTGTCACAATTCTTATAGCCCTAGCTCCCTGCAAAATTCTGCTTTTCATTTCAAAGAGTTTATTTTTTGTTGACTTTTAGTACTGGGACAAGATTGACCGACAACCCTAGACCTGAAAATCCCACTACTAATCCACAAACTGAAATGGCAAGACAAACTGGTCCTTCTGACCCCACCAGGGAGCCTGAACTGTGCCACAAAGGAAAGGTCCATGACTTATCCTAGCTGAGAACCTACAAAAGCTGTATTGTGGCTTTGTTCCTTTGGATGAGGATGGTCCTTTCTGCTACAAGAGAGAATGTAACACATGAACTCCTGGCTGAATGTCGGGAGAGCCTGGGCTCGGTTCCTGCTTCTCGTGTGGACTTCCCCTGTCCTCTCTCCTGGTACCTCTTGCCGTATCCAGTTTTTCTGGTACATGTCTTGCTTGTCCCTCCTGCAGTTTTGACAGGGTAAGACACCTGGGTAGAAGCTGTCTGTGTCCACTGGGCACATGAGATCAGCTCTACAAAAAATACGCAGTGAGTTTGAGGAAGCTTCGTGCCTTGCCGTACACATGAACTGCAGTTGATGTGTGCAGTTTATGCAATAAAATACACCAATCTCTCTGTGCCTGTGTGCTGTGTGTGCACCCCATGCTCATCCATGTGCATAGAATAACTCCTGCACTGACCTGTGACAACCCTTGCATTGCATTTATATTCACCCATGTGCAAACAGGATTGACATTTTTTTATAACAAAAGATATTAGCTGATTGTACTACTGATTTGCTAATGTGGGGCATCTTACAGTCAGCAAGGGACATATAAATATCTACGCAGACAACACAAAAGGTATGAAACATCCATAAAGAAAAAAATAATTGGAGATGAGACTGTACCTGGCTTCCAAAGAAACTTTTCAGAAGAAGGTTTCGGATGCACATTCCTGACTTCTGGCGACTAGCAGTGTAATACATGTTGGTGTCGCTACCGATGATAGAAAGAGGGAGCAGCACATATTTTTAGGCAGACGTTTCAAACTAGGGAGCAGGTCCAAATAACTCTCACATACTCTCTTTTCTCTGGAGTAAATAACAACATTAGAGGAAATACGGCCAAAAATTAGGCCTGTATAGTCTAGGTTTATATGCAAGGTGAATCCTAGAAGGCTAATCTTTCGCTGTAGTGAAGAGATATAATGTCTTCAAAGTCAGAGGACTCTTGCAAGGCTTAATGGCCACCACTCAAATGTGAAATTCACTTGTGCTTCCATTATCTCTTCTCGTAACACTCTGCACTTACAAAGAGCAACAATAATTTCAGCAGATGAAGCTTTGCAGTGTCCCAGTACATATGATAAGTATTGTCCTCACTGCACAGAGGAGAGAAGCACAGAGAGATGAAATGGCTTGCTGCAAAATGCGCAGGGAGTCATTGTTCAAGTTGGTTTAAAAACCATGTCCCTTCATAGCTCATTCTGTATTTCAATAACCAAAGCACTCTCCTGGCTACAGAGCGTAACAGTATGACCTGGGTAATATTTGAAGTGATGCCTCTGAGATGAGGATTCTGTACATGGCATTATTCCTTCCTGGTGGGATCCAGTCCCTTCCCTCACATTCTCTCTGAGTCCAGTGCTAGAAGAGCACTTCGGTCAAGCACAGGATCTATTCCATCAGATACGCCTTTTCCAAGGATTTCTGCTTCATTTTCTCTCTAAGAGTCTTTAGATTCTCAGTACCAAGCTGGTCTTCCTCTCTTTCCTTGCTTGTGTTCAAGGTGTGAGTCAGTTTCCCAGGCAAAGCTATAGGTGTATTAGAAAATCACTCCTAAACTGAGGGTGAAGCAGAGAAAGTAAGTTGCTGCCTTTTGAGTTTTGCTGATGATTGGAAGCAGTTTTAATATGTGACAGTTCCACCTACACAGCAGCTCTGCTAGGAGCAAGACAAAATTCTTGGCAATTGATTTCGATTTCTTTTTCCTAATGGAAGATGACTATCTAAAAAGGGAACAAACATCACGGTGATCTGGATTTCTGTTGTGGAAAATAGATTTAACCCTTCTAGCTGTGGCACCACTGAAAACTCTGATCTTCAAACCAGAGTGAAGGTAACTGCTGGTGAAACATGTTGCCTCTTCCCTCTTGCCATTCACATGGCACTGCTGCTGCAGTTGGAAGTGTTCAGTGGGTTATGAGTACAAATACTAAGAGTTGATGGCTACTGTCCGATGGCACCAGTTGTTATCCAAGTCTGCGAAGGCAATTCTCAGTCCAGAAGATACGTGCCATGCAACAAGGAAGAGGCCATGATGCTTTCAGAAGACTGCTGACTTGGTGCTGCTGCACAGATCATTTTTAAAAATATTCTTTCCACTCTTAGTAACCAAAAAAAGAACTCCATGGTTTTGGGTGTGAAACGACAATTGTATTGACTGGGGCCATAAAATATCACTTGAACGCTCTTCTCTTCACCCAGCTGCCTGTCTTCACAAAGCTGGTAGGTATCTCTCTCCTTTGCCATGTGTGGTCACCATTGGCCAACAGGATCCAAAGGTGGTGGGAAGGGTCAATCCAACTGCATAAACCTGTTTTCTTAGGAAACCTATTTAAAAATAAGAAGGGAAAAGGTCTCATTTTCAATCAGATAAAAATGAACTTAAAACTTCAGTGGTTTTTCACCCAAGAGAGTTATTTGTCCAGAAAGTTTGCAGCTCAACCTCAGTTCTAACTGCTGGGTGAAGATGTAGTTGACCCAGATTTGGGCTCCAGTCACAGGTGTTGCATGGCCCTGTAAGCTGGGTGTTAGGGCAGGACTCCGGAACTCCGGGTTCGCTCCCCAGCTGTGCCACTGACTTGCTGCCTGGCAGGAAGGATGTTATTTCATCTCTGTTTGTCACCTGTATTTGATTTTCTTTTCTCGGTCCAGAAGCTGAAACAAGGCCCGGTCAAGGTATCTAAGGGCTGCTGTATCGTTATTACTAACAACGGAAAGTGACTTTGAACATGAAGGACTTCCAGAGCTTTGCAATAGCTCTTGCATCCAGACTTGCAGAAATCTGTGATGAATAGCAGATGATTGCTCTTTTGGAAGGACTGGGCTTGCTTCAAGTTTAATCAGTGAACAGCTTCTGATTATTTTTTCTGTTCTGTAAATATCCCTCGGTGTTTTTGAGGTGACCGTGGCCTACTGCCTCTTTCACACCATGAACGCGGCCAAATCCATGACACCCTCCTCCACTCGCCCACGCCCACTGAATTACTCTGAGAAATAAATGCAGCAAACACTGCCCTGCAATTCTGAGCTGTCATCCGAGGGTGACCAATGGCTCCCGGAGTTTGTTGGACAGAGAGGCGGAATTTGTCCTTCAGGGACACCGACCTTTCCTTCCCATGTGAAGAACTAATAATATTTTCCAAACAAGCTGCGATACAGAGCTATTGCAAGCAGATGGGCACATGCAGACAGATTTTTACACACCCTGAGATTCTCCCTCACTCTTTTACGATGACGGTGATTAAGCTGAATGAGTATCTGGCTATTTTGGCTATTTTGACAAACTGTCACTGAGTCAATGTTTCAACACACAACTTCATATTGTCATAGTGCTAGATATGACATTTTTTTCATAACTTAAAACACAGCTGAGTTTATGTTATACTGTTTCTTGGTAATTCTTTCTTTATATCAGACAATTTATACATTCCAGCTGTTAGCACTCAGGCAGATATGGTCATGTATGTATCTATCTCCAATAGTAACATGCAGAGTATAAAATCCCAAATAGGATCAAATACAAGCGTAGGCACGAACACTCACATCAGGCAGTGTTTCCTGATAGGTATGCATCTCCCTCAACATGTGCTGTTGCAAATTCAAGTAGTCATGCTGGGCAAATAAATATCTAAAAACAAGCCATAAACCACCAAAGTCAGTGTCTGAACCTAAGGGTCTTGTGCTGCATAAATGACGCCTGAGATTTTGCCCAAAAGGGAGACCAAGGGCAGGTTCTCTATGTAGTGATGCTGTAGAATATTTAAGCAATTTGAGATTTTTCCCAACCCTATTTTCTCTCATATTCATGGTGGAAGAATTCCAGTTCAGGAGCATGGATTTCCTGGTAAGCCACAGTCACTCTGCCAACTTTCCAAGAGTGTCACAGGATACATCCTCTCAGCAATGCCTTTGCACGAATTTGAACCATTTCTGAGTCACTTATGCCTGATTGTGGGAGCAGAAGGAGGAGGCCTGTTTCTGCAGCCTGCTGTAGACAGTTTGATTTAATGTCTGATTGCATTTAATTTGTGGCAGCAGCCCAGATGCTATGGCCATAGGTGCCTAGAAAATCATTAAGCAAATGCAATAAGACACATGGAAACCTAAATCAGAGCCCAAGGACACCTGCATCCTGAGATATTGTCTCATAGCCCCAGGACATTTGACCTTAGCCTTTATTCCATGGTCATGAGCTTTTAGCAAGCGATTGGAGAGGGACCAAAAATTTGCAGAAGGAATGTTTTCTACAGAAAATGGACTGACCTATTTTTTATGCTAACAGTGTGCTTCTTCCTCGAGTTGA
The DNA here is from genome assembly GCA_013398915.1 of Dromas ardeola. Classification (NCBI taxonomy): domain Eukaryota; kingdom Metazoa; phylum Chordata; class Aves; order Charadriiformes; family Dromadidae; genus Dromas; species Dromas ardeola. The sequence goes on along the minus strand of VYZM01015048.1, from coordinate 355,002 downwards.
AGCTTAAGCTGTGGGTTTTTACACAGCTGTGAGGTGACAGCCTTTACTCCTCAGGTAAAGCTTAACAATGGAAGAATTGTACTTTTTGGGCTGTAGAGGTGGAATTGACCTAAAGGTGAAAGGCAAGGTCTTTACGCATGTTGAGCAGCATTTTGCCCCATTGGATAATATTTTAGAAGGCCTGAAGGCAGAAAAGCACATCTCAGTGTGAATAGACCAGGGCCTGAAAGGAAAAGCTGTTCTTATTGCTAAGATCTAGGAAACATGGTTGCAAAAGGCTCCCCTGGAAAGAAATGGACAAACTAAAATCAGTTTCAAGCAAGCAAATAGAAACATTCTGTTTTGAAAATGTAAGGAACCCCGCACATTTCAGATTTAAAACATTTCTTTCATCCCAATTTATTTCAAACTTAACCGTAGAGCAGAACAGTAATAAATTTATAAAACATGCTTTTATTTTCCAATCATTATTTTTTTTTCCACCAGAAAGTGTCACGTGATTGGAGCTAGAATCTCTGTATCTGCAGGGATATGATGCTAGATTTGAACACTGAAAAACCTGTAAAGTTGCCAGATATGCCTCATTCGAGCAGTCTGGGCCCTGGTTGTGACATGAAATTGTGCAAAAAAATACAGATGTGGGAGAAAGTTTCCACAGGCTGTTTGTTTGGATTAATCAGACTGCTGGGGTCTGCCACAGGGGTTTGTGGGTGTTCCTGAGGATCGCTCTTATTATCATATCAATTCCTTTCTGCTTTTAATCTGTTTGCTGCAAATTGAAAACTCAAGTGAAGTTAACTCTGTTTCAGTTTTCACCTTTCCTCAGTGCCAAACGAATTTGTTTCCGAATGGGAATGAAGATTTGACAGGGTTTCTTGCTTTCTCCCAAACAGTTTTCCCATTCTGGAAACAATAACTTGGACCTTTCTCAGTCAGAGGTGAAGAGCCCTTGTGGGAGAGCAGGTTCTGGTGTGTCTACGCTTCCACATTCCCTCTGTAACTCAGCACCTCCCTCAAGCCCAGACTTCTGGGCAACTTGAAGGGCTTGTGCTCTGGCTCAATTCCGGACTGACCAAATTAATTCGTGGGGTGGAGAAATAAGGCATTTCATGTGCATGGACAGAAGGGTGACTCTTTGAATTTGAGTGTTTTCCTTACAGAGAGTATGAGTGTTTCTGGCTCCCATGGTAAAGCACACTGAGGCACAAAAACCAGGCACGACCCAGGTACTCTGCAGAGGTCAAACTCAACGGTATGTAAGTCTAAATACATAACTCCAGCAGTTTTAGTGAAGTGTGTGACTTCTGCTGTATTGGAAACACAGCTGAAGATGTAGAAAATTTTTTTTCATGTCTATGGAAGAGGACTAAGCAGAGCAGGGCACTGCCTGTTCCCATGCAGCCCCTCTTTTCCGTAGCAGGAAACCCAGGCGGGACCCCACAAGCCCACGAGACCTCCTCAGCACACCTGAAGGAGCCAGAAGCAGCTGTATTGCAAAAGGAGTAAAGCGACTTTGAAAGGCTCCATGCCACCTGTCAAGGCATCTTCAACAGAGATTTCCCTGCTAGAATATTCACTTATTTGAGGCCTCGCCTGCAAAACCACATTGCATGTGATATTGCTAGTTAGTTACATGCATCCTGTCCCCCTGTAGAAAGACCAAGAGCATGAACAGGTTAAGGCAGTCAGCTCTCTGCTGGTAGAAGAACATTTTGAACCAAACCGCTGCAGGGATGGTAAAACAGCTCCTGTCACCCATTCCCCATCTCTCTTTAATGTAACCAGAGACTTAAATATGACTGAGTTAATCTTTGAGGAAAACAGAAAATACTGTAACAATAAAGGTTGTAACATGGTTACAAATGAGAGCTACTGCTCCCCTCTGCATTTTGAATTCCTGGGATAATTCTGTGGAGCTTCATTACCGGAGTATAATTGTGTTATAGAACTCTAAATCACCCTGCTACACTTAACTGGCAATAACATTAAGATAGCGCAGATATTCATTTTAATTAAAACATAGCCTCAAACTATTTCCCTGCTCTAAGAGGCAAAACTTTTTCCTCCTTTCTTTTTTTCCCAACACCAGAAACTTTCATTTGTTCCCACTGTGTCTCTGCTCACCAGAGGGTCCAGAACTGAAATGCAATTAAGAAACACCTTTCTGCGAGCCGTCTCTTTCCTGTGAGCAGCTTTCTCTCCGTATGAATGACTCTGCTGCGGGGAGGGGGATGGCTTTTGTTGGTTCTCCTCAGCGCAACCTGCATCCGTCTCATTCTAGCAGAGCACGGATGATCTAAACTGATTTTACCTGATCCATGCTAGTACTAGTTAGCTGCTACATTTCAGAGCAGACCACCTGGCCAACCCTTGAAGCCTACAGAGGCTAATACGACTGGAAAAAGCCAGCTAAAGAGAAGATGTGATATGCTAGCATAGTGGCAATGTGACAGCCGCTGTTAATAAATCTTGATCTCCGTATCAATGCAGCCTGTCAACCACCTTAGCAGAGATGCAGCCCAAAGCCCTTTCTAGCCCAGTCTAGAAATCAGGAACTGGAGAAATGTGGTTTGGAGGGGGTCATTTGGAAGAGATAGCCAGTCACAAGATGAGTAAATAAGGTGCAAGTGAGCTGAAATACCTTCAGATATCAGGTGATGAGATCCCAAAAGCACAGTAGAAAAACATGTGCAAAGTTGGCATGTGTATGCCTGCTTTACTGAACTGTTCCAGTTCTCCCCAGATGTGCAACAGTTCTGTTCCCAGTTCTCGTCTGCATGTAAACTTCAGCACAGCTCCTCTGACTCTGGTAAAGAGAACTTGGTCATGAAGAGGTTCCACTTGAAGCCAGTTTCAACTTAAACTCTTCTAGTGCAATATAACCGGTACAGATCTTGGCTAAACTGGAATACAGTCGTGTTCCCAAGATCGGATAAAAGCTATTTCAACCTGCATCTGCCAGCAAGCCCTGCAGAGGGCTCATCCTAGCCATGACCTTGGTAAGCAGCATATTTTTGCCTTTTGGAGCAATGGTACACACAAGAGCTGTGGGTTGTTGACAAGGGCCTGCGGTGCTAGAGGATTCCTCTATGCCTGTCATGACTGCTATCTCTCTTTAAGATCAATGCCAGTGCTTCTACTATATATTTAAACCTGTCTTTATGGTTGAACAGCTTCACATTATAAATGGAGTGTCTGTGTACCAGCTTCCTCAGTAAGAAACCAACAGAAATGAGGAAACAGCCAGAGACACTTTTTCCATCAGTGGGGAAAAAAAAAAAAATCATAATTGCTTTATGGAAAGACCTTTAAGTTGTCTTTGAAAAGCACAGAAAATAAGAGTTTACAAATCTTGGGAGAACCAAGACTACTTATGTTGTGTTCTCAGTTGCAGAATGAATGATATTAGAGATGAGAAATGACAATCTTATGATGCCTCAAGGTTTCCATGCAGGGTTTTCAAACATTTTTAATTTCTCCAATTTAACTTAATTTAAATTTTACTTAGAGGTAATTGGGATGAATTAATATAGTTACAATTATACAGAAGTCAATCCATTAATGTCTGGAAAATCTTGTTAATATGGTAGCAATTTCATGGATACAAAACAAAAATCTACCCACTTAAAATAATCTACATACTTCAATTTTAGATAATAACAATAAAAACCTTCTGAATTTATATATTAAAAAAAAACCTTTTTTACCGAATAATTGTTCTGGCTAATTATCGTTGTTATTGCAGCCATAGTACCTAACAAACACCGGTAATCATTTTAGCTTAGGGTCATTGTTTTCATGTTTTTTTGTATCGCCTCAGACTGCGGTGTTCAGGAGTTGGAGTCCAAAATGTTACTGCTATACAGATAAATTAACAAGTAATTTAACAATCAGTGGGCTGTAGTACCATTTATTTACCAGCCAATATTGGTAAATAATATGTCATTGGTATATTATTACCATATTACAAAAATACCATTGGTATTTTATTCAGTTTGAAAATGACCAGAATCAGTAAAGGGTCTAAATAACAAGAATAAGTGGAACAATTTTGCTAAAATGCTAGGAATTGTGTCCCCTTTCATTTAGCCTGACGTCATCTCTTTGACGTGTCCTCCGTCTCAAGTTAGCATCCTTTCCAGGTAGTAGCTTCTGGCATTAGTGGCAAAGTTTATGGAGAAATAATACATAGGATGAAATGTATTGTGCTGATCGGTAAGAAAACTGCAAAATTGAAAGAATATAGAGGAAATTTACCTTATGGACTGGAAGTGATTGGATATTGTCTGATTATGAGGAACCCATTTTTATGAAGATGAAAACTTGGTTGACTGCTCAAGGGTAAAGATGCCGTAACGTGTTAAAAAATATTAATGAGAATCTTAGAATATATGCTGGGTCCAATTAGGTTAATAATGCATGGAATTTAATGCAAGCCTTAACTAGAGGGCTTCCAAGTAAGAAATTTTGGTCCAAAGCAACTTATAAAGCATTGCTCAAAACTGCACCTTGGTTTTCTTTGAAGTGCCCATCACTTGGATTTGAGTGACATGTAGCAAGGGTTTGTGGAATGCCAAATATCTCAATCTAAATTATGCCTGGCATGTTTCAGATTTGAAAAGAAATAATAGGCAAACCTGATAAGCTTCACTTGGGATGACTATCTAAAACTTTTCCAAACTATCTGAACACCTTATATTAAAAAAGAGGGCAAGGACTATGTTTCTTTTAAGTACAGCATTTCTTCAATGATTGCTCGTCCTTATAGGTATGATGGGAAAAACATAAATACTAGTATTTTTGTGGGTGTGGGTATGGGTATACAGGCATATGTGGGCATTTCAGCAGTTCCTTTGCAGAGAGGAGAAAGACAGGAAAAAATTTCTGTTATATTTTCCAAAATTCAGCTCAAACTTCCGGAGGTGTTTGTATCAGGTATGCAAAGTGTTTCTCAAATCAACAAAGAATAGAAGAGTTGCATTAGAGATACTCAAAAAACACAATTTCAGTTCCAGTTCCATTATTTCATTCTTCAAAACAAAACCCCACACAGACAAAACCAATCTATTTAGTTTATCACAATAAGTAGAATTTTCCCCACAGAAGCGAAAACACAAATAGATGGTATTTTATTTGTTTGAAAGCAATTGAGCCCAGGGTCTGATCAGCTGAAGATGAAACAGAAGAGTAATCATTCTGAAGCAACTGTAATGGAAGAACAACATTATAACTGTGCCATTTGCTGGGCCAGACTCCTCTGAGAACTGAAAGTTCAGGGAAATATGCTTTTTTTTTCCCCTACATCATTTTCCTCCTTCTCCATTCAAAGACTGAGAGATTATGGAGGCTGAATGGTATAAAAATGCAGGTGCACGTCTCTTAACCTGCCCGGGTGACCATGGAAATCATCCTTGTGGAGATGGGGCCGTTGCTCACAGCCTGTTCTGCACTCTCCTTCTCTCTAGTACCTCTCCTTTGGCCCTTAATAATACTTGAGATGACTCAGTTATTTCCTGGCTCTATTGACAGATCATGGGCCTTTCAGCTACTTTTAGGAGCCCTCTGTTCTTTTTTTATAACCATGCCTCAGCCTGAGAGATGACAAAGTCCCTGTGACTCACAGGAGGACTAGTTCTGCTGATTTTAGCAAGGCTTCTTCCAGGAGAAGATGATCTCTGCAGCTGGGAATGGGCATATCAAGAAGAGATTAGTCGAGATATTTACAGTGATCAACTACTTTTTCTAAGTGCAAGACCCATGTTGAGTTCCAAGTGAAAAAAGTGCGTGTGAATGCAGAAATACAGACATAGATGACCTCAGGATCTCAAATGTTTTGCCTATTTCAGTAACCTACTTTCATGAAGAAATATTAACATTGGAATTCTTTTTTCTTTTTCTTTTTTTTTTTTTTTGAATGAACAATATGGCTGTCTGGAAGCAATATTAATCAATAACTAATTTCATAGTTGGACAACTGTTTTTAATGACTTTGTACTTTTGATGCATTGTTACAAAAGGCTTCGGATCATTCCCATAAGAACTTGTCAAGGAAAGGGCAAATTCATTTACTTGTCATCATGTGAGAGCCAAAAGGCTCATTAGGCTAATTAGGAAGAGAATCATTTGGGTTTTCGCTCACTCAAACACAGCAAAAACCTCTTGTTCCTGATTCAATGAAAGGAATTTGCTGTACCTATCAAAATAAGGGTGCTGTGAGTGGATATAGGACAGGTTAAAGCTATCACAAAGTTGGATTTTGTAGTTGAGATTAAATAACTCCTTGCTCGTGTCCAAAGTGACATCTGCCACAGGAAGTTGTCAGGCTTTGGCAAGGATTATCTGGCTCTTGAACTCCTATTTCTAAGAGATTGAGAAACCTTTCTCCGGTACAGCTGTGGCTCAGATAGCTGTGTACAAAGCACCTGCTCGTCCACAGCTATCTGTGCAGAGTAGCTATCTCAGACCTACAGCAGACCCAGAACATGGACCAAGAAACTCTTGTGGATGACAAGCCACTGAACACAAAACACTTTCTCTGCCAGGGTGGTCTGAGTTTATTTTGTACCAAATCTCTCACCTTTCAAACGGATGTGGGTGGGTTTGTTTGGCTTCCCCTCTCTTTTTTCTCGCTATCCTTCATGCATATAGTTTTCTATAGTTCTGCCTTGTTAGTGCCAGGAAGTGGCTGAATTTCAGTGGTGGTGAAACACTAACCAGTGTAGTCCTGTCACTGCTTTTGCTCTTGTTAGCCAAAAATGACCAACAGGGGTGTTCATCCAGCACAGACAGAACATACTGGAGGATGCATAACGTCAGTAGCAAGTTGTATCCCTCCAATGCCATGCTTAGCTGAAGTAATTTTTTATTGTCATGGGTGCCCCTGAGGCCATTTTCTTCCTTTTTCTTTCATTTCAGATTTTGCATTACCTTGTAATTCAATAAACAGCATCTTTGTAGAACAGGTGATTTAATCATGTTGTGACACATGCCAAAGTTTTCTAACAGGATCACAACATACAGAGATGGTGTGTTATTTCTTTAACTAAGCACGGCTGATGGCGAAAAACACAAATAACCAATGCCTTTATTTTGCGGGTAAAAAGGATTTGTCTGAGAAGGCTCCCTATCTGTGTTTACTAGCAAGTTATCAAAGCCAACTTGCAGCTTCTTAACATTCTACTAGAATGGGCTAAATAGTCCGTTTTTTATTTCAAAAGGAGGGAAGCTAGTAATGATAGTGGGTAATAGGGTTTTGTTTCTTGTTTTCGCTGCGCTGATACCTGCTAGGCACCGTTCTCTGCTTTGCATCTGGCATCTCCCCCGGTGACCCATGGGTGTGCGTTTGATCCACGCTTTCCAATTTTCCTGGAGCAGAGAGGACCATCCTCCCTACCAAGCACAGTGATGTTAAACAGGATCAGGCAGGCAGCCTCCAAGTTGAAGAAAGAGTAGTTATATGGGGGAAAAAAAAAGGGGGGGATGCTCCATGCTTGTTCCTCTTCCAATACCACTCCTAAAAATGACATTGATATTCCAGCAGAAACTTCTCTGTTGTCTGCTACAATGCTTTTTGCTTGCATTTCACCTGGGCAAAACCAGGATCCTGGCAAGAGACAGAGGCACCATTCTTTGTGAAAGCTAATTCACCAATATACAGCATCTGGGGGAAGTGATTAAAAGTACTTTTCAGTTCAGACTCAGCAGGCGAAGAATTTCAGTTAGGACAAAAATCCAAAGTTAAAATTAAGAAAAAAAGGAGAGGTCAAAAAATTTTCCCACATTTCTGTTTCCTAACAGAATGCTTCCACTTTTCCTTCTGAAAAAACACTTTCTTTTTGAAACTGGCCTCGTTATCCTCTGTTACTGAGAAAAGAAAGGAACAACAACAACAAAAAAGACAGGAATAAATGCCTTAAAATAAAGTAAACTTTCAGTTTTGAGTCAAAATGTCTTGTTGAATAACCTTGAAGCACTTTTTACGCCATGATTTTGCCTCAGTTTGACCACTGAACCAAGTGAGTCATTATTTGCAAAGCTCGAGATGCTACTGAGTGCTGACACTGCTGACTGTATCGGAGATGCGAGCATGGCATCCTGTATCCATCACATTAAAAGAAAATGCATTCTGTCTATTTTTCACCCCAACCCCCTTCCCACTGGTTAAATGAATGAAATTAACTCCACGGCTTTATTGTCTGAGGCCAAGAAAAGTTAATGGAACTGCAAGAACCGAGACTGATAAATGTCCTTGTGATGCTTTGCAGGGAAACCCGGCAACAAATGCAGCTTGCAAGGCGGGCTGGGTTTAGCAAAGAGCCAGGCTTTGGCGCACACCATGGACTGCTCTGCGAGCCGTGGCACCAAACGGGGAGCACCACAGCCCTGTGCCAGCACCGCAGCTGTATCACGATGTTGGCACCACGCCGTAACGGGATCCTGGGGTGCGTCTTGGTCAACCATCAAAACCTCTTTTACCCCCTGTATCTATTTCCATACCTACTTACTGCTAAGGATAGTTCCAGGGTTTAAGGAGCAAATTGGATGGATCTCAGTCAAGCTGCTAGTAGAGGGGAGCATTCCACTTTACTAGAGTATCATTATCACTAGCCCCATTTAATTTATCATCCTAGTGAAGGCCATAGCATGCAATTATATTTGGCCATGTAAATGAACTTATTTTCACCCCAAAAGCCATGGAGAAGGAGAGAGAAGCGCTGGTAGTTATGCCCAACACATCACCTGTTCTGTCTTTAGAGAAATCCAGCCCTAAAACTGTCATGCCAACTCGGGTTTCCTGCTATAAATCCTCATTCTTTCCTTTTCCATTCTTTTTAAATGCAGCAAAATGCTCAGCCACTCCATTTTATATGCAAATTGAGCATCTTTACCTGGTTTCCCTCATCTCTCCTGGTACTAGATTTCACTGAGAAAACGTGAACATGAGCAAGTAGGGGAAAAAAAAAACAAAACACAACAACAACAGCAACAAAAACAAAACCTTTCCTCCAAAGGCTTTAAAACAGGGTGACGAAAAATAAATTCCTGCTGCTAAAATCTGGGCATGGGATTTCTGTGTGGAAATAAAAGTAGCATTTACCCCCTGTGTGCATTCACACTCTCCAGCTCACTTTCTCTCACTTGCCTTCTTCGGCTCTTGTTTTACATAAACTTTTTATTGGTGATGGACTGAACAATAAAGCTTGTAACAAAGCAATCAATACGCATTACTCAGCATGAGTTAGACACGATATTGGAGACTCCACAGCCAAGTAAGGCAGGGAATAATCTTGTTCTTTATCCTTTCTAAACAGGAAAGGGAAAAGCAGAACTGTATTTTTCATCAGTTCCCATATTTCTCTTTGCTTGTTTCAGTGGTTGTTTATATTCTGCGACCTCTTCTTGCAGGATCACACCATGTTAGAATGAGATATTTCCCTGTTAAAGGACTAAAACCCGCTGTTGAAATATCTGTCACATTTTACACACTTCCAGGAACGGATCAGAGCAGTTTTAGGTATCTGGGTACGCATGTTGTGCTGGTATTGTTTAGGGCTTTTTAAAATACAACTGGGCCATTGGAGGGAGTTGTGTTATTTTGTTATGTCAACAGTGATAACTGCACTAAGGATGATGTGAACTGTCCTCTTAGTTTGGAACTTCTTCAGACTAAAGTAAGGGCTGAACATATGTTGCTCTCTATGCCTTGATTTTGACTAGTAACAACCAAATTCCAGACTCCATTAAAAAAAGAAACATTAGTCCCTAAGCCCAGAAATTGTGAGGAACACCTTGAAAATGTGGTAATGTCAGCTTGAGCCTGCAGACAGCACAGAGCAATAGCTCCGAGTCAGCTGAGCTGCTCCATCCACTGCAAAGGTTTGTTACCTTCGGCACCGGCTCCTCTGGCTGTCCCAGCCAGCACGTAGGAAGTAGACTGCCCGGGGTGGTATCACTAGAAAAATATAAGGTCAGCTCCTCTGCCGATGCGATGAGATGAAGTCTCCCTCTTGAAGATTTGCTTAGGCATAGGAAACAGTGTTTTTGTGAGGTTGGAGCACCTCTGGGTCCAAAAAGGACAGAAACACAGTGGGTACCTGTTTCCTTCCCATATTTTCCTGTCCTGTTCTTTTCTGCTGGCAGCCCACTGACATAACAGCAGTCTCTAGCTGGGTATTTGTGTAGCATTTCACACAATGGGCATTGTAGGACAGAGCGAAAATTTAAGTTCCTGTTTCCCTTGCACTTCACTAACAAAGCTGGAAGATGCCGGTGCAGACATTTGGAGATCGCTGAATCCCGAGAAAAGCCAGATGCTTCCCAGAACGTACGTTGCTCTGAGCAGGACTATCAAGGGTAGCTTGTGTCTATGTGGGGAGGATGTTGCTGCCAATGTAAAATAACTGTGTCAACAGCATTTCCGAAGGATATTTTTAGTTTACAGATTCAGTATCTTTTGTAGGCTACAGTCAGACTGACACAATAGACTCTTAATGACTTCTTAGGGACTTCATTGTCTTTTTCTATACACAGCTTATTAATGTGCCCTCTATGCTACTCAAGGATGCAAGAGCCAATAATGACTTCAAAGGGGTCATTGTGGTCCAGAGCATCTGTACATAGGAATAAAAAATAAGCAGAATAAATACTCACCCACTAATCCATGGCACAATAGATTTTAATCAGTCTATCAGGGTAAAGATTATTTTTTTACAGCATCTTTTCATCCAAGGCATTTTCAGAACATCTTTTCATCCTAGCACTCTGTAGACATTATAAATTGATCATCTTAAGTCCTTTGACAGAGCAGGGAGGAACAGGGGTGCCTTCAGTGGTTGGAAGCTGGGTCTCGCTTGTGGCAAGCAGAAAAGCAGATAAAAAGTCTGATTTGTCTTTTCCCCAGGAGGTTCTGTAATAATCCCACAAAAGCAGTGCTCCCTGGGCGTTGGAGAGAGTGGGCACATTCCTAAGAAAAGCCTGTGTAAGAGGGACAGTGCCCTGAGCAGCAGGCAGAGAGCATCTCTGGAAACTTTCAGAGCAATCCCTTGATCTACGTGGAGCCACTGGCACAGCGATGGACCAAAATTACACGAATAAATTACATTTGCTTGGATTTACATCGCTGCTGTAGTGGCCGATTCAGCTAGGGGTTTCCCAGAGACAGAGGAGTTTTGATCTGCTGGAAACCCCTTTTCTCTTGTTAATCCCTAATTAACATTCTGGTGACAAAAGTCAATAATCCCCAAAAGTGGTGGAAGATAGTGGTTTTGACACCTCCCTTCAAAACTTATTTGCTCTTATACTGTGTGTGCGCGTTATATTTGAGTTGTGAATGCTACCAAAGGAATTATATGCTGCTACTCAGCCGTGTACACATCTTTTGGTTCTTATGTTACAGGATTAATGAAATATCGGAATGACAAATCCTTGCGGAGTAAATGACCAGAAAAGGTTATTATTCAGTGAGTATATAAATGATTAAGGTGGGCAGGAGTCGCCTCCCCTTAAGGTGGAGAAGGAAGGGTAACACAGAGAACCTGTCACTCCCTGTAACAGGAGAAAGGACACAACTTTCAGGCCTTGGTTTAGAAAATCATTATGAATAATTAATATATCAAAACAGCAGAAAGTCTAACAAAGGTGTTGCAGACACCTTTGCTTGCAGAAGCCTGTGTGTCCTGTGTTTTAGAAACAGGGAAAGCCACCAAGAGCTCTGGATGTCCTGGGAAGGCAAAGCTTCACCAATGCCAGGCCACGGGAAGCAAGAGTCACAACTGTGTGCATCTCCTTGTCCCCACTGCCTGCTTCTGTGGAGCTTCAGCTTCTTCCACAACACCCCACTGGAGGGATTTTGCAGAATGGTACCTGCAAGCTTTGTGAGATAGGAAGCCAGTTTCTTCAGGCAGCCAGAACAAGGTGCTTATTTGTTTTCCATTTTGTGACAATCTTTGATAACTTTCCAATCTAGGCTTGACCTGTGATGTGGTGGAACAAAATAGTCTTTACTCATCTGTAGCTTCGTGTCTAAGCTTGATTTCTGGGGAGAGCTGACTCACAGAATGCATGCAGTTTCCATTGGAGGTGACAAAACTGTATAATGTGTAAAATTCCTTAGTTTTAAGTTGCCTAGAATGAGAAGGAAAATTCACTTGAGTCAAAGTGCATGGTAGATATTCCCTTGGAAAATCACGTCACAGAAGTGAAAAGGTTTCTAACTCTTACTCTCACCCTGTCCTAGTTGCACCCTGATTTTTGATGCATCAACGCCACTTTTCCCAGGAAAGAATTCCTCACAGCATGCAGGAATGCGAAGCCACCATGTCCATCTCGCTGGGGCATCTCTATCCAGGGAGACTTGATCAGCTGCGTAGATGAAGTTCTGGGAAGCTCAGAGACACTGATTTCTGGCAGTTTGTATCTCCCTGAGAAGATCCACTAGCTGCTGACAGAAGTTCCCACACAGAATGGTCTATTTGACTATTACCGTGATCATCTTGACTATTATCATTTATACTGCAGGAGTAACTGATCCCAGCTCCTCCGTAATTTCAGCCCAGGGAAATGTCTGTGCTCTGAAGTTACTAGGATGGGGATTCTAGCAACACCTGTGAGCTACAAGAAGACTTTGCTGCATTTGGTTGCTCAGACACCCTGTCTGGTTTTGGGGTTTTTTTTTGTTTTGTTTTTATTTTGTTTTGTTTTTATTTTGTTTTGTTTTAAAGCTAAAATACCCAGCTGCTCTTGTACTCCTGTTCCACACAGGGTAGGTGAAATTCAAATCCTACTGAAAGGAGAAGGAGATTTGCCATCGACTTTGGGACTTTTATGTTCTCCCATCTCTGCAGCCAACTCCAATTTACAGAGTTTTTCCGAGAGACGAATTGTACAAACGGCTCAAGCGTATTAGGAAAAATCTTCCCATCTACCTTCTCTAATCCTACCCCCTAATATTATCTTGGCACTGTCCCTACCCATAATCATCAATGTATTTTTCCCTCCCATTGTGCCATTATACACCATGTAGTTAAACCTCAGCAGATTCTCCAGCCCTGCCTGACTCCTTTATAAAACTACCTTTCCTTGGAAAAACAACCTAAATCTAATCCAAGGCAAAAGACAAAGCAGGGAGCAACAATCAAAAGCATGGAGTGTCCTGCCCTCCCTTCCTGCACCTGTTGTCTAAGGCACAGCACAACTTGCAAGATTGTACAGTGTCCAAACTACTTTTGTAAAAATAGCAGACAATTCTGCAAAAAATAGAGCAAACTTCACCCCTGCTGAGTGCATCAGAAGAGACTACATGACAAAAAAAGTCAATGTTTTTGCTTTAGCAATGGTTTTCTCCAGGCTACTGTATTGCAGAAGAGCACAGCAGCATCCTCCAGCTCTTGTCTTAAATACCATTGCAAATCAATTACCTTTCAGGCCATAAACTTCACTTAAAGAGACAGAACGCAACCAGACATCTCCTGGTAACAAAAACAATTATATTGATGCCTGAGCATTTTAAGTTAAGTCTCTTCTGTATGTGTGTGCGTGACTTGTGATTGGGGGGGGCGGGCAGAAGGAAGTTGTCTTAAACTCGGTGGTTTGTAAACAAAACACAAACATATTGATAGCAAAGTTAATCTCCAGAGCACAGGCAGCCAGCCACCGTGGGGAAAAGGATGCCTGAAGGGCAGGCAATAAGCACTTCCACAGAAAAGCCAGGAGTGAAAAAACAGCTGCCCCCAAAGCACCGTCCTTTAGAAACCAGACATTTCCGATTCCAAGACAATTCGTAAAAAACAAATACAGATCTTCCAATTCATTCCCTCATATGAATTAATATTTAATGCCCAAACACTGAATCTTTCAATAAATATTTAATGCCCCGACACCAACATGTACGGCAGAGCAGACCAGAACCTCTAGTAATTTAAAGCGATTGAGTTTGTACAATCGTGGCAGTTGACGGGACCGGGTAATGCAGATTGGGATGTGGCAGAAAGAAAAGGACCCTGCCACAGTGGCGGCATTTTGGGTCCTTGTAAGCTCTTTGCAGAGCAAGCTGGAGAGTGGCGCCTGTGGAAATACGCCTAGCATAGCTTCCAGCAACTTTGTGGGTTTTTGTCTTATGCCAGAGTTGCTACTTACAGGCTCGGTTCTTGGCGAAAAGCACATTTGTCATGTCCAAGCAGCAGGTGCAAGGCTGACTGGTAACATCTCAGGAAGCATCTGTCCATGAAGAGACCCACTCAGAGACTTAACACTACCATCTCTGCATCTGTCTCTCCAGCCCTGAAAAAAGCCTTTTTCCATAGGTCAGGTCTCTGTATTCCCACTGCTGTAATGTCCACACTTTCTGTATCATCTCTCTACTGCTGCATGGCCCAGCAAGCACCTTCTGCAGATCCTTTTCTTCTTGCAGGTAGAGCATCCGGCCTTCCCAGCAATCGCTCTGTGAACTGCTACTGTGCTAAGCAGGTACTTGTTTTCCTTGATGCTGCACTAACCCAGGGTGAAATCCTCCAGCACCGTAGTGCACTCTGATGGCTGGACTAAGTATGGATGCTGAAATAACACAGCTACCTCAGGGCAACTGGAAAATGGGGAAATGCAGTTATTTCTCCAGCTTTAGGTAGAGAAGGTCTATTTTTTACTCTGAACAGGCTACACTGGCATTCCTAACTGGATTCTTTAAAATCAACACTCAAGACATTTTTAAACAGCTCAGTGTTTCTTGCTAAGGGGGATCTTGAGTGTGGAAATAGCCCTTGAAAAAGCCATCTTTGGAAGAAATTTTATCTTGGACAGGGTGGAGCAATCTACCTTCTCCTTACAGTGGGGTAAGGCATCGCCTAAGGTGGCGTCACTTGAAGAGAAATCATTCCCACCGCCTCATTTTGCAAATAGTCTATGTTAGAAGCAGCAGGTGCCTGAAAGACAAGGAGCCGCCACTCTGCTTTCTTCTCCTCTTCCAAGGTGGATCTTCTAACAGATCCACGGATTCAAAAACCAAGCATGTGAGAGCTGTCAAACCTCAAGTCAAACGAAATCCCCTGAGTTAGCCCACCCACACCAGAACATCTGATTTTAGGTGAGAACAAGCCCTTACATCCCAAATGGCACATCAAGTCAGGCACATAGATTTATCCAGGGATCCAGGATTGCCACTTACTTAGCAGTAGTCCCGCAATTCTGTGCAATCCGGCACGCTTGAAGATGCTTCAGTTCCTTGAACGCAGCACCACACATCATTCACAGTGGGATGCAGCTGACATGTGCCCCCATTTCTGTGAGGATCTGCATTGTTCTGCTAATGCATCTCCACTTGCTTCTCTCACTATATTCTCCCCCGTGGAGAATTTACTTTCTATCCATGCGAGGTGGTTTCCTCAGCATTTCGTTATGTCATGCTCCAGGGGGTAAAGAAACACCTTGCCTGATTGAGTCCCCAGCTGCTGAAGTGGGAATATTGAGCTCTCTGTGGATGCTGAGGGTTCTCTGCGATTCGCAGGATGGATTTTACAAGCAGGGCAGTTTGTGTTTCCCCAAGCAGTTTTGAATCCCAGTTGAAAGGTGAGTGAGTGGTCAGGGGTGTGAATGATATTTTTGGGTAGGGCTGGCAAAAGGATAACCGTTGCATTGGGATGCTGGTTTAGACTTCTTTCTTAGTGCCCACAGTGCACAATTAAATGTGAAAACAGGCACTCAGACACCACACATTAAGAGTTTGCACTTTTCAGCTAAGGCTCCATGCCTGATGTGATATGAACTCCTTCACTATGGCAAATGTAAGGTAATTCAATCCAGTTCATCCCCTAATAAAAGAGCTGTGTTGCACTGCATTTGCAGTGAGCTCTCAAGTCGCACATAGTTCTTGCCAAAGAGCTTAGGTGATAACTTAGTGGCCACAACTCCACCCTGTATCTGAACCTCATTCTCTTCCCACTTGGGGAAGAAACAAACATTGAAAAGCAAAATCCATAGCTGCCTTGGAACTCGAGCATAAAAGATTATTAAGCAGCTAGCGATATACTATTGCGAGCTGAGTAGGAAAGTTCTGCAATGCAGAGGTCTACACAACCTCTACAAGGTCCTTCCTTAACCCCCAGAAGTAGTTGAAGCTATTCAGCATGGTCATCTGCATGGCTAATGCTTTCTGACTTAAACGGACTCTTCTTCCGCAGTATAAAGGTCTCTAGCCCTTACCCAGTAGACTGTAATGGAGTCAAATAAACAGAAAAACAGCAAACTTCTAGGACTGTGTTCGCATCTCACCCCGCCTCATATTGCAGTAAACTTGTATAATCTATGACCACAGTGCTGAAGGTGACAGCACTGGGATGTTGGGGAGCGCCGATGGGCTGTCAGACATAACCAAAACTTGCAAGAGTGGGGCTGGGTAAAATAAGGAAATAGGTTCACTTGGGAAAATCAAATTATGTCCTCTATCTGGAGGGGATGAACTGGAACATGGTAAAAAAAAATGAGTAAAATTTGCTGCCTGAATACCGGGAAGCCTTTTGCAACCATTTGGAAATTAACTGAAGCAAACCAGCTCGATGTACAGCTTCAGGGAAGCAAGCTAAAGCATGTGCAAGGCTCCTCCTTGACTGAGGGTCCACTAGAGATCAATTAAACCAATTCCCTGCTTTCGAAGCAATGGAAGCCATTTATTCCCCATAGCAGACAAATGCTGCCCTGGCAGCAGATAACTAAGTGGATTTAGTGCATGCTTTCCCTCCTGATCCTTTCACCAGCCCTGTCCTATCCCTGCACTCTGGCCAGACAGAGAGCTTCGGTCTTCTGTACTGTCAGCTCGTCTCCCCTTTTATTAGCCTGGATCAGACTGTGCCATCTATCCTTGTCCATTAAGAGCACAGAGGACTTCAGCGTCCTGCACTTGTGCCTGCTGCATACTCTGAGAGCAGAGCTTTAGTCCTGTCCACTCCTTCTCTTTTCTGCCAGCTCCATACAAGCTCTGTCCTTCTGAGTTTTCCAGCTGACAGGCTATGGAGAGCCCCTCCGGCTATGGCTCCGTCCTCACCATAGTCCTCAATATCCAGGCGAAATACTTCAGAAGCTGATATTTTCGGGTGCTGTAAATTGGTGCTGCAGTAGAGCTTTGCTGATTTACATCAGCTGTGGACCTCAGGATGAGTTTGGGTCCTGATATAACCATTTAAAACACCTACCTGTCTATTCACTGGGGTTTTTTTCATCCCATTATGTAGGGCCCAATGTACAAATGTCAGTTTGGGATCCAGATCCAAAGTGAAGGAGAATGAAAAGAGGGATCTCTGCGTGTGGCACGGGGCTGTTCTTCTGCATCTGTCCCATTCCCTACAACTCAGTCTATCGCGGTAACATAAGACACAAATGGCTCTATTTGCTGGCTTCCCAAAGTCATGCAACAGCCTCAGTGGGAATTAACTTCAGTGGTAGAAGGGGACAATTACCCAGCTAATGAAGCACATTTTCCTTTTTCTTCTCCACCATAAAGCTGCATGGAACCTGATTCTCCATCCAGGCGCGCAGAGAAAGTGCCGAGCGCTTGTAGAATGGGCCCCCAATCAGTAGTGGCAAATGCACTTAACGTGCCTGCTGGAAAATGAAATGACTGATACCATGTAATTAGGCCTTAATTATTTATCATTTTTGTTTAATTATTGCCACTTGGAAGTTAACAGGTTATAAAACTCTTGGGCTGTGTTTATTAAATGTTGGTAGATTATTAGCAACTAAGTGCCATTTCTGAACATTAATGAAATTTCCGTGAAAAGCCCATGGCCAGAGGCTCTCCAGCACTGCACAGCCATTGTACAGGGGAGCTACAGGAACTCACGGCTAATTATGCCTCGCAGGCAGGGCCATGGGCAGTGAGAAGGGCAAAAGTCAAAAGTACCATCACTAGTTTGCACCCAGGTGGATATCTTCCTCATTTGCCTTTGTCTGCTGTCATCTGCCATGCAGGCTGAGAAATGCTCCTGCTGCAGAACACAACATGCCCATGCTTGGATCTACTCCGAGCGTCTTTCATGTTGTTGTAGTGCTGGGGCAGGGTTTTGCCATTGCTATCGTTCAAAAAGCTAGTTTGGGGTAACGTAAGGGCTTTGACCTTACTTACCCTTCCTTAGGCTCAGATCTCAATCAGTGATCCAGTCTGCCTCTGCTGAACACAACCCTAAGCATTTCTGCATGCCTTGAAGTGAGATATCCCTCCGAGCTGCACCAGAGCTGGTTTCCCTGTTGCTCTTCACCCTTTCAGAACACGGAGGTTTGGCAGGGACGTCTCTGCACTGATCCTGTCCTCAGTTCTTCCCTCACCGTCTCCGCCTGTGGCCTGGGAGCAAACTAGTGCCAAGGGATTTGCCTGCAGACGCCAGCACTACACCTGCCCTGCTACTACCAGCTGCCAGTTCCTAAATTATAAATGGAAGGATATTTCATCAGAGCATTAAAGGGTAAGAAGTGTCATTTTATACTAACCAAAACTTTCAGGAAGAAGACAGGCCGTAAATTATTTAGGGAAAAAGTCACATTTTATTCTGCTGGAGAGCGTGATGGGGAAAAGGAGGTATGTTTTTTTCCCTCTCTCTGTGGGGAGAAAAACTGCAGAGGAGGAAGAGCTGCTTGTTTACCCAAATGTGACCTCCCAGTTCATCCTAGTATTATGATACTTCACCAAGCTGTTATTCCTGGATGTAAAGAGAAATGGATGTCTGGTCTTCCTTTCCCTTGTAAGGATGGACCCAAGGAGTTGCAGGGAGGTTTTCTTGCCCCTGCTGTGAAAACAGGCTTTGTGTCAAGAAAAGACAGCTAATTGCCTGACCTGGAGCACTTCTGCCAGGGGAGAGTCCAGCCTTTCCTCTCTGGAGAGTCTTGGCCTCCTTCAAACTGGTTCATTCCCTTTGCACTTGGGCAGCCACAAATATTTTTCCTTCTCTGAGATTCATCAAAATGCTCTTCAAGACACCTGCCTAAGTGAAAATATCCCCCCTGGTCCCAAACAGTGTCACTGCTGTGGAAGAAACTGCAACGCTGATGTTCAAAGTGATTTCACAACCAGGGATGAGACTTGCCTTTCAAGCCTTCCTCCCCTCTGCCCTCCTCCCCAGCCTGTGCGAGGGGATGGTCCCCACGCCCCACTCCTGCAGGACCCTCTGAGGCCCCTTTCTCTCCTGCCTGGGAAACACCTGCACATCCTGGGAAGGTGCCAACCTCGTAAACATGAAAACCCTGCTCTATTTTTCCCACACACCCCCCGAGGAGAGTTAAACGCAGAGATTATTTTTAAACCCAACCAGCAGATTAACATCTAATTTCACCATTTCTACGCTGCCGATGAAAGATGGGCTGGGGAGAAAAACGTTCCATTTTTTCCCATTTCAACCCCGCACCAGGCTAATTAAGAAGCCGAGGTTAAAAAGCTCATCATAAACTGAACAAGTTCCAACCCAATTTCATTAGGATGCCAGGGCTTCATTGATTTAGGCAGGATTAGCTATTGTGAAATGGAAATGATGCCATTAGATGCATCTCCCCCTGCCTCCTGCTCCCCCCCGCCACCTCCCCACGCCTCCCCACACATCCACCTCTCGCGCCGAGCTCGGCTGGCGTCCTCAGCCGAGGCACAAAGCTGGCTCATTTCATTATGGAGAGTTTAAGCAAAAGAGCCAATCAGCGTTTATTCGTCTGGCTGCAGCTGGAGTCAGCTCATCAAACAAATTAACAGGATTTTCATGGAGGGTTTTGGCCAACACACCACATTTCACTTGAAGTTGACTAAACAAACCTGGGCTGTGTTTCATCAGAGGAGAGAGCAGGGAGGATGGGAAGGGGCGGAGAGAGGGTGCTTGGTGGGGAAAGGGCATCTTCCCCATCCCGCCGGACAGGGGCTGGGATGGTGCTGTCATTCTTGGACCCTGCCCTGGTGGGGACCGGCTGGGAGGGAAGGGTTTGGGGCCAGGAGCAAGGGGAAGGGGCCGGCTCTCCTCCAGAGCAACAGCAGCTGCTCAAGTGTCTGCTTGCGAGCGACAGGGAGGGGTTCGACCGCTGCACTGAGGTTCTCATCACTGCTTTCTGCATCTCCCCTGGCTCTTCACCCTTCTCCTGCCTTTCTATCCGTTCCATCCTGTCCTTTCTCCCCGCATGTGTTTTCATGCTGTAGGGGATGCAGCTTTCCCACAGTGTGACCCCTTGTGTCTTGCTCCCCCACTGCAAATACAGGTGGCAGCAGCAGGAATGCCTGAGAGAGCTGGGGGGGTTCAGCCTGCAGAAGAGAAGGCTCCGGGGAGACCTTAGAGCCCCTTCCAGTCCCTAAAGGGCCTCCAGGAAAGCTGGGGAGGGACTCTGGATCAGGGAGGGGAGCCATGGGACAAGGGGGAACGGTTTTAAACTGAAAGGGGGACATATAGATGAGATCTGAGGAAGAAATTCTCTGCTGTGAGGGTGATGAGCCCCTGGCCCGGGTTGCCCAGAGAAGCTGTGGCTGCCCCATCCCTGGAGGGGTTCAAGGCCAGGCTGGACGGGGCTTGGAGCAACCTGGGCTGGTGGGAGGTGTCCCTCCCCAGGGCAGGGGGGGGGAACTAAATGGTCTTTAAGGTCACTTCCAACTCTAACCATTCTATAATTTTATGAATTAGGGTAGCCAGAGATGGGTCAGGTCCTGTGGAAGAGACCTCAGTGTGGAAGGGCCAGGATCTACCATGCTTGCCCCTGTCTGTCTGAGACGGGAAGCAAAGGAAAGGCAATTTGCTGAGGAGGGAGAAGAATGGTTTTAGGAGGAAAGCAGAGAAGAAAGTGGCAGCAGGCTGAAGAGAAAAAAAGGGGAGAATTCAACTTGTATGTGAGAAAGTGAGTCTACAACAGTCCTGGAAAATGCAAATGAGATTGAGGGGTTAGCCATGCTCATACGTAGAGGAAAGTTCATGTAGCACAAAAACGTGCTACCACAGAGTGTTATATATAGATAGATACACACACACACTTTGGGCAGCAGTTTGTGCATTTATTGAATAAGGCAGAATGAAATTGGTTCATGTAGGAGAGTCCTGCCAGGTCGGCTTCAGTTCCAAAAAAGGGGTAAAATACACACCCCAACATGATCCTGTTCAACTTAATTTTACTGCTGGGCCGTTGGCCCCGATCTAGCACACGAAAGTATGAACATTGAGGGATGCATTGCAGCCCAGAACTGCAGTTGTGGCTGAGCAGTTGGAAGAGTATCACCAAGATCTTTTAGATCTAATTAGATCTAACAAACCTATCTGCTCTAAAGCTTCTCTCAATCTGCTTTGGAAAAGTCAGAATTCAAGCCCTCCAAAAACTGGATGATTTATTATTTATTTATTATGCCTAGAATTGCTGGAGAATTTGACAGCTATAGTATCTAGGTCTATTACTTAAATATACTCTAAGGTTTTCATTCAGTTAGTCCCCAGGAGGAAAGAACGGACACAGATCCTTGTTTTAATTGGCTTCTGGGACAATAATAGAAAATTATTTTGGGGAGGGTGTCCATTTTTGTCTAAATCCTGGAAAATCAATCCCTCCTGACCAAAAGGGGCTTAAAGAAAGTGAACTCTCCCAATTATGTCAATTATCCTCCACAAATTATCTCAGGAGACCCATTTCTCACAAGCTCTTTCAGCTTAATCTTAGCAGACCTGTTCTTTTTCCATCAGACAGTGCAAGAACATGGACACAATTAGTGAAACCAAAAAGGCAGCTCAGGGAAATGCACCCAGCATATGGGTGACATTCACAGTCCAGTGCCTCAGGGAGGTTATCGAGACAAGAAGCCCACCAGGCTCCCTTTTTTTAAGAAGATTAGTTATTTCCCCATGCAATAAGAGCATCAGTTGCCATGTAAGCCAGAGAATGAGATCTCAACTCAGTCAGCCAGGCCTGAAAAGGTTTTTTCCTTCTCCAGTGTAAGCTATGTACAGTTGGCTACATATGTAATGCAATATTTAGGAACAAGGTGCAGGTGAATGATTGACTGACACAATTTCTCCAAACCATTAGATGCTTGTGCAGGATATCGGAATAAATGAGTCGATATACATGGTGAATAAAGCAGGACAGATTAAAACTTTGCGTAACTCAAAGATACGAAGGAGCTCTGATCAGGAAAAAAAAATATTATCTGCACATCAAAGCAGTGGCATGTCCTCCTACAGACTTTTGCCCTCCCTTGCAAAGACATGGAGTAGTCACCTTCTCCCATGCCTAAAACATGAGTCTTTAGTGGTTTTATTTCCAGAGCTCCAGGAATGCATCCTCTGTTGCTGTGCACTTGTATTCTCCAAGGATATACTTTGCAAGATATTTTCTTGTGTCTCGTTTTCTATTCTGAATGCCTTCAGGTCTTTGTCAATTTATAAAAATAAAATAATAATATTAAACATGTTAGAGAATCTGAGCCTTGTGTTTCCTTTCCTAGACTGGGTTTCTAGAGCTCTATTTTGCTCTTCGCTTTCCATAAACTTGTCAGAACACAGTATTTCTGTGTAATAATTTCTCAGCTTTCCCAGGACTCTTCTAGATAGAGAGGAAATGCAAACTATGAGGGTAAGTTGGTGTCAAATTTACTGTATTTCTGTTGCTGGCTTTCACATTGATCTGTGCTTTGCAAATGGATCTCTCTTTCCTCTCTCCTCGCTCAGTCTCCTGTTTAATTTATAGCTTAGACTTTGTGGGTCAGGAATTTTATCTAACTAGGTGTTTTATACATGGCCTAGCGCAACAAGGCCTCAACCTTGGTTGTGGCCTCTAGACACTATCACACTACAGATACTAAATACTAAGTACTTTCATGCATGCTGCTGGGTGTTGAATAGGACATCTGTCTTGGCTCATTAAATGCAGCACTCCACTGTTTTTCCAGGGAAAGTTTCACCTTGAGAGAGACCTCCCCACTCCCACCGTGAGGCAAGAAAAAAGGAGGAAAACGTAGCCAAGGCTGAGCTACAGCCACCTTCCATGCGACGGAAAACGCACGATGCGGCATCTCGGTCCATTTCTCCCCTCTCCTTTTGCCCTTCCCCTTTCTCTAAACCACCACGCTTCTGAAGCGGGAATTATCTCCTTCAAATCAAAGCAGAGGGTAACCTGACTATTTCTTGCGGAGAAGTAATAATTAAGGCACTAGAAGGATGCAATCTGCATACATTATTGCAAGTTATGCCAACAGAATGTCAACATTTGTGTCATAAGTAATCTCGAGCAGCAATTACTCTGCGCATTGGCCTGGAATCCATCGACAGAGCCAGTGGTACTAATTATAGGGGAGCTTCTCCTCCACTAGAGGATGGACAGAGGATTACGAGAAAGGATCGCTGTGCAAAAGAGATCACCTGACTAGACCACGGTGACTATTCGGCTGAGGGAGAGCCTAATATCCTAAAAGGGAAGAACCTGCCTCTTACTACCAAAGAGATGAACATTAGGTAAAATAAGTGATGTGCTTGCTCTCAGCTTGGTCCACTGGCAACGTTTTCCTGGCAGGATGCAAATCAGGAGGGAAGATCCTGGAAAAAAAGTCACTACAAATACTACAAGTCATGATTAAAAGGTCCTGATTCCTCATCAGTAGGGGAAAACACCTTGACAATAAGGGAAACAATGCATTTATTGAATTCTGCAGGATTTCTCAGTCCTGGAAGGGTAAGCATTAGACTCGGGTTGTTCTAGCAGTACAGTCTAAGACTCCACTGTAAATAAAGCTGCAATAAGCGTCAGATTTGAGGCTTTCTTTAATTTCCTTGCTTATCGGCACTAAGTTTTGATATCGCTCACTTAAAACAATGCCTGGCAACACTCTAAACACAATGCTATATTGGTATCATAGAAAGTAAGATGCTCTGAGAGTTCATAAAAAAATGTTTCCCTCTTTAATGTACCCTGCCCACCCAGGGAAGGGAGAAGAGATAAAAGCCCTGTGAAATTTACTGGAGAATGTCTTACTAACTTCATCTTAGAAGTAGTTTTGTTAATCTGATAAGTGTACAGCTCTGTAATGCATGAGCTCTGTTTCTTTCCCAAAGAAAAGGAATCTCTTTTTCAGCCCTATAAGTCTTACCCTTAGAAATATGCATTTCCATCATGCCTCCAGTCGCTCATAACTGTACACGCTCACGCTCACCTGCAGCAAAGGAGTCAGGGATTGCACCCAAATTTTCCATATTGCCCTTTTGCCATCCTAAAAACCTGGAGTTTGATCAGAAATTTTGCCTTAAAAACAATTCCTGAAAAGATGCCATCAAGGAAGACCAGCTGGTGTGAAATAAAGATAAGCCTTCATCATCTTCGTCATTTCTGAGGGACAGTTGAAAAATGCAATCTGTGGTGTTTGAAATGTAACTTTTGATAACTTTGGAGATAATAAGTGTCAACGTCTAGCAATTTTAGAGTACTTCTTTCACTTTTTTCTTTACTTAGACCTGGGAGAAGAAAAAGCATAAGTTCTTTTTCTTATATTACTAACTTCCCAGACCCTAAAAAATTATATAAAGAATGCCCAGGATTTTTGTTTCCAGAAAGAACACTCATGTGTTTTGTACTTTTCCACACTTTGCTTCCGTATGCTGCTCTCCCTTGCTTTTTTTTCCCAATCTTTATATGAGGGATATATAAGCTATAGCCAACATTTTAGTTGGAACAAATCCTTTATCCACCCACTTTGTGCCGACTCTGATGACTTTGCTAACTTGCCCTGCTTTGCCTACTGGTTAAACAGAAAGCAACATTTATTGTCTCTTCTCACTCCACGTCTTCCACAAATTTGCGTTTTGTCTTCCGGATATGCAGAAATCTTTAAGACATTCCCTCTGCTCTCATTCACTTTCTTCACCACTTCCAGAAGCTTTATAACCTAAACCTCCCTCTGTCTCTTGATAGCATATGCCCACCACCTGCCTCTGAGGATGCTGGCAAAATAATAAACCAAAACCCCATTGGTTTATTGGGCAGGATCAGGCCTGCGAAGAGTATCTTCTTGAGATCCCACCCACTGAATGCGTGTCAGATGGTCTCTATGGTCTGCCGTGCGTGGTCTCTGATCCCCGGCACACCGAGCTCGCTGTGTTTCACATATGCCTGCAAACCGGAGCTTCCTTGCCAGGTACAGCAACGCTCCAAGGCCCTCACGCCTCCCCAAGGCCTGGAGCTCACAAAAGTTGCATTTTGTCTTAATACTCTGTCATTAAGTGGAGTTAAAAATAAAGCCTGTCAGAGCCTCACAGCCTGCAGGGAAAAGGATATTAATTACAGCCGGCAGAGAGTGGAGAGGAGCTGCCTTGAGTGAGAAGTCTTTCCCGCTGAGCTGTCACCTTCCCTGTGTCACCAGCAGAGCTCTGCTTCGGCTCTCACACAGAGCAGAGGTTGGCCCCGATACCTGCGGAATGGCAGGACAGGAGGAGCCAGCAAAGGGATTTCGTTCCTGTCTCTGGCGTCCTCACTGGCACTAGCTCCCCTGCCTGCAAACCAGACCTCGGCGCAGCTTAATGCAGGGGACGTGGGCTGAGGGATGAGGAAAGGGCAGTGGTGGCAGCTACAAGGGAAGAGACTCTTTAGGGACCCAAAAAAAGATTCAGTGCTAAAGCTTTCCACGCTTGGGATTTCAGTTTTAGGGAAAAGGTGGATCATTAAGGACCAAGCAGACAGTAGACTCAGCAGAAAGTGGCACCCAATTTTCCTCCAAAAAGGTATGGAAAGAAGATTGAGCTGCCAAGGGAAGACAAAGATCAAAATATTAGTATCATCTCCATCTCATAGCTTCTTAGCAAAGGAGATATATGGTGTTACATTTCTTTTTTTTCTAAAGGGATAGACATGAAAATATCCCTTCAGAAGTTAGGTTTAGCCCTGACTGCTCAACTCTTTGCATAAAGTATATTTAGGACAGATATAGTCAGTATTGAAGTATATATTTATATGTCTATATTCATTTCTATTGCATGTTTAGAGGGAAGATGCCTTGTCTGAATAAGCCGTTACTTAGTCAGGTCATAGAGGTGACCAGCTCCCCAGCTGGATCTTCACCTCATAAAGTGGTTTTGTAGGATGGAGGGTAAGGGCAATGGGGAAAGGCTCATCCAGCCAGAGCACCCTGTGTTTCTGCAACATGCCTCCATGATTTAAATAACCCCTAAACTTTGCTGGAGGGGACAGCAGAGGGAGAAACATAATAAAATTAAAGAAAAGCAACACCAGGAGCCAAATATTGCGAATTGCTGTTTGAATCTTTAGCTGGGTGAATCAATCAAGCTGACAGTGCAAGCCCTTCTAATGGGAAGGCTCCCAACGCCATCAGCTGAAGGGTAACGGCAGGGGGACGGTGCCGTACCAATGCTGCCGTGCCAGGCTGTGCTGGCACTTACTTCTTCTTTGTCAAAGCCTGACTTTGCCCAACAAAGCCATTGACAGAGAGCAGTTCTGTGTGCCAGGATCTGACGAACTTGGCAAGGGCTCTCCCTCTGCTAGAGAAGACTTGAGAGTTCACTTAGAGGGCACTACACCATCCCATCCCCATCTGCGAAAGAACCCTCCACTGCTCTTTTCAGGGCACCGTTGAGGAGAGAGAGAAATGAAAGAGAAGAAAAGAGTTAAGGCACACAGGCTGGTCCTTGAAACCAGCAGGAAAGATGCAGTGAAAGAGCTTAATTAATGGCACATCAGACTTCCCCAAGATGTGTGTCTAACGAGGCCTTTGCCTGGCACTTTAGCTTTGCTTGTGAAAAGTTAATGCAGGCAAAATATAAGCAGAAGGCTGTGTGAAAACAGGAGCCAGCGTGAGCAGATACATCCTGATTTAATTCTCTCCTTTGGATGACAGCCCTCTGTGCCTCCTCCCCACTACCCCCTTCTCAGGGACACGCTTATTACAGCTATTTCAGAGAGAAGAAACAACCAGCCAAAAATATAGGGAAAGATCCAGTTTTATCACGAACAGCGAATGAATAAAGCAGGGTCAGAGTGTTGACTTAGAAAATTACAGTCTTCCTGGCTCCTGAATGAATCCAGACATGGTACCCTATGCCACTCAGCTTTTACAGAATTTAATTTAGAGCAATTGATTTATTTGCTGTGGACAGGTGGACTCTATAAAGAATTTTTAGGGCAGAATTTACGGTGGGCTTTATCGTGCAGTGAGAAAAAGAGCAACAGGAGTCTGACAGGCCTTTCCTGATTCCCATGGGCTGCTCCTCCAAAGCAAGCCAGAGGCAGCTGCAAGGAAACACAAGGCCGGCCAACCCTGGAAGGGAGCCAAGGGAGTCTTCAGGTGAGGAAGGCCAGGCTTTGGAGGGACTGTCTGGGATTATACATAACACAGGTATTCACAAGATATCAAGACCAGGGGGGTTCATTTGTTCCATTGGCCCTGCCGTAAGGGTCTTCTACCTCACATCTTCTGTAGGGATGATGGTGTCTGGTTTAGTTTGCTACTTGGATGAATGCAGAAGCTCGAGCTGGGGCAGTGTTTGCCAGCTGGGAGGGATACATCCTTAGGAAGACCTTTCCTTAGAAACTCTTCCTTCCTTGTCACTTTCTCTTGAGCTTTGGGTTTTGAACTGTCAGTTCTGGGAGATCTTCCCCATCCTTGTGCTGCAGTTAGGATCAGTAGATGCCTACAAGCTGAAGCCACCTTGGTATTAAAACAAACCAAAAAAAAAAGGCAGGGGGAAGCTTTAAGCAGGAAGGTGCCCTTAGGAATTCATGAGTTTGACAACTGCCAATTTCAAGGACAAATTGTTCATCATATCTGAAAAGCTTTTGGTTTCAGAGACCTCAGGGTGCTTCAGCTTCTATATCCTTTCTGGGTTTAGCTGGGTCTCCCTAGCACACAGCAGCAAGACTGCTCTGTTTCCTATGCTGTGTGTTTTACAGCTCCTTAGGGAAGCATATAACTGAGACAAACAACCTTGGAAATTCTTCCCAGTTGAAAGGGTTAATTGGAACAATCAATAAGCAACAATACCCTGATTTCTGGGCTTGATTGACTTTGAACAGCACAGCCAGTGTTTGGATGTGACGCAGCCACAGCTGTGAAAGCAGCAATTGTTTTGTGCGAGTCAGCGAGAACCTGTGCCCCAGCACGTCCAGGCGGGCGCTGTCTCCTCAGTGAAACCTAAGGCTGAGAACTTGATGTTGCTGTGCAATTTGAGGTGGCAACATTGCTCCTCTGAGCTTTCTACTCAGCTGCATCAAATCGGTCCCCTTAAATAATGAGGGCCAGAGGAGGGCATTCACCTCCTGTTCTAAAATCATCGGAAGATGTCCAAACACTTTACCAAGAAGTTCACTGTTGCTTTGTTCTGGCTAAAGAAACGGAGACACAGAGAAGCCAAGCTGGTAGATGGTATTTAGCAGTTTGAGGAAGAACAAAAATGAGGCCTTGTAGATTCCATACCTTTCATTGCCTATACCGTAGAGTATATCCAAAACTAGAAAACTGGCCAAAGACACAAAATTAAGTTTATACTAATTCTAAGGTTTAACAAACAAAATAAAAACATGCCAAGAACTGAAACATAAGGACATAAGGAGGTTCAGACAGCATCTATCTTTCTTCAAGGCCTCTAAGGAGCTGAAGGAACTACTGAGGGACCCTCTGTGCAGAGATTTATAGAGTGAAAGCCAAGCAGAAACACAGCTGCAAAACACTTCCCTTCTGGGGACATTACCAGCTTTCCTGACCAACCTGTTCCCACCCCAGTGAAGTGGTCCCTGAAACTTGAGCCTGTTCCTACAACTGAGCACAGTTGTGAGCAACCCTCTGACCTCTGTCAGACAAGCAGGGTGGAGGATGTACCTTGTATTGCTACAGGGGAATCATCCCTAAAGGTGGGTGCCTGCAGGTCCCAGAGCTCCCACCTTATTGCTGGGACACCAAAAGAGCTACCTGTTTCCCAGTATCTGATTGTTTCAAGAGCTACTAAAGTTTCCAGCCCAGGTTTTGACCCTCCATAGCCTGAGTGTGTGTTAATTTAGATAATACTTACCCAGAACAGAAATTCTGGCTGCAAAATACTGGTATTTGTGAGCTCAGCAGCATGCAGTGAGAGTGAATGTGACACACAGAGCCCAGCCGGGTACAGGAGACACAAAGCATCTGCGTGAGCTCTTCAGGAGAGCAACAAATGAAAAACAAAGCATTAATGTGACCCAAGAGCAGACTACTCATGGGTGTTTTTCAATTACAATAGCCTATTATAAAGGGACAATGTTCTCTTATTTACAATAAATTTCATCAATTTATAAATCTTTCCCTTATTTAACAAAAACACACAATACAATACAAGCTCCATCTGGCTCTATTTAGACTCCAGGCCTTTATGTTTGTACAGCCAGAAGCCATCAATTATCGTGTAAAGACCAAGGATTTCAAGGCCCTGGACACAGGAAATGAAAAGGAGGCAGGGGAGGGAAGGGGCAAAACCAGGAGCCTTAAAAAAGTTATAATTAGTTGCGTGGTAAATGATCAACCTGGGAGTTATTAAGCATCGACGTTTACAGAGATCGTGGTGTTTTGTGGGCTCTCTTGCAAATCTAAAGCCATGAGGCCACAGACCCGCAGGGCGGATACAGAAGAGGGGCACAACGGGATTGTCCCCTTTGCTTTTGGGAGAGTCACTCAAAGGCAAACACATCGCTCTCCAAAGGGCAATGTTGAAGCCTCAGATATTAATGTGGCACATATTTCTAATTCAGGGAGCGGAAGGTCTTACGGGTGGCCCCTTTCTCTGCACCCAAGTGCCACCTACGTCAGTGTGGGGGAGGAGAAAGTAGATCTTCCTGAAACAGCCCTGAGCTGGCAGCAGGTAGCCACCAGCCCCAGGCTCCATGTATGCATATCTGAGCAGAGCAGTTTTAGCCCTTGTTCAGTAAAAAAACCATGAAAGATGAAACTTGACTCAAGAACCTAAAGAGCAAGATTTACATGGCACTGGGCCAACACTTTGAGCTGAGGACTGAGGAGGAAGATGAGTGAAGGAAGATGACACTGAGATGTCCCCTCTCTTTCTTACCAAAGACTGGCTCACAAGACCCAGACTTTTGTTTCACACTTTCCTCTTGTGATAATCCATTAAGAGATAACAGACTAGTACAGCTAAAACAAAATATGCCTCTGATTCTTCTGTTGGAGGCCTAGGCTCTAAAGGTCTGGCATTAAATACAAGCCAGCAAGATATACAAATGCTTGATACACAAACTAGCAGCAAAACAAGCTGGTGGACAAGTTCTGGTTATCCCTCGCTGTCAACTGGAAGAGGAGGATGGGACAATGTCCATATTCCCTGGACCTTGAGGTGAAGCAAGGCTGTGTTTCAAATCTGTACTCCTGGCTTCCTTAGCTGCACGGCAAATGTGCATGTTCTCTCAGGTGCATATCAAACGCAGCTGAGCTTTGAAGAGGGTATTATTAGCATGGTCAGCCATGCAGTTCTCTCATTTTAATAACAATCTGGTGACTCATCCATCCCATTAATTTAACATTTTAAAAAAGTGTGGGTCAGATCCTCTTCATTTACCTAAGTTAAATTAAAAAAAAAAAAANAATTTACAGTACTCAAGGCAATAAAAAAAAAAAAAAAAAAAAGGAAAAAAAAGAAAAACATTTCCTTGGCTTTACCTTGAAAAATCCTACTACCATACAAAAAATGCATTTTCATCCACGGCTATCATTTTGCCAGTTTGAAGTATTATGATAACTGCTTTCCATGTTCAAAACTGAGACACTTAGAAGCATGAAATTGAATACTAAGGAACACTCTTCCCATTCTTGATCTGTATTCCAGCAGTATGGAGGGACCCTCAGCCCTGGACCAAGACCCCATTGTGCTGGGGCTGTCTAAGCACAGAACAAAAAGCCAATGTCTTGCTTCAAGGAGTTACAGGCTGCACGTTACAGCCCAGCAATGAGGATCACCATTATCTAGCGAACTGCAGGCATTGACCATATAATAAGCACCTACCCATACACCGAACTTTTGTAAATGCATATTTTTTCAGAAGCAAATAGCATTAAAACTGTATCATGAATGGTGTCATTTTGCAATGTATTTTTGTTCTCTTAGAATTTGGTTCCCAAATTTTTTGCTCAAAGAGAAAGCTGTAGCATTGGGAATACTTGCAGGTATACTTCTGAATGAGAACAAGAACATTTGGGTGAAATGTTTTGAGCTGCAGTCCTAGAAGCTATGAAACTTCATGGGTCTGGTTAATCCAAGTTATTGTTTTGTCCCTTGTTCAGACATGCAAGTTGGCTTGGCTTAAATCACCACAAACAATTATAGCCCTGGATTTTGCAGTAAAGGACATCAAACATCTGGATTATATTTTACATAGTGATAGTAGAGTGTCTACTTTGAGCTGCCAGTGCCATTGGAGATATCCTGTCATTGCAACAGTAGGAAGTCCCCTTCCTCAGTTTCTGAAGCCAGCGTAAAGAGAGAGAAGGTCAAAGGAAAGCTGTAGGGTGAACCCATTCCCAGATGCTTCCTTCTCTCTCCAGGGGAGAACTCTCTCTGCAGAGAACATCCCACCCCAGCCCAGGGCCTTTCCAAGACCATCTCTGAAGACTGAACAGCAATAACTCAACCTGGCCAAAAGTAGCTTCTGCATGTAAGAGCAAAGCACACTCCAGAGTCTCATGAAAAACTAAAAAAAACAGTGCTTGTGTAGGACCAAATGTGACAAAGTCTTCATGGAAGAATAAATCCTTCCTCCCTTTAGTTTTCTCAGCCCAGGGACATACCTAGCTACTGCATCAGGTTTCAAAAGAGGAAGCAGGTCAGTTTGGAAGGAGAGTTTCACACATGAGCAATAAACCCAGACCATGAGTTAATTTGTACCATGCGGTGCCTAAGCCCTTGATCAATCTCTGTATTGCAGAGAGGAATGTGCACTTAAACACTGCAAAAATACCTGTGATCAGCCAAAGCCAGTCTCTTTTCTCTTTCATGTGGTTTGCTATGGGATTTTGGTTTGCAGGGCTGTGCCCAAGGAAGAACCACAGCTCAAAACCTATCCAGAGAAGGACGTTTTCTAAAAAATTCCTGCAAAGCAAAAGTGTGAAAGCCCTTTCCCATCCCTGCATTGTTTTTCTGTTCTTTCAAATGAATACGAGCTTCTGCGAATTGTGTCCAGTGTGAGCAGGTAAAATGAAAAGCAAATAACACAACAGCTACATTAGGTCAGGCAATAGGGGTAATTGCAGAAAATGCCAAAGAGGGAAGAGACATCTCAGGTCAGAGATCCACCTTTAGATGTCTGGGTGCACACAGCCTGTGTCCCCGGTGGGGCACATGCTGGCTCTGTGGCCAAATCTGCTTGCTTAATCTGCCCACGTGGGAAAATCTGCGGAGAAGAGGGGTCAGAGGTGCTCAGGGGATGCTGGGCAGCTGCTGGGATCTGTCACGAGCCTTCTGCAATGGAAGGGAGGGCTCTTGCAGGAAGAAAAAGCAGGTTGATTGACTTTTGAAACGTATTTTCTGCTAAAGGGCTTATTTTTTTTTCAAATCAGACATTTGGTAATATTCTATGGTTGGTATGGACATTCCTCTCCATCCCTGCTTGCAGCCTGGGAAAATGGGACAGGGCCCTTGCTGAAGTTGTCCCTTTTCATTTTTACCTTCCTGTACGGCAGAATGGACTAGTGGTAAGAGAAAAATACGTATTAGATGCCTTTGGTTTGAGTCTCATTTCTGCCTCAGGTGAACTCTGTTCCCTTCTTAGCATGCATGATGTAACTTTTTAATGCCTCTGTCTCTCCATTCTAGAAAATGATGGAAATAACTCTTGCAAAATGCACCAGAGTTTTCAAACAGAAAATGCAAAGCCTTCTTTGTCTGGGTAGGAACAGCTATTTTCCACACCGATACTGGAAGCCAGCATGTAATTCCAGTGCCCTGTTCCAATATTGCTTTGCTTCTTCATGTGTTGATATGCTGTGACAGCTCATTTTATGTTTATAGGGCAGGTGTTTTGTTACTACATGACTCAATCAGTATGTGGTTATAGCAAACAATGTGCTGAGATACTGTTCTCCAGTGACAAAAACAGCTCCTCTTCTTCTGTGAGCTCAAGAACCTTTGCTTTGGACTCTGACACTTCGCAGCAAAGTGGTGGAACCCCTGAGCCTCATGGGCAAATGGCAAGAGACAAAGCCAGCAGCCAAGCGTGGCGTGGATGGGTCCACATGTGCCAGACCACCATCCCCATGGGTTCTTCTGACAGACTTACCTGCTGTACGCTTAACAAATTACAATCCCAGAACGGCCCCATGTCTCTGGATGTGTCTCCTGAAATTCAACTGTGGTGATCAGCTGAAGCGCCAGTCTCTGACACCGTTTGCACGTGGACACAAATTCCTGGTGCCAGTCAGCTCGCTCCAGGTAAGTATGAATTGGATGTGAAAGACAAAGGCACGGAGGAAATGTTGGGGATGGGGTGGAGCAGAATGAAATGGAGAAAATGGAAAGCAACGGAGCAATGTTTATACACAATTCCAGTGACACCGTGACTGGAACATATCTTACTGTGAAGACATTTTGATATTCAGATTTACAGGTTCTGGTGATTCGGTAAATGAGACCCTTTTGGTGAGGTTTTCGTTTAGGTAAGATTTCTGAGAAGTGAAATTCCCTTACCAGATCTTTTTGAGGCACTTTCTGCTCATAGCTATGACTGCTTAATTCCTTGAATTCAGTAAATTTAGCTCAGAGTTGATTTAATGAAACAAAGAACAAATTTTGGCCTGTTGACTTTAACGCATATACAGGTTGGAGAGAGGTAAAACCCACCTGCCAAGTTGCTGTTATAAATGTTGATTTAGAGCCTGCTTTGCTATATAGCATTTGGATTCTGCCTCATTTGCTTCCCACTTGTAAATGAGATTTCACATATTGTCCTTTAAGTTTTACCTCTAGAGCATTTTCTTTTATTACTCACGCTTCCGGGGATTCTCAGTGAGCATGAGAAAGTCGACTTATAGAGAACGTGGGGCTTCTCCGCTTCAGTGTTTAAAATCCTCTGACCGTCCCCCCAGCCACTACTTTCCTCTCCTTTTTTTAATGTGCTCAGGCTTTTGAGCTATAGAAGTGATCAATTGCTTAAATTATTGTAATGGTTAGGAGAGGGAAGGGGGAGGGGGCATGAGGGGATGGAATTAAAAAGTGTCCCTCCAAGCTGGGAACTTGGTATTAAAAATCTCAGTCAAATCCGTTCTGAAACCGCTGAGCTAATAAATCTCACAAACGCAGCTTTACAGTGGAAAGTCTAACTCAGTTGTAAGTATGTACTGCAGGTATTACTGCAACATGACTAATGGTGAGTGAATACTGCAGAAAGATGTCTGTGTATATTCATTTGAAGTCCTGAACAAATTTGCTTTGAATCTCCTGGTCTGTTTCTATGGCTGCTTTCCACAAATACTCTAGCAAATGAGCTTTACTAGTGCGAATACTCATCAAAAGTCAATTTGGAACTCCAATAGCTTAATATTTTCCAAAAGCGTATTCCAAATTGCACACATGAACATGCAGTTCAAAATGGATGCTGGTTCTGATGTGATTAGTTACACAACTTGCCCAATCAGAGATCAGAAATAATACAATACAGCCCGTGTAACTATCCACGCAGCTTGGATTTCAAACTTTGAGTGCTGGATATTTTCAATGAGCTGTTTGTGAACAGCTTAGTAGCCATGACTCCCATCCTCCGAAGACGTTTGTAAATAGCCATTTTAGCAACGAATAGCGTTGGGAATTTTGCAATTTGTGAGTGGCCAACTTGCAGGAGGAGAGGAAGCCTGGATTTTTCTAATGAATCACTGGTTATCTGTCTAGCTCTGAATGTCAGGAAGCTCAATACTCCAGCTCTATAGACAGAAAACCAGTAGTAAGTCACATTTTCCACTGAAGTCAGCTGAAAAATTGTGTTCATCGTGTGCTGCAGATTGGCATGTGCAAAGATTTATCCCATCTCCGATGGGAACACAGAAGACTCACCTTGCAACCTTTCCTTGAGAGAAACAGCCGACCATGAATCACTTAACTAAACAGGCCATCCTATCCATGTCGCCCTAATTTAGGATCCGTTGTCCCTTCAGCCTAAGGCTGCTGTCCTGTGGATATATTGACATACGGGGATAGTTAGTGGCAAATGGTTCCTAATGTTGCTGGCACATCTCTCTCCTCAGATTGCCTTTTCATTGTTTTTTCTGAGGATGCTATTCCTTACCACAGGCTTTATGTCGTGTACTATCACACCTAGAAATTATAATACAAATCTAATGGATGCAAAAGAAATATCGATGACCACGGGTTTACCAGAGGACCTTTTCTACTGCAGAGGAGGGTTTCAGGATCCTTGTGCAAAAAGACACAAGTCAGGGAAGGTTGGGCTCCTCCGCATTTCACAGTGACAGGATGCAGAGAGAGCTTTTAAACATTATCAGAAGGCATTTGCTGCTGTTATTAGATGAGAATCAATCCCAGTTCTCAATGTCACCAGTATGGATTTGCCAGACCATGAGGGAAATCCCTACCTGCCCTTTAGTGACAGGTTGACCAAGGCAGGCGTCTGCTGCCTACCATCCTTGTTTTCTCTTCTGTGCCAGAACAGGCTTAAAGCCCTTGAACTCTCCAAGAATGGCATGTTTGTCAGGCAAGAGAGAGAAGACTGACAACAGACACAGCCAGCCACGGTCCTAACTGGATCGAACTCGTGGAGAAATTATATCATTACCGGCCCTGACGGTTTTCCAAGAGGAAAATTCCATCGTTTACCCTGAGCTGCAGCTCCAGCTGCATTAAACACTGTTTTTCCAGCTAATAAAATGAGGCACAATTTTTTACATGCCATTTGTGGTGACAGCGTAATCAGTCTTGCTGGGAGCCAGGCTCCAACCGGCCAGGAGCTGCAGAGAGCCCAGAATGAGGCACCCGGCCTCCCAAGTTTTAGTTTTATACCTTTGGGGATTTTATTTTTCCCAGGAAAACTCTCTCTGATTCTCCCACCCTTATCTCTTCATTTATTTATTTACTCCTTGAATCTAGATATTTATTTTGATCCTCAGCAATTTCAGGTAAACAAAAAAGGAGACTCACTTCTGGGAAAAGCCTGTTAATAGCCTCACTGAGGGCGAAGCAAATGGAACTTTCCTAAACAAAGCTGCAGGGAGCATCGCTGCACACCCAGCAGGGCTTCTGGGGCAAAGCAGGTTGGTTAGCAAAAGAGCACGCACGGAGTTTGTGAGGTTGGGGTTTGGTTTTTTTTCTTTCCTTTTTCTTGCGTTCCAAGAAATACCTGCAGAAAGCACTCAATGGGAATGTGAAAATAAACGCGAAGTTCTGCTTCTGCTGAATCTAAACTGAGGGGAGAGTGATTCTGCACTCACTTCCATACTGAGTAGCATGGGGTGGCCTCACTGTAAATCAAAACCAAGTTAGGTGGTTTATTGTTTTCTTTTCTAATTTTTCCCTCCTCTATCACTCTCTTTTAGCCTCTGCTTATTTTACTTCCTTTCCCTCCATCCCGAATTAACATCCTTTCTCCATTCCAGCTCCAGTTTTTCCTAAGAAATAAAATTTTAAACCTGTGGTGTGGTGTGTTGTACTGTCCTTACACAATCTGTCTCAAATAAAAGGAACAGGGACTGAGTAAAAATCTGAAAAGCAGCTGTTCCTTACTGCTGGATTCAGTTTGTTGGGTTCACACGCATCAGGTGAAGTCTGATCCAAAGATCACTGATGTCAGTAGAAAGATTTCCGTTGATTTACGAGGACTGTGGGGATGAGGGCTTTGGATTAGGGTTGTGATAATGACCAGTCGCCTTCTCTGGTAAAAAAAAGGTCAATAAAACCCTGGGCAGTCAAAGTTTGTCATTATCACCTCCAGTCTCCCATCTGTGTTGACACTTGTCCTCTCTCAGACACAGTGGCGGGCTAAAGAAAACGCGGATATTTCTCCCTCCAAGAACTTTGTGCTTGGATCCATGAGACATGATTTTCTCTCTGGAAATTCAATTTCTGAGCCCCTTACTGTCTCAAATGACCAAATGGAAAAGACAGTAATTGCTGAGAAACTTATTGACTTTTCCTTTTTAATTAATCCTAAGTGGAAGAAAACCTGCAGTTCCCTGTCCAGACAGTGTATGTGAGAGAGGAGGAGGCAAGAGAGAGAGAGGGGAGAGAATCATAATTAAAATAACTCAAATTAATCTTGGTGAGTGCTCCTGCCACTTCAGTGCTCTGAGTATAAGGGGAAAGCGTCATTTTACTCCAGCATCTTTTGTTTCAAATGTCAACTTGAATAAGGACCACCAGACAACAGTCCTGTCCCATCTGAAGGGAGGCTTTTCTGGTCACTATAGCATCTGTATCTTTCCAGGTGCTTCCGTAGGTCAAAATACCTCGCGTTTCCACTCTGTGAGGACTGAATGTGAATCATGTTCAGCAAAATGAGAAAAAAAAAAAAGCTGTTCGAGGAAGTGGGTGATGGCAGAGCCTCTCCCAACCCATGGATGAGCTTCCTGGGTGATCCCAGATGAGAGAGGAGGGATGAACTCTCTTGGCCCATCTCATTAATGTGGGCTGAGCTGATTCCTATTAGCACCACATCCAGAAATCTTAGCTAGGTGATCATAGAAACATAGAATCATAGAATGGTTAAAGTTGAAAGCGACCTTGAAGATCATTTAATTCCAACCCCCCGGCCCTGGGCAGGGACACCTCCCATTAGACCAGGTTGCTCAAAGCCCCATCCAGCCTGGTGATGTTTATAAAAGCTTAAGGCTTTCAGGTAGGCAGTGTTTTAGGTGGGCTGTATTTCTACAACCAAAATAGCATGGATGGACGTAGCTCAGCTGTCACAGGCCCACCTTTCTGTGGCTGCAGTGTGACACATTCACAGCACACCTGAGCAAATACTGGACCCATAAGGTTTGATTGACAAACCGAGTGATGAGCATGACAGGAGGAGGAAAGAGGTGAATAAGAAACTTCTGTGGACCCTACATACACTGGATGGTCTGGCAGCACTAAGCTCTTTAGGAAAGTGTCAAGCTCTGAATTTTGGCCTGTGAAACAGCCAAACTGGGCCAAACTGCTTGTCTTGGAGTGATATCGTATTGATGGCAATGGAAGCTGACCTCAGAAAAAAACAAGTTAAGGGGGGAACAGAAACCGCTGCCCAGAAATGGCACTGATCCACGTGTACCACAGAAAGGAAAGCTCTTTCTCCCTGTCCCTCCTCTCCAGACAGCAGCTACACCCCCTGATGCCCACAGCAAACCTGGCCCCGAGTACGTTTCAGAACATAGTTTAATGACAAGCAGCAACTCAGCTGACAATTAATCCTTTCTGCTGGAGAAGGGGCCTCTTGCTACGTTTAGCCTCCTCCAAAGAAAGAGCAGCCTCTTAGAGAGAGAAAAATAACCCAGAGACTTCATCCTGGTGCTTGACTTGCACTACGCAGCGCTCGGGAGGAGCAGGACTCGGCGGGAATTTGCATGCTTCGCATTGCGAGGTTTGTTTTATAAACCCCTGGCTTCGTTCCCCGGCTCGCAGAGCATCCCGAGCCAATTAGATTACCCAACCAAATGAAGTCAATTGCAGACGAGCACAAAAAGCTGCTGTTTGATCTGGGTTCAGAGAAACACCCTCCATCTAGTAGTAGAAGCTAATGAAGGCCGACAGCTCGGGAGGCAGGAGCAATGTAGCTGTGCAGGGCTGGGACTTCAAGGCCACCCCCAGCCTCGGTGCAAGGCAAAGCGTGACTGGACAGTGAATCTTGCAGTGCCAGCCCTGCCGAGCAAGTCAGACCTTCAGAGACCTCTCCTAGACCATCCTTTCCACCTCTGTGCCCCCTTCCCCGCAGCCTCCCCCCCGGCACATGCGTCTCGGTGCTCTCCAAACTACTTTGTTTTGTTTTAGTTTTCTTCCTGCTCGCTGAGAAGTTGCTGCTGGGATTAAAAAGGCATCAGGCAAATCATCGGTATGAAAGAGACACGCTGAGAAGAGAGCAGATTAACCCACACTGCAGAGAAAACTCCTCATTTCTGGAGTGTTTGTTTTGAAAATGTCACTTCAACGGGTCACGGAATTCATGAATAAAAACCTATCCTTATTTCCATTCAAAAAGGAATAAAGATTTATTACCCAGCCTCACCAGGAAAGCAGTATTGACCCACCGATGAGTCAAGGTCTACAGCATTTCATGCAGGAATATTTATTGCTTTTAATTACCATAAACTAGCAAGGAACTTGTTTTAATAGATTTTTATTATTATTGTTTTATTGTACTGTGGAAAATGTAAGTGCAGAGAAAAGAAAGACCGAATTGCCAGCAAAGCCTCCTGAGAATATATAGTGATGGAATGAAAGGTAGCTTGATGCTGATGGGTTAAATAAAAGGTCACTGGCACTCAAGAAATCTTGGCAGCACATTGGTAAACCTGCTTTGAAGAATCATTAACCCCATTTTACTGATGAGAAAAACAGAGGCAGGGAGTAGTCCTAAGGATCTCCAAAGACAGTATTTGGGATCCCCAGGAGAAGGAATTCAGTACCCAAATATCAGAAAAAATTTGTCTCACATGGTTGCTTCTAAGTTTGCAAACTGGAACTGGTGAACTCAGAAGCGTAGGGCTGCTCTGGCAGGAGAAACGAAGTGAACATTTAGGGGGCATCTGGCTGATGCCACCCTCTGACACCACCTGTGGGACCTGGAGATGTGTGAG
Organism: Dromas ardeola; assembly: GCA_013398915.1. Lineage (NCBI taxonomy): Eukaryota > Metazoa > Chordata > Aves > Charadriiformes > Dromadidae > Dromas > Dromas ardeola. The sequence goes on along the minus strand of VYZM01015048.1, from coordinate 315,272 downwards.
CTCCACGGGGTAACCCAGCTGTTACCCACTGGACATCCCTGGCTCAGAGGAAGGTGAAGACCATCGCCTCATAGCTACATCGTCTTCATGTGCACGGGCATTTCTCAGAAAAAGCCTTTCTTGGCAGGCTGTCTTTGAATGCACGTGTGCTGCAGGGCAAGAGAGTAGTCAGCAGCCTAATGCTCGTCATCATGTTACCTGCTCTGTCTCCTTTCACACATCCAGCTTTCCTTCCTGGCCAATGGTGACGGGAACCTTTCAGTCGGAGAAAGGTAAAGCAGGCTTGGTGCAACGGCGGGTGATTGACAGGCAGCATGTGATAATGAAGTCCATTTTCATTTTTTATCTCTTGTCGAGGTACAAGGACTCGGCCAGTGTCCCAGGTAATGAGTGTTCCCTCTCCCTCTCCCTCGCTTGGATATGAAAGTGTGTGTAGCCATGTGTAGCTGTGTTAACACTACATTACTAAAACCAATCCCAGGAGCCTGTTACTGCTGCACACCTCACCGACTCCAGCACTTCCTCACGTTGATTTGCATTCATGCAGTTTGTGTAAACAACGCTGTTCGGGGAATATAAATAACTGCAGCCAGGAATGCAGTTTGGCTGCTCGGCCTCAGGAGCTCAGCGGCATCCCTCAGGTGCTGCTGCAGGGCTGGAGCACGCTGCCAAGGGGACAACCCAGCTCCATTCCCCGAAGCGGAGGACGCTGCTGCACCCCCACCTTTCTGCCTCCATTTCCAGCCCAAGAAGCCAAGGCTGTCCCACTGAAGACTGGTTTTCCAGGGATCTTTCCATCCTGGCATGAAAAACTGATGAAAAAACCTTAAAAGAGAGCTTAATTTTCATGCATTCATGATGCTTACACGTTGGGCCCTTTGGCAAGTTATGGTGTTTTGGGTTGTAGTCACTAGAGCTCTCTCTAGGTGTTGCTGGAAAAAGGCAGACACTTCCAGAAATTGATTAAAATTTTCGGTAAGCTGATTTACCCACGAGAATGCTGATTCCCCCCTCAACAGAGGACATGTGGGGTGATCACATCACGGCCCCCACTGGGTGAGATAAACCCATATCTGTCAAGCTCATGCCTCTCTCCTCCAAAGACAGGCTCGGGATTTGAAATGTTTAGCCCAAATTCAGTTAAGCAAGAATCCCAGTGTAGATCCTGCTCCGAGGTATCATAAGAAAAAGTCTTCAGTATGAAATCGGGTAAAAACTCTGCCTGTTTCAAATATGGTTTGACCCCAGCTCAGAGATCTAAAGCTCAAAGAAATGCTCACACGCACATGTTTGAAGTGAAGCTGCTATTGATCACCATGCCGTAGGGATGGCGTACTCATGCTTGACCACCATAATTTCCTCATGATGTATTTGCTTCATCTCTCCTTGACTTCTGCAGGCAGGGGCAATGTCTTTAGAAGCACCACCTGGGAACTTCATGTTAATTAGTCATAAGCTTACATAAAACTCTCAGGTGGAGGCAACCAAACCAGATCAAGTAATTTTTTTTTCACTCAGAGTAAGAACAAAAACCGCTAAGAGCACTAAATATTAAAGGGATTAAAACTGAAATTTTCTGATCTTTTAAGGATTCAGATAAAGCCTGGTCTGGAGTTGCAATCTCGCCTCCAGATTTGGATCCATATCTGCTCCTAAACTTAGCTAGGAGATGACATGTTTACAATTTTTTTTTCTCCTGAAATTTAAAATTCCAAGAAAATGTTGGCAGAATCTCCACAGATTTCTGAAGTCTTTGCTTTACATTTAGGCCTTTCTCAGTCCTTTTATTTTTTTTTGCTTTTTCTTTAGCTGAGCTGAAGTAACTCAGATTAACAACACGCACTCTGTTTAATTGGCTTCATATGGTTCTATTTTAACATTTGGATTAGAATAATATTTCAGAAAATGACTGCTATTATTTTTTTAACAGATGGCGAAAGATCCACCAACACAGGAAGTGAGTCACAAGTTGTACTGTAAATAATAAATAATAATAATAATAGTTCTGCTGACAGTGTAACAAGGGCTCCTATTTGCTATCGCACAGGAAAGCTAATAAACCAAAGTGGAAAGCGCCTCAGAAATCTTTTGTTTTAATTAGCAACGAACAAATTCATTCTGCCAAATGCTGAACCCACTGGAACACTGGTGGATTCGCATTTTGCTTAGGAGACAATTTGAAACAGTGAGGAGGAGTTGGAGGGGACAGCCAAACTCTAATGAGAAAATACAGTACACGCATCTCCAGCTGGGCTTCTTTCAGGGCCATTTCACAAGTGGGGAAGTAAAAAAAAACCTGCCAAAAAAATAATAGTGATTACAATATGAACTCATGCATGTCTCCAGAGCGGTGGCCTTTGCTTAGTATCAGCCCCCCAGTACAGTCTATTTCCCTTTAAAACACCCATGTGTAAGCCTCCTTTCTTATCCTATTTGCTCATGGTCGGATGCTGCACTTCATCCTGCAGCCACCTGGGTGGATTTGCACATGTTCTTCCCACACGCGCACGGCACAGGCTTAGAGCAGCCGTACGCTCTGCATGCCCTGCCACAAAACCCTGCAGGCTCCCAAAGGGCTGAGGAGAACCGGGGCGGCAATGAGAGGATGGCCCCCAGTAGAAAAATTCAGCATGCTCACAGATGGGGGTATCAGGCGGTGAGATACTGGGTACAAGCCTAAATTTCTGCCAGCTGGTGGATATTTATTAGTAGGCATGGTCTGGTACGGTTCTTGTGCATCTTTAGGCAAGCAGGTGAGGTACAATAGGCTCAGGGCTAAAGAAGACGCTACCATGCCCCTACTGCAAGGGAAAAAGGCTATCATGCAGCAAGCTGTGCTCTAGGTAAATAATGCCTATACATCACAGCTGACTCCAGAGATGTTCAGCCATATCACTGAGGAGCATCCACTATATCATTTAGATCTAATGCTCTATATAATACCTTTGGTAGCTGGACACCGTGGTAATTGATTCTGTAGACAAAGAGGTGAAAGAATAGATGTACATACACAAGACCTTGGCAGAAGAGAAGGTTTGGCAAACTAACAAGTCTGAGTCTATGCCATGCCCTCATTTCCTCCATGTCTGTGTGATTGCCATTGCAGTGAATAAAACTTTTACAATCCGCAAGAGTTTTGGTTGTCCGTTGCTATCAGAGAAGGGACCAAATACACACAGCACTGCCCACTCCTGTTGTTATTTCACAGTCACACTGTGGATTTCTGACAGTGGGCTTAAAAAATACATTCTCTGTTTTTTGAAAAAGCTGGATTTTCTTTCTTGGTTCACATAACAGAAGAAGGAAATGCAGGCCCAGGTTTTAACAACCCTGACACCAACTTTTTTTGGCAAAGGAATGGCCTCAACTTTCACACATGGGTGATTTTTTGACAATGTGACCCTCCTTCTCTCCCCAGGATCTTGCAACTTCAGAAATTACTTCGGGGATGAAGACGACACGAAAAGGGTTTCATCATTTTGGATCTCTCCAGGCTTGCTTAGCTGCTGCTGGTAGGAGTCACCAGCAGCTTCTAACCCACCTTTGCTTGTCAGAGCTCAGTCCATTCTTTACCACGCTGAGAAACTGGAATAGAATGGCGACAGAGCAGAGATGCTCACTGTCCACGAGGAGCTGTATGGCTGAATTATTGCAAGCAGCCAAGGCAACTGTGACCAATGTGCGACAAATATCTGCAGCTTCACTTTCCAGACTACAGAGCAAAGTGGAGCTTTACCAAAGAGCATTTCCTTTATTAGAAATGACTGATGTCCCTCACATTGACAGAGACCAGCAAAGGACCCTTCTCTGAGCCAGGTTGTCTGACATACAGTGAATGCCTCCTTGCAACCTTTTGTGTAAATGATTTGTTCTCTTTCTTTGCTCTGCACAGAAGCATCTGAACCTATTCCACCATCTGCCTGTCTGTCCAGCTACATTATATCTATATAAAACTACCTCCTGCCATAGTACCTGAGTGACTCTTGTACAAAACTGACAGGAGAAAAGAAGTCCCAGCAGACTTGAGAGACAACGGAAAGGAGGAACAGATGTGCCGGACGAGTTCGGTTGCAATACAATACCCAGCTGCTGAAGCCTCACTATTGCACAGGTATGCCAGACCCTGATTTGCTCTATCCATGGAGTATAACTCAACATCTGAACTCTAACAAATTCCCTGCAATTTACTCTGCAAATTCAGGTTTGATGGGACATCAAGGGCTCAAGCCCACAATGAGCTTCTTATGTCCTTCAGTGATTGAGTGCTTTAGATTTCCCCAGTGGGAACTCATTCTGACTAGAAGTGGGTGTCGTTCTCTCCATCTGAGTTGATCACCTGGACTCCCCTCACCATCAAGGGAGAGAAATAACACTCCGAGGGCATGACTCATCTGACTTATTAGATGTGTTCCTTGTGCACATCCTAGGTGCAAGTAGTCACCTGTCCTGTACAGTTGCTGAGATGAAGAGGAACATACACTTGGAAAAATTCACAGCAGGTTAAGCCTGTGCCAGATTTTGACACTTACCCTATCCTTGCCCTGGAGCCTATCTCAGAAGGTATCTGAATTTCTGAATTCCTCTCATAATTAATTCATAGTTAATCTTGAATAGGTGTGATTTTAATAATCATTCGGTAGATCTAATACTGCAGAATTGCCGCACCATTGAACTTGAAATTACATGAAATGAGACAGCTATTTAAATAATGGCCTCTTCTGAGCTTGGGTGTTTGGGTTTTTTTGTTACAGAGGTATCGAGAAGCAGTAAGTCGCTGTCGTGATGTTACACCATTTCTGCAGCCACGTAGCCGAGCTATTAATATATTCTAGTGAGTTACAATCTACCTGGGAAGCTACTTGCCTATTTATCTCTAGTTTCACAAATGATAATAAGAAAGTGTCTATTCATTGCCTCGAGCTTTCTATTGTAGAATTAAAAATATGATAGTGGCTGCTTTTGTATTTATTAATCAGCTATAATGAAGTAAAATATTGAGCTTTAAATGCCTTTGTACATTAGATAGTTAATGGTCATCTCAATTAGCTGTGCTTCCCTCGCAAATCTTTTTAATGAAATTACGTGCTTCTGGTCCAAAGCCGGGGACAACACGCATACTATTTGGACTAACTTAGACACTGTACATGTCATGTAAAATACTTCTGGTGTAGCTTTACTCACTTAACTGAAGCCAAATCTGAAATAAGCCTTCAGTTCACCTCAAAGGTTTTTGAACTTCTCACTGTCAAAATGACTGATGGATTGCAATGAGTAAATAAGTGGAGATTTAATACAAGCTATGATGGAGGACAGGTCTTTAAAGTGGCTTAACAACTGAAAAAATGACTAATCATGACTAATCACCAAATAACGATACATCTGGGGGCACAGAGATATTCAGGTTTCTTTAAAGCATGTTATGTTGCAGCCATACCTGGGTCCCCCTGGAAATAAGAAAACTGAGATTTGTCTTTTCAAGTTTATTTTTGCCCACACAATCCATATAAATGTCCACGGGAACTGGAGAATAAGCAGAGGTACAAAATTTAGGAGTGTCCTTAAAATGATTTTGCCTGGGTTTCCTATAAGGATTGCCGTGCTATTTGTCAATGGAGATAGATAGCCTAATCAATTTTAATTTAAAAGTCTCCTATATTGCAGTGATTTGGCTCCATAAGTTTATAGCATGTTCCAGACATCTTATTTGCTACAATGCCAGACAGTAGAACCACTTTTTCTTATGGCACCGGTGATATATTCCAGCATACTATCCCATGGGATTTATATATAGGTATTTTCATCCACCTCATTCGATTCAGTCTCTTCCCTTTTATTTTATATTTCAGATTGTTTTCTGGCATCAAGTTCATCCACTGGCCTGTAACCGGCTGTTGGCTTTGGATCCTTCTTTTGAAGGCTTGTTGGGAAAAGGATGAAAAGCAGCAGAAAAGACCAACTCTGTGACCAGAAATGTTGTGCATGCGAGGAGAAGGATTAACAGGATTACCCAGATGGACCAAAGAATTCCTAGCCCGGCCATATGTACAACCCACAGTACGTGTCTAGAAGTGAAAAGATTTTCCAGCTGAGTCAGACAGGGCTATATATCACTGCGAAAAGATTGTAATTAAGGAGCGAGTTTCACAGCCCTACATCATTACAAGAAGTCATGTGCTTCGATTTGCAAGCGGACACAAGGAGGGTCGGTCCAGAACACTCTGAAGAGGAACTGGTGAAAGATACAGGATGGGGAAAATGCTGTGTCTGGGCTAGGAAAAGTAACTACAGAAGAAGACACTTCTGTGCACCCCCAGTGGGGTGGTGGCTGAGTGATCCAGCGTCACAAAAATTTAATAACCTGGCCTATGTTTGAATCTGTTTGGTGTCAACTGGGGCACTGATTCTCATGAGCACCTGTTCTTTCGGCAGTTAATTGATAGGTCATTTAAAACATGCTTTCTGGGAGGACCTGCCATTCTCAAGACACTTAAAAGTGATGCCATCCAGCCAAGGAAGAGAAATTATGATGTTCTTCAGGAAAGCAGCACAGCTCAGTCCATGGCGTTTGCATAACCCACAAAAAAAATGCTGATATATTATATATTAACTTCAGACACTAGGTAAGTCAGAAGCCTTCAGCATCTCCATGGTAGGATCAGGATTTATTACATTAAAGCCTGTGATGGGAAGAGGTAGAGTTTCTCTCCTTGCTCCACATGTATCCTGAGCCTGGCAGTAGGAATAGCCCCGTCCCCGCAGTCCAACGAACAAAATAATCGCCTTGCAGAAGGTCTGCAGACCCCAGGGGAAGCAAAAGGATCGATGATTCACTTCAGGAGTTTTGTTTTACTCCAGTTAGCCCACGCCTAACCCAGCTCCAGACCCGTTTCTTCCTAGGTCTGCTTTATCCTTAAGGGAAAAAATAAAGATGGCACTTTTCAGAGCTCCATCTGGGGCTGACTCTAACGGATAGACTTACACCATCTTTTTTTCCCTGTTTTTTTTTTCCCCCAGGTCCCTGGTACCCATCTACACTCTGGTCCCCTGTGTGCTGTTTAGCAGAGTGATGCCTCCCCGTGGGAAAAACTCTGCTGTTGAGAATGGGAATATGGAAGCAGGAGGAAGAGCACAGGAGAGAGCCTTGGCTTAGCGAGATTTTCATCACCGTGTGCCACCATCTATGACCCCTTGTACGACGAGCCAAGGGGCTTTTCTGATTCCAATTCTGATTTGATAAGTAGAGGGAAGCATTGGTTTTTATAGCCCTGTTGAACATAAACATTGATTTTTAAGGCCTAATCATCTGCTGCAGCTGAACATCATCCAAGGATTTTTTTTTTTTTTTTTCATTATTATTTTTGTAGCTGAAATTGATCAGCTGGAGAAGGGAGGAATAAAAAGGAAGCAGAGAAACGGCTGCAACTTAGTTTTTTGTGTTGCCCAGGCAAGGATGCTGCCACTCTGTCACTCACACAGCCCCCACTCTGCTGGGGTGCTGCCGGCAGCCAAGGATGCGCTGCTGAATGAGCCCTTGTCAGCTGCCATCCTCGCTGGCTGGCTCCTAGCTCCTATTTAGCTTCCTCGCTGGCTGCCTCATAAATATTCACACCACACAGCCAGCGGAAGACATTGTTTTTTCCTTAATTTCCATATTCAGCATGACATCAAAAATGATTCAGAGACGGGTTCAGCAGGGGCTGTGCATCCAGGGAAGAGGACAGGAGAGAGGAAGGTATATTGGGTGGAGGTGGGGGGAAGAAGACAAGAGCACGCAGCAAGGAGGGAAACAGGGAACAAGGTGAGGAGCATGAACAAGGAGGTAAAGAGAGCTGGGGATTAGCTTGGTCGAACAATCACAGCAAAATGAAGCTGTTCCCATTCATAACCCAGGCGATCCATGTCCTCATCAGGAGGTTTTCATAAGTGATTAATGGTTAATTTGTTAAAATTCAATGAAATCTTGTTTCCTCTCTTTAAATTAGAATTCAGGGAGAGAGGGAGAGAGAGACGGTCCCAGCCATCCCCTGCTGCTTCTCGACAGAATATAATTCATCTGCCAGAACTGGCTATTGCTTTCAAAGGATTACAAATAAAATAGAAACATAGCCCGGGGCAACAGCTATGGAGCTCTGGAAGGCTCAGTCGAGTCAAAGGGGCAGAGGGAAGACCTCGAACCCCTGAGTGCGTTGGCAGGCAATCTTTGGAATAAAGCCAGGATCAGCATGGTCGAACCATGGGCAGTTCAGTCCTACCATGAATCCCAATCTCCTGCCATGGGACATGATTTCTGCTGCTTGCATTATGATAAGGAAGGCCCAGGACGAGCCACTGGCACTGAAAATGCATGGGGGGGTTATTTCTATGTATTGCATCCGTAAATGTTTGGGAGCCATGGGCACTGGTTTATGGAGCAGAAAGGAAGAAGTATTTCATGGGACACACACACACACACGTTGGAGATTGGACTACTTTTTGTTCCTTCCTGCTTTATTTCATTAGTGAGACATTTTACTGATGGTATGTAACCACTGCTTATATAGAGAAAAATATATATAATTGGTTGTGAGCCATTACGGAGACAACCCTACTTCAGCTGTCAGACTAATTTGCTTCCATATAAAATCATTATCCTCATGAGATATTTCCGTGTATCTCAAGCCACTGAATCTGACATTAGATGTTATGTTCCAAACCACAGACCTTGCCCTTATTTGCCTGAGATGGAGAACGTCAAAGATTCATAGCCTCCATTGACAGAAAGGGATTTAGTCACCAGTACCCTGGTGGTAGATATTGCACCACACAATTCAGTACCTTAGGACTGTCTCTGAGACAGACATCCAGTGAGAAACAGCAAATTCCTCACATCCCATGGTAGATGTTCTAGTAATTAATTAATACTTTAAAAGCAAACAACAACCCATACTTCATTTTCCACTCCACTCCATTCTGTGCCAGTTAACAATTATGTGATATGATGTTGTTACAATGTCTGCTAGACTGAAAAAAACTCTTACTGATGTTTCTAAGCAGAAATGGAAGGGCTTTTACCACTTAAGGCTTTAAATTATTTTGAAAATATCTTCATTCTATTTTTAAAGGGAATATTACGGGTTTTTTAGATTTTTTTCAGTGATTTTATGAAGTATTCAGATAATTTACTTGTTTCTATTTGATTTTTAAGCTGAAATACATCAATGCAAACTCCTGGGAATTTTCAGGATTCCCCCTTTTTCCAGGGACTGTGTTTCAGCAGAAGTTCAGCTACTAATTTATACTAACTTTTTTTTTTTTTCTGAATGGAAATCTGTTTATCTGAAAATTCTCAACCCATTCCATTTGAAAGCTCTGTCTCATATGCATCTTCCTAAGGGAAAAATCATGGAAGAAACTTTCAATTATCATCCATTTTCAGATGGCACCTGCAGTTCAGTTACGTCGCTTCTCCCCACCACATAACTAGTAAAAAAATGCAATTGCTTTTAACCAGTGTTGAAAGTACGAATATAATACACTGCTGTTGCTATGAAAAATACAAAAAGAGCATTAGTTCATTTGGTGAGCAACACATAACATCATTGCAGTGACACCAAGGCCTATTTATGTGGTTTAGGTACGTTATAGTGAACATTAGTACTGAGGTTTATGTTTTTCTGCCTTGGAGAATCTAGCCTTTAATTATAGTGCAGGAGGCATTCTAATTCTATTCCCCAATTACAAAAGATTAAAACTTTTTATTTGAAAATACTCTTATGAGTAAAATTTTTCATTATTCTTCCCTGCAAATTATGAGGTTTTCTTTTTGATTTTTGCAGGGGAAGAAACACCCTTCTTAATGAATATTTGTGTACTGGGTCACTTTTAGTTACCTGTGCATGAAGCAAAAAGCTGCATTTATTGAGACATTGAAAAATTCTTCTGATGCTTTGTGGGTTTTTTTGCCAGTGACTGCGAGTACTAACTGATTTTCATATGGTTAGTGGCTTAAGATACACTTGTCTTTCCTTTTTTGCAGTGCTTTCACTGTATAAAGGCCCAACACTTTGATTTAGCACAATTTTTGGACAGTGATGCACTTCCAATTCAAGGAAAGGTGAAAAAATTAGATCCCCAGTTTACTGACTGCAGAATTATACCCTGAAAAGTGTTGCTCTTCCAACCTTTAGATGTCATGCTGTCTTGCATTATGATTTCCTGTGCTGTTATATCCTGTAATCGCATTTCCCCAATTTTTCCAGTCCCTGTTTTTGCTGTTTCTGCTAAGACCTATGACAAGAGGTTCCAATCAAGATTGAGACCCTACTGTGCCAGACACAAAACAAAACCTTGTAAGACCCAGTTCTTGTCCCCAGTAGGTTGAATGCTGCAGAGAAAAAGCAGACAAAGAGTCGGAAGGCAATCAAGAGTTGCAGACATAATATTTGGCTCATTTACGGTCTTTTAGCAGGTCACAGGCAAACTGTTAAACTTTGTAACTTCTACCCTACCTCTGTTGTTGTATTACACTGAATTACACCTGTGTGAGAAACAGTACAAGGACTAGAAACACAGACTGGAAGAGGGGTCTGTGGGTGCTCAACATAGGTATTGTGTTATTTGAGTCACAATATATCTGGTTTCTGAACTGGGATTGAGAGACTTAAAACTTCCAAGCTTGGAAATGTTGACCCTTCATCTTGTGAAATGTTCTGGCCTTTGTGTGTTTACAGCATCCACCTAAACCCTGCATTTAAATAAATGTTTGTGTTTAATGATTACTCCTTATCTCTTCCATACAGTGTTAAGAAGAAACTGAAAATACTTCTGCTGTACTGCATGATCCATTGCATCTGGGCATCAACTTTCAAGAAATGACATTTCCTGAATACTGCTCATTAAGATTCACAAGCACCTTGTGATATATATAAATCTTATGAGCCCTAGATTAAAGATGGTACCTGAATAAGAGGCATGTGGAGTGATTCTCCAAAAGGGAGCACAGCAAGAAAATGTCAGAGCAATGAATGGCATGCAAACATTTTCTTTCCAGTTCCTTTTAGACAATACCCCCATTGAATCCAGTGAGAAGTAATACGCTGTATCCAATACTCAGCTCACTCAAACTGACATAGACATAGCGAATTCATTGGAGTTACGCTGATTTACACCAACACAATAGCCAGTCCATCATACTTATTCAAATTTAAATATTTTTCCCCTTCTTTGACTTAATCAGAGTTGTTTTCCCCCTGGAGCATCAATAATGAAATATTTGAAGTATTTATTTATTGTAAATTCTCACTTTAATCAAGTGATTCTTCACTGGACCTCATTTAGCCTTGAAGTAATTGTTTTACTGATGCTTCAGCATAAAGAGTTTGGACAATTCCTGATTAATAAGTTTCAAAACATATTGTCTAGAACATGCAAGCAGAGCATCGCTCTTAAAAATATGGCAACATGGATGACAGAGTATCTAGGCTGTGAAGCAGATATAAGCACACCAGTGGAGCTAGAATTAAAAGCTTGATCATTTTTCTTCTGTTTGTAGCGGGATCCACCTGGCATTACAGCAGAGGTGGATTGTCGGTGAGAATTCTCCTGCTTCCTCTTAATGAGTTTTCCACTCATTAATATTTGCATTATTGAAATCAATGACAACAAGGTTAGAGGCTTCCCACTGGTTGTTGCAACAATTGGGATTGATTGATGAGTTTTCAGAGAAGAGTGAAAGGAGTGAGAAAGTGATAAGAAAAAGCAGTGTACGGCCCTTGGAAATAAGGGCCAATGGAGGACGAAGGCAGAGATCATTCTCAATGTCTGAGAAAAGTGCCCCAGAGAGGTTGAAAGAGGTGAAAGGAGCGGGGTTAGAGGCTGTGTTGTAACTATGATTCTTCCTGCCCAGGGCTAGGAAATTTAAGTGAATCAAGAGGCATAAAAGAGGACCCCAGACAACACAGAGCACACACTGGTGCCACGCAGTTGCAACGCAGCGAGAGTCACCAAGAAGAGCTCCCTGGGGCTCAAGCTGGTTGCATGTAAAACAAGGAGCCTCTCTGAGCCCAAAGTCCTTCTCTGCCAACACAGTCCCAAGCTGTTGTGCTGAGACAGTTGCACTTTCACCCAACAAAGTGTTTTCTACAGACCCTTGTAAGGGTCCAGCTGTCCTGCAAAGGCAGGACATCCTTTGAGATGGGAGGAAAGAGGAGATGGATATTACCATTCCTCAATGATCTTCCCTTTGAGATTCTTGGGACTCCTCAAAATGGCCATGTAGAGGAAAACATCAAAGGAAAGACAAGTTTTGCCTTTCCGGTTGATTTTTCAGAGGTTTCTTTTGACGGTTTGATGATCTCCATGAAAAACTCATTAAAAGTTTCCTCTTCAGTCTGTTTCTGCTGAAAGTCCTGACCCTTTCTCATTTGCTACAAATTTAGCTTTGGGACAGGATCTGTAAAACAACAGTGAGTCATGGCCAAATGGCTAGTATCACCAATGCTACATACCATTTCGGGGGAAGAAGATGTAATACCTACAAAAAGTGTGTTAGCAGTGAACTGGCCATTTTAGCAATTTTGGTAATGTCCCTGGACAGAGTTAGATCACCTGGCAGTGTCACGTAACTCTTGTTTCCTTTGTGTGGGTATGGGCATAAAGAAAGTGTCACTCTCGTCTTTGCTTAGCTGAGTCACTGTCTTATCACAGCTCTTATAGCAGTCTGATAAGCCAAAACTGATGTGTCATATGGCCAAACTTTGCATTGCAGCAATCGTCCCATTCCCTGCTTCCATCTCTTCTCCCACTCAAGCAGAACAGAGCTCATGCATCATTAATTTATGTTGCTTGTCATTCTTATCTGTCCCTAGGCATTTAAGACAGCAACAGAAACAAACACTAAAACTAAAATCCCACATAGGCATTGAGGTTCAGAGATACTGCTTTGCAGAAAGGCAGGTGAGTTTGCTGGGTCGTTAAGACTAGGTATTTTCCTAATGGGAGCTTCCTCCATCTTTTCTTGCTTTTCCACCCATCAGGATGCCATGTTAGCTACTGAATACAGCCAACTGATTTTGAAGGCGCTCCTACCTGCTGCTTCACCACTTTCTGGTGGTTGAAGAAATTAGTAAGGAATAATGAAATACTGCTAAGAATCCTCACCTTGACTAGTCTCATGTCCACTGTCCCACTGTTTCCTCCTTCCTGGAATGGATGGATTTGAAAAATGTTGAAAATGTTACAAGGTAGGGGGCCCAGAAACACGTGCGTGTTGCTGTTAGTATTATTAACTGAGCAAGCATGAACACACGGATAGACAGCTCAGGCTGATAGACACACTGCGACCGGCCCTCAGATCTCTAAGAGAAAAGCAAAGAGTCCATCACTTCCTGCCAGTCTGTTAAGCAGCAGGGGAATAGAAAGGACACGGAGAGGTCAATCTTTGCTCAACTCAAGAAATAATATGTATAAGGATGAAGGAGCTAGTTTCTAGCTTCAAACTCCAAGGACGTGACTGATGCCACCTGAGAAGAGAGTAGCAAAGGCTCAGCGATGCCAAGATAACACTCTGGCTGAGACAGAAGAAGAGCCTTTAAGCACATTTCTTCTGCAAGTCTGGCCAAAGCTCAGGAAACGAAGATAAGAGCCTGACCAGCGCAGAGGAGACCAGTCTGCAGCCGCAGCGAGTCCACAATAGCAGTTCACTGAGGCAAAAGACAAGTAGCTAAAGGCCGTAGAGATTTCAGATCATTATCTCTATTACAAGGTTGCTGTTGCTAAACCAGAACAGAGCTTTCTGCCAGGGTAAGAGCTTTAAAAGGCAGGAAAATACACGTCTACCAGGAGTCTTTGCCTTGCATTCATATCTTGACACTGTTATCCCGGAGGGTCCCAAATCACTGGAAAATTTTGGTGGTCAGGAAAAGAGACCTAGGGATCTCCTGAGCCCATGAAATTGAGTCGCTGTGGGCATGAGCTGCAGGTTGTCCCATTCCCTGGACCACAGCGCTGGTACCACTAGCAGGGTACCCGATAGACAGATAGACAACATGTGGGAGCTTTCACCAAATCTCCTGATTCCATTTCCTTAAAACTCTTCGATTTAATCCCAAAGCATCCCACTCCTAGGACTGCGCTTCTTTTGTTTCTGCAGGTCTCTATGGACACAGTTTACCCTGGAAGCGAACAGCCTTGCTAAGTCTGAGCGTGGCTTTGCTGTAAGGAGGGAGATGCCACAAGGTGTCCCCTCTGCTAACCTGCCTTCCCGTCGCGGAGGGTGGCTCTGGGGTGCAGGGGCTGCAATCGCTCTCTGATTTTCAGGGTTGGAGAAGATCCCGTTGCTGGTGCCAGGCAGCGGCAAAGGCTCGGCATCGCTGGGAGGGAATTGGCGGGGTTCATCCCTCCCCATCTGCTGCTGGGGCACAGTCTGGAGGAAGCTGTCGCCACACGGGTCCTGGCCAATGTGGGTTTTCATACAGCAACGAGAGAGACCTTTGAGGTAGGGCTGTAAAATTCACCGTGCACCAGCAGATATAATAGATGAGGAAAGTGTGAGGAGGGGCAGGGGGGAAAAAAGTGAAAGCATACAAATTAAAGAGCAGCATTTGAAATCTAATCAAATATTCCCTCAATTTACTCACTGCCCCTGCAGTGCTGTGCAGCTTTATTAGGTTTTTATTCCGTATTCTCTTTTAAAGTGACATTTACATTAATTTACAGTACTAACATGAAACCCTATTTAAAAGCTGAGAGTTTTTGTAAGTTTTTATTTTTCAGCAGCTGTCCCTGAGTTTCCAACTGACTAATAAGGAGTCTTTAGTTTTATTTCATGCCTGCAGGAGTGGACCCAAAGTCTCCTCAAAGTGAGTTCATGCTGTTTTTGCTAAATGTGGAAGGGAAACCATGTTGGTGGGTTCAGGTGGTAATTGGCTGCAAAGTAGCCCTGTAGCCCTCCATACTCCAAAGCGTCTTCAGTGCCTGTAATCAGCGCTGGAGTTTATTCCAGCTTCAGAGCCAGGGACTGGCTGCATTTCGGAGGATGGACTGTAACCAAAGCATTACACAGAGAGGTCTAATTTTGCTTTGAACCGGTGGGATTTTACTTCAGGTCAACAGAGAGGGACCTGGCTGGAAAAATGGGGTGAGCATATGCACCCAGCAAAGGCATTTGAAAGTTCATTTCCCATAATTTTCTTGGCTTTTGTTCTTTTTTTTGTTTTGTTTTTCCCCAGAAAATGCTAACAAGTTAGTAGCAGCATCCAGTACATTATCCAGGAGCAAGAAATGTACCAGCACCTTCTTGCCTTGGCCAGAAGTGAGACCAGAGGATCTCTTGCGTGGTCCTGGGACAGGACAGATGTGCAGTTTGCATACACAGATTCTCTCTGGTGATCTAATTTGTCCCCTCTTCCTACAATTTCTTTCCTTTTTTTTTTTCTTTATTCCCTAATTAACACAGGTAATGAATTGCATATGGCCACAGCATTTACTTCTCTGTGTGAAATCTGTAGCAGCTGCATTGTTTATCAGTTCAATATGCTTACTACAGATGCCATTTCTGTGTGACAATTAAGTTGTTTAAAATCTCCTTTTCCCACCCGCTATGTCCCTCCCCAGCCTTCCCATCTTCTTTCCAACATGTATCATTGCAACCTGATACCTTTTCCAGGCTGATGCCGCACTCCAGCTAAAAGATCAAATCTGCCAGAGGTCTGAACCTTGTGTGGCCATTTAAAACTGATGGAAAGTTCTGAAATATTACTGTATTTTCACTCCCACCAACCACAAGCTAAACCGACCACCCAGGGTGCAAATGATGGAAAATCAGACCCAGAGCCTTTTGCATGAGGCTGACAAAAATTGATTTACCTCCTTTCATTTAACCGTGAGTGGATCCTACACATCTTTGGAGAAATATTGTGCTCTTCAGACCTTTTCAAGTATAATGACATCTGAAATGTACATACTTTACCAGTGCTATTGAACTGGACTGCGAAATAATCTTTGAAACACGTCAATACAGCAAAACACACAGAGGGGGCATGATTTACTGAGGCCATAATTAAACATTGAATTTGCCTCTCCTCTGGGCTCAGCTGAATTCCCGTCAGCAGCGTCTACAGCAAATTGTTGCAACCTAATGTCCTGTGCGTTTGGATTTTGTTAATTTATCTCCTGCACCTCATTTTCCTAGAACAAGCGTGGTTATTTATGGCACAGCGGCAAACACTTTACATTTATGGGGGGTTATGAATTTCAGTAATGGGTTTTGTGGCAATTTAATCTGTCCCAACTATGAGGCATTTTACAATGACAATTAAATTATTATTAAAAAAATAAACCTCAAATGACATTCTTATCGCTTATCAACATATCAAAAGTTTCACCGTGTTGCATTTTTGGACTAGGTTATAAATATTCCTCTGTACTTTTTAGAGAATCCTTGCTATAAACTCTGAGTGAACTTAATTAACTTCCATAGCTTATTTGAAAGGAAAATTCTTTACACATTCCAGCGTCAGTGAATGAAACATTTTTTTGAAAAGTCGGTTTATTATATGCAAAAGCGTATGCCAATGCTTAATATTTAGAGACTTAAATTTGATGTACTACATTGACTCCTGAAGAGGAAAGCACCCCATGGGGTGAGAGTGGTAAATTTGTGAATTTTCTTGTCGTAACCTTATGGGGTAGAAAGCTTTTATTTCCACCGGTCAGCACTGTCTATGAAAAATGATCAAAAAAGTGTCAAGTATGTTAATTTACACTCCATTAAATTAATTTTAATGCTGGCCTGCTGAGTAGCTGATTTTCAAAGCTAAATATCTTGGCTCTTTCAAAACATTTTTTTTCCCTCCTCCAAAATATCCAGAATGCTCCTCTTCTTTGGGGGGAGCTGGGGATTTACATCTTCTTCAAGATTCAATATAGATGTGCAACTCTACGTGTGAGAGAGAACGTTAATTCCCCCTCTCCACCTCCTCTCCAGAGAGTGGCAAACGAAAACTTTCATTACAAAAGACTCCTCAAAGTTATTTTCGAATCTCTGCCTGAAAAAATGACCCCTAATGCACTGATTATGGTAATGCCTGGAGGCTCAGTGGGATTGGGACTATATTTTGCTAAGTGCTATATAAAATATCAGATAGTACCTATTCTAAAGAGCCTGCTATCTCAGAAGACAAGGCAGACAAAAGGCTGGCTAAAAAGAGTGGAATTACACCTATCTGCAGATAAAGTAGCCTATTCTAATCATCATGGTGCTATCAGAAGGCTTGTGATGAATTCCTTGTTCATCTGCTGCCTCTTCCAATCCCCCACAAGCCGCAATTATGATTTGAGGCTAGTCAAGGAGTCTCTCCATGTCTCCATCCCCCCTCTGTGAAACAGTGGCAATAGCACGGCCTCATCTCATGGAGCAGTTTTGAGGATGAAATTCACAACTGAGTGAAGGAAGACCCACAGGTCACGTACAAAGTTTGCCCTCAGCTGACCACGTTTCCAGCCACAAGAGACTACTGGCTTTTAGACAGATATGCGTATATGTGTGCTACATGCTGTAAGCACTCCTACCCCCTGGGCAAAAGCTCTCAGCTATGAAGCCTCAGCAAGATCACAGGAGTAAGTGAACCCTTGTTCTCCTTCAGGAAAGCAGTCTGCACTGAATACAATTTTCTTCCTGCCTTTAAACACCCCACATCATCTAAGAGCAACTGTATTCTCTGATTTTGGAATGTGTGGAAACATTCCCATACACGTTACCTTGGATCCAAATTTTCCCCAAAATAGGTGAGAGACAGAAAAAAGCTTTAGGTCCTCAACTAAAGACCTCAGCTAGTGGTGGCTACAGATTTGCCTTGGTCTCTTATATTTCATTGAAATAGGAGAGATCCCAGATTCGATACCAAATTGGTGCAGCTTCAATATTGCAAAGGATCGGAGCATTTAATCTAACATTCCCGTCCCAGCATATATCCATACAACCTGTTTTTTTCAGACAGCTGAACCTGGCTAAAGTGCAACCTGGTATTGAGCCAGAACCTCATTTTTGAGCCTATATCTTTTAGCATCCACTGGAGCATCCAGTACCCAATAACCTGCATAAATGGAGGACCTAGAAACTTATCTTCCATTCACAAGGAATTAAAATCACATGTGTTGTCAACCACAAAGCTTGTTGTTACCTGGGACCTGTACAAAGTCTGTTGGAGACGTTGCAAATCAGTATTATTTCCGGCCCACCCTGATGATGCCTCTCTCCACCGGGATGTGTACCACAGCCTTCGATGATTTGTCTTCAAGCAAGAAAACATTACCTGTAAAGGAAAAATCCACCTGTAAGAAAATGAGAGTCCCTGGGGTAAGGGAATCATCCACCTTGATAAATCAAACTGTACTCCTTGGCAGCTGAAAGTCAGTCTTGTAACTCATAAATCTATTGAAGACGTCCTGCAGGTGTTCTAAAGAAGCATCCCAGCACCTGCCCAGGTCAAGAGGATTTTCCTGCTTAATTAACAGAGCTATTTTGTTTTCCCCTCTTTAATTCCAAAATGGTAAGTAATTGGGGAATCAGCTTACAGAGATCAAAAGGTCTTGATTGTTAGTAAGCAGCCCCTAGGTTAAATTCAGCCATGGAAGCCTTCCACTGGTGGCAAGAAGAGAAATATTTACTAGAAACTACAACCCCTATGGTTCAAGCTTATGTCTCTTTCCCACTGTGCCTTTGAATTTAGCTACGCTTTCTGCATTTAAAAAGTTGTAAAAAAATTTATAACTAAGATCTAAGGGAATTAAAGCAAAACTTTATAAATGTTTTGTTTCCAAACAAAAATGTGGAGGCACCTTCAGAAGCTCTTTTCACTCATGTTTTTTTATTCTACCTTCAGAAGAAAAAAAATTAGCAGGAGAGGGCTTCCTCCCTCGGGCTGCTTGGTGAACGGACATTGTTTTCAAGACGGCCCCATGCAGTTCGCTAGCAACAACTTCAATGCTCCTAAAATTTCAGTGGCGCTGCATGAGAGTCTGGGAACTTGGGGTAAAAAGAAAAAAAGGCTGTGAAATATGGTTTGGAGCGACATCTTTTTTTTCATTCTCAGGATAGGGAAAGAAGAGCTAATGCTTTGTGTACGATTTTCCTCTCTTGAATTAAACTTTCTTTTCTATTAACACTCTAGATGATAGATTTGTAAAATGAATTAACAGTTCTGCCAAAACAGTTACTGGGGCAAGGCACGCTCGTCCTTCAGATGATTCGGGAAGGTGATGTGTCACTCGCTATGAAGAATTCATGACAAGTTCTGAAGAACGGTCAGAAAAGCACAGAAACTCACACTCTGGAGTACATCTTCACTGCAAGCAAGGGGTAAAGGAAGGAAAAGCTTTCTGAATTCACATAGTCAAACACTGAAAAATGGCCCCAGTCTAGGCTGAACTGATTCTTTCTGAAATCCATCTGCACCAGGAGAAGCGGAGCTGTGACTAATACATTATCTTTGGGTCAGTTGTGGGTCGAGCTGAATTTGGAAGACAAAATCTTACGTCGTAGATAGGTGATCTGAGGCAGCCAAACATGCTCCCCTCCAGCCATCGTTGCACTTAATGGGTCTGGAGACAATATACGACTGCTTCTCCCACAAACTGTAAACCGATAAGAAATTAACTACAGAAAAGAAAAGGGTTTTTTCTTTTTAAAGAAGCATCACAGAATAAGCATTAAATGAACTTAAAACTTAGAGAAAGTTGTAGCACATGGATTTGGTGACAACAGATGCTGCAATTCTGTCTGTCATCTCCGACGAGATGACAATTGCTACAGTTAGCGTGCAACATATTTCACTTCAGTAATCTGAATTTATGTGAATTCTGAATTGTTAAAGGTAGTTGTCCAGGCTCTTTTTATTATTAACATAAAGAGGGATAGACAAGTCTAAGGTGTCATTCATCCTATTTTATAAACCTCTGTTAGAGAAGCTGCCTGCCCCTCCCTTGACTACAGAGGAAGCTTAGGAAGCTGGGTTAGGTAAAACACCAATTTTTTACATGAGTAAAGCAAGAGGAGATGAATCTCACGCTTAAACAGCATGTCATGTATGGCTCTGTCTTGAATCTACTATATGTTGATGTATCGCACAGTTCTACAAGGACAAATGGATACTTGTCATAGATCGTAGAAAAGTCTATGTCGGAATTGTAATTCTTGCTTTAAAACACCCTTTTACTTTGGTTTCCTGAAAAATGACTTTTTACCTTTGACTCTCCGTATTCTTTGTCCCAGAGACTGAATAACCTCAGTGCTCAACACTGAGTGTTTCTAAAGCTCTAAACTCTAACCCCTCTGCTTCCCCCCGGCTCCGTCATCCTGTAATCCATACTTACAGATCATTGAAAGTGTTTTCTCCACCTTGTAAGGAAACTGATATTTATTCCATTAATTCAGTAAAAATTTAGAGAAAACATGAATTCCAATGGAACTGCCCTAGATTTCCATGATTAAATGTCTGTGTCCCCAGATATCAGCATTTCTATGAATCCATGTTCATAGCAACACCAAAGTATGATGGAGGAGAAGATGACCTGGATGGAAAACAGAGCATCCCAGCAAAAAGCCTTCATTCATTCTCCACAATATAAGAAGAAATGTTGATTTCTGTACCCAGCTGTGGACAGCTGGGGCTGTATGAATTCCACAGTCTACATTAGCGATCCCGCAAGGATGACAAGAGGCAGAAGCCCTGGTACCAGCTTTTGTTGGAGAAGACTTCATTCAAATTGCCTTGATTTCCTTGACCTCAGAGCTCTGGCTACAACCAAGGAGCCACAGGAGGTTCATGGGATAAAAACACACTTCAAAATATGTCCTAGTTGGACAATTCCACACCGCAGGAATGGTAGGAATAAGGAGAATATCAGAAAAAGGCAAAAGCAATATATTTTGCAGATACCAAGAGCATAATTTCAACCCTTCAATCACTCTGCCATTTTTTTCTCTCTTCATTTTAAGCAACTGAAATAAACATTTTGTCTCATCTTTCAGAAACACCGATTGGCAGAAAGAATAATGTGCTTGTAAGGAAATAAGTAAATCAAAAGCAAAGGAGACCGTCTTAATTGTTGAGATAAATGCTACTTGGTCTCTCTTTCTTGGCAAGTTCGCTCGTCTAACCTCACTTTTAAAACTTGTCCAGTAAAGAACCCCATGGAGGAAACATCCTGGCTCCTTAGAAATCCATGTCAAAACTCCCACTGTCCTCAGTGAGAACAGGAGTCCTCCATATAACTAAAGCCCTATGACAAGTCCCTTTTCAAACTTTTCCTTTATAGGATAAAGAGATCTCAGGACCGGATTCTCTTCCATTCAAATTTCTCAAATTAGGGACAGATTTTCAAAGGAGTTTACTTCCAATTTTGGCATATAAGTTAAATCTGGATTCCTTTAAGAGCTCAGCATCCCACAGAGAACATTGAGATTCTCATAACCAGATATTTGCAAAGACTGAGGACATAAGGCATCCTCAATGCCCCAGGTTCTTGCAGAGGTGTCTAAATAAGAGCTGAGCTCTTTTGGAAATGTAGCCTGTGTTTTTTAAAGCAAAGCCTTTGCAGCACTTTAATATCAGAAATTTATTAATACCTGTTACACCTTTGTAAAATAGGGTCATATTTTTACTCTTCTAATTTTACATATAGATAAAATGAGATACAGAGAGGTGAAGCTGATGTGCTCAGGATCATAAAAGAACTATAAATTAATGCTGAGTTTGGATGAGAAAGGTCAGACATCACAACTCCCACTCCCTTCTTTAAACACTGGACCCCTAAAGTCCTTAAAGAATCCTTCAAAGTGATTAGAAATCAGATCTTATTCAATTTCCCCTCTGCGATTCATCTCACAGGCTGTGTGACCTAAGAGTTTCATTCAGGTTTTGGAAGAGACAGAATGAAACATTTATTAATAAATAAAAAGAGTTTGGAATATTTAGCAGGACCAAAGTTTAAAGATTATAAAGATCTGAGGCTCTTTAATAAATATTAAATATATATTTTTCACCTCATTTTTGGCCAGACATGAAGTGCAGCGTAGAATTGCAGGGACAACACATTCTGAAGCCAAGAGACCTTTATCTTTGTTACCGGCTCTTTCTAATAAGAAATATTTCTATTCCCTTCAGTTCATGCAAATGTGCAGTTACTCTGATTAGCGTGAAGAGCAGCAAATGGCAATGGAAATCAAGGAACCTAATTATTTCCAGCAGTCACTTCAAAGATGCTCCACTGAAATGAAAGACATGTCTCTCACCTCTTGGGCCCTATTATGTTCTAAACTTTGCCTAGCCCTGCTGACACGCCACCTCTGCTTCAGACGGATTTGATGAATCATGAAAACAGCATCATTTACAGTTCAAGGTACCAAAGCAATTTTCCATTGGCACCTTTATGCCCTTGCTGCTGCAAAAGAGAAGCGTATGAAAAAACTCCAGTGACTTTTCAGCAGTCAAATGACTTCCGCAGGGGAAAAAAAGAAAAAAACAAAACAACAAATCCATAGCAAATATTCTCTGAGAGCAAGTACATACACATAGACAATGGTATGCATGTGGGTGCCCATGTACACAGGCATGTTTCAGTGCTCACCGTCTGTGGCAAAGGAGGTTTTTCTGTAAGAAGGATGCACACGAAGGCAGGAGAATACGGAGGAGGGCGGCAGGGTTTGGTGGCAGAGACTGTAAGGCAGCTCAGTGTTTAGAGAGATAAGTTCAAGCCTTGCTCTGAAGTCACCCTGAAGGCTGTCCTCACTGGTAACCGGGTAACAGCGTGGTTGGACCGGAGAGTTCGGAGCAGCTCAGCATGGTGCTAACTGCATCCCTGCCCAGGCACTACTGGCTGTGGAAACCAGCCTGTCTTGACCATGCTGTCTCAATGGCAGAGCTTTACTATGCTTTTATAATTACTGCACCCTACATCCCATCTTATGTACAAGTTTATGCCTCTTGCTTGCAGCCTAGGATGCTAGCTCAGGGATTGCTGGCAGGTCAGAGCAACCCTTCTGTGTCTGGTCACTGATTCTGCGGTCACGAAAGTGTGAAGGTCTCCATGAACCATGCAGGAGGTCTCTGTGGCCTCCTCCGTTCCCCCTTATTTTTCTTTTCTCCAGTCAGAGTCGCAGGGATGGCCTATTAAAATCACACCAACCCTCATTGTTATTTCAGTCTTTCTGTAGCAGACAGTTGTTCTCATTACTAAGTCTAAGGAGGCTACCATTTTTATGTAGAATTAATTTCCTTTCTGGAACTGTGTGAGCAGGGTTGAATATATATTTTTTCCCCAAAATGTCACGAAGGTTTTTTTTCTTAATTATACCCCAGGACATTTCACGATCGCTTGAGAAATGCTGCAAAAGCTTTATTGAACTTTTTTTTTTTTTTTTCTTTCTCTGGTAAAAACTTCACAAGATGGTGGTTTAGTATTGACAGGTGTGAAATTAATGGAGTTTCACAGTTTTATATGAGAAGTGATCTCCATCAATGCAAATACTAAATCTCAGATTTTTTTTAAACTATCGTTTAAACAAGGGCTGACATTTTCCAGTAAAAATCCATAAAATTTCACAGAAGTTTAATGTAGTACTCCTTTAACAAAATTTCTGTGAAATACCTCCGAGCCTGACACCTTTGCTTTGACCGTTGAATATCAGCTTCATCAGCTAGCCACTGAATTCAAAGCTAGAACGAGTCCTTTAACGAAGTGAAAATAAGCAGACAGAAACTGATGTGAGCTCAGAGCCCTCGTCCCTCTGCCTCCAAGTTCCCACCTCTCTCGGAAGATACTCCTGGCTGAGCTGAGGTGAAATTTCCCTAATTTTAGAGAGTGCATGAAGTTTTTCATCAAAAATCCAATTTTGAACACAGGACCTGGATTCTGTTCCTGATCCTGTCACAGACTGTGCTGTAACTTCAAATGAAACCATTAATCTCCCTGTTTCTGTTCCCCCAATAAAATGACATAGTCGAGCTTCCTTTCTCCTCTTTCTTTGTCTTTATGATTTATTTGTTTTACTTCTCTGCCATGTTTTCACTCTGTATTTGAGCTGGAGGCTGTAAATACTTTTCATAACAACAATATGTTCAGCCTCAGATTTGAAGATCGTATTAACAGATCCTGAACGAGCACAGTGACAATTCCGGTTAGGAGCCGATTGAATCAGATCATCTGAAATCACTTAACTCATTTTCTCATTTAAGTAATTTGCTTTCATTATATTAATAAAGTGGCTTCAAAATGCATCTACAGGGAAATACATGCAGGAGCTAGATTCAAATCCCAGGGTCACTCTGAAACTTCGTACGACATTTTTGTACAGCACCTAGCCCAACAGGGTTGATTCCTTGATTAGAGCTGCCTAAAGTCTTTCTATTACTTTTGAATTTTAATCCTCATCTCTCCAGACTTCTGATTTTTCTCCTGTTCACTGCCCTTAAATCCAATCTAATTCCAGCATACATCAAACCCTGGGGTAGGTTTTTCTGAAACTCGGCTGAATACATTTTCTTATGTTGTAATTTTTTTCCCTTTTTTTGCCATTCCTATTTGCTTAAAAATAAATAGTACTTTTTCTGTAATTCCAGACAGAACACAGAGCACTTGCCCTGTTACACTGCAGCTGAATTCTAAGTATACAATTATACAGGGAGGATCTTTAGATAAACCAGCTTGAGGACTTTTGAACATTAAACTCAAATCAGATAACGGCTTTCATCCTGTGCACTGCATTACACAGTATGCTGCAACTAAGTGGAAGGCTCAAGGAAAAAAATATACCTTCCCTGGGCATAAAGACGTCAAGGTAATAAAATAAGCAGATGCAAAATCCTCCAAATACAAGAGGAATGGAAAAGATGAAACAGATAGACCGCGCTGCTTGCTACCAACAGCTTGTTGGAATCTCAGAGACTTGGTCTAACAGAGTCTATACCTGTCTTTTCATGTGCTGCTGAGGGCTA